>JAMZEH010000072.1:3398417-3998417 GCA_024699665.1 Ostrea denselamellosa
TAATGCAAACATAATTTTGTGATATAAACCAATCGACTGAAATTGGATTATAATGATAATTAAAAAAAAAATTGTGATATCGTAATGAGCAACGAATAGATCTGATGACGAGAGTGAACAATGCTATGACTGATGATATTGGCGTTCGAGATACCGCTAATCCTTTTACATTATATACAAGACCTTTACTGTGTTCTATTTATTTGTCTGAAAACATTTTCTTTTACAGTGTAAACAAATCTTTAATAGTTTTAGGACGTTTGGAATGGCCAAATGTAACAAAGTCACATGGACGGTTTTTGCCTCTTCCGAGGGTCTAACCCGGAACCTCTGGCATTATAATCATATTAATGCGTTATCGATAGAGTTTAGCCAGAGCTAAAAGAAAGGTCATTTATTTATGTACATAAATAACTTACAGCATTAATTTTAGCCAACCGCATTCCGGTAGGAAATCCATACGACTCATGAAAGGCGTGGCCATATAAATATCCACCAATGAGCGCTGTAGGATCAGTGTTCCGAACGGTGTGAGAGCCAGGAGAAACTGTCACGTAACCGCCCACAAGATCCGTACCGGGAATAGGTTTCCAGTGCGCATTAGATGGAAAAGGTTTGTCATCCAATAACAAGGTTTTACGGTCTGTATCCTTTACGATGATGATGAATTCATGCTCATAAGCGTAGCCGGTTCCGTAGTCCGGTCGTGAGTATTGTGGAGTTGAAAATGTATATTTGGCTCCGAAGAGCTCGTAAGGAGGGATAATCATCATGGACGGGTCCGCGGGTTCAGAGTTATTTTGTTGACTCATTACGTACTGTGTCAACAGTACGGGTTTATTAGATGTGATGAGCTTATGGTCACTAGATGAAACTGCAATTTGTACCCACTCCCCTGCTTTGGGGATCTTTAACGAAGTCATTCCTGAAATTTGGACTTCGGTATTATCTTCACTGGCGATAACTCTGAAAAAGTCTCCCGTTGTTCTTTTGGGAATCGGAGCCGTTACAAACTTTTTGCCCCAAGTGTCAACAGGGGTTAATTGTTCCACCAAATGGTCGGCAAAAATCCCAATGCCTATATTAGTTTTAATATTACCACTGAATGCAGCAACGGGTTTGTCACCTATAATATGGGCACCGGTCAAATCTGAACTGCTTTGCAGTTGTAAAGTCTGGTACTTATCCAGTTTTACTTGAATTGTTTCACCGGCTTTATAAACTTTCCCACCATAATCGACGGTTAAAGTTTTGTTTTTGGTAGGAAGCGTTACCGATACTGACGTGCCGTCCCTAGTCGCTACAACTCCAAGTTCAGTTTTCACAAGCGCAGGGCCATAACAGGCAGCATAGTATTCATTGCCTAGCGCATCTACAGGGATAGCACAATATACATCATTTGACAGGGTATCTTTATTTGCTCCGTATACTGCTATATCCTGGTCGGACTGTATCAGTAATCCCTTAGAAGAAAGTGAGCTCCCGAGCATTCGAAAGGCTTCACTAATGTTCACGCGTTGAACATCTCCCGGCTGTACTGAAACAGTTTGATCCACACGTGGATTGTTTGAAATGGGGGATCTAATGGTCACATTTGCTGTGGTTTTTTCTGAGGTACTAATGTAGACTTCTAGGGGGAATGATTTGTTTTTCTCCAGTTTAAAGTTCTCCATAAACATAAGAACATACTCCTTCCCAATATTGTCTGGTGGGTTTAACGCTACAAGAGCAACATTTTCAGTTTGAGGTTTTTGGCTTGGAAATTATACAATTGCTGACTTTGGAAATAAATATTCAAAATCGATATTTGCTGTGCAAACTAATACTTACAAAACACAGTGACAAAATACAGTCCCACAAGTAAGGCCAGTAGGATCGGTTTGTCCATTTTGTATTTGATACTGGAAGAAAAAATTCACTTTCAGATTTTATTTTTCTTGGTTTGCTATAAAAGTTATTGGATAAAGGTATTTCTTGATAGATTTTAATCAAGTTTTCAAGGAAAATTGTAAAAATAGGGGGTGATTTAAATTTATGAAAAATTGTAAAATTATCTATGTGTATATACATTATTGAAAATATTTTTGCCAGTAGAATTTTCGAAGTATAGTATTTACCAGTAGAATTTTGTGAGTGTAGTATTTGCCAGTAGGAGTTTGTGAGTGTAGTATTTGCCAGTAGGATTTTCTGAGTATAATATTAACCAGTAGATTTTCTGAGTTTAGTATTTGCCAGTAGGATTTTCTGAGTATAGTATTAACCAGTAGGATTTTCTGAGTTTAATATTTACGAGCTGTATGTATTCGCTTCATACGCCGACTTCACCAAGATTGCGTTTATTAATACATGTATAAACATGTTTAACGGTAGAGAAAACTTAGAAGATTTAGATTATGATTTATATTTGTTTTGCATCATGATCAACCCTAGATATACATTTCTGATTATTTTTTTTTGATTTTTTTTTTTTTATATTTTAACATTTTGGACGAAAACTGTTGATTTTAAGAGGATTTTTCTTGAATACAAAATGTCATGTTTTATATATATATATATATATATATATATATACATATATATATATATATATATATATATATATATATATATATATATATACTTATAATCACAATCAATGAAAATACAACAGTTATATTTTCAGTAATTTTTATCAACCAACAATTTGATACAAGTATGTTAAAACACTTGTAAATACACAATAAAATAAAGCATTTAAGCTCGGTCTCAGTTGAATGCGTCAGTCCAGGTACGGTTTGTTGGGTATTGGTCAGCGACGCACAATTTTGTCCGAGCAAGTCGATTCATGCTTGAACAGACTCTGCGATTTGCATATGTGTAACATTTATATCGGGTGAATAAATCCCAATAAAGAAATTTTGACAGACGGTTTCATTTTGAAAACATGCCGATGCTCGTACAGTACCATGAAGCAAAGAGTATGTAAGCTGCAGGTCTATCTTCGCCACAAATTGCTAGACAGATGGGTTGTTTCCCCTCGACTATCACTAGACTGGCTCAAAGGGTTACGTTAATGACAGACCACGCCCAGGCAGAGCTAGAGTGACGTCGCCAAACCAGGAACGTCTCATCCAATTACATCTTCTCCGTGACGGATTTCTTACAGCGACACAAACAGCACAAAATATACAAAGTCGGTCGACGTCTGCTGCGTCAACTGTGCGACGTTGGCTTCGATCTATAGACCTGCACTCTAAACAAACAACCGTTTAGAGGCAATAATTTGACGGTAATCAGGCGACAGAATCGCCTGCAGTGGACTCAACGGCGTCAGCGATGGTTGCAAAGGCAATGGGCGGAAGTTCTATTCACGGACGAGTCTGCTTTCATTTTAAGCAGCAGTAATTGGCGTATCCGACGAGGTGAACGCTATGCAAACTGTTGTGTTCGACAAGCGGATAGATGGGGAGGCAGGATCGCACACCTCTTGTCGTCATTGATGGTACTCTCACTGCACAGTGTTACATCAATGAGGTTCTACGGCCAGCAGTTGTCCCGTTCTTTGCTGCCAATCGTGATGTCACTCAGTTTCAGCAGGATAATGCGCAAACTCACTCTGTCCGTCTAACGACTGCATTCTTACGTCAACAATGCATCAAAATGATTCAATGACCGGCCTTTTCACCCAATCTGAGTCCAATTGAGCATTTGTGGGACCAATTAAGTACGGCGGTAAGAGTGTCATCCGCAGTCACAGACACGTCGGCAGCTGGAAGCAGCATTGCAGGTAGAATGGAGGAACATACCGCAAGTCCGAATACAACGTCTGTTGTAGCAGGCGGAGGACACATGAGGTACTGATTTTAGAATTTCAATGGCTGTAGTGCTTCTCATTGGTGTTATACACTATACATTCAAGTATTCAATTTCAAACACAAGATGTTCATTTCTCAAAATCATGTGTGAAATTGACAATGGATTTACATGATGCAAATAACATTTCTGATTAAGTTTATTCACATTTTATACAGTGTTGCGTTTCATTGATTGTGAATATATATATATATATATATATATATATATATATGTGTGTGTGTGTGTGTGTGTATGCAAAGGAAACACCGACGAAAACAGAAGTATCTTAATACGTCATTACAAAGTAAATGAAATCCGTGATAAGTAAAGTTTTTAAGTTCTAACAATTCAGAAATTTAGTCTGAAGTGTCCCCATTGATCCCAGTAAATAGCTTCATTCCGTCGTTTTTCTTTGGCGTTGTCACGCATCTGAGAACGAGCCAATTTTCCACAAGGTTCCGCCCTAGACAGACTAAAATGGTTTTTCTGGACCGATTTTCATTTCAAAAACGAATTTAGTGTGCCACATAACATATCATAAAGTTTGTCTTGTCTCAGAGGATGCAGTTACACCAAACGAATCCCCGTAATTATTTTCTACTTACATTTTTAGTTGTTGTGTTCTTTGCAATATATATATATATATATATATATATATATATATATATATATATATAAATATAAATATATAATCCCAGCATTTTCTGATGTTAAAAAAAGGGGTTTTGTTTCTGGGAGTTAAAGCATTGCTTTAATAAACGATTACATTCGAAATTTACATTCATTAAAAGATGCACGATATATAAAGCATTATTCCTGTTCAGTGATTTTCATGGATAATATATAATGCTAGGATAGAACATGTAGTAGAAAACATCACTATTATATCGATAGAGGGACAGACTCTTATAGAACATATATGCACAATATGCAAGACGAGTTGCATATCCTCTGAGTCTGAGATATTTTTCCCATGTGTCTGAGGACCAATATACTGGGACATCTACGTTTACAAATTGTTTACAAGTTAACACAAGACAAAAAGATTCTTTGTTCAATCTTGAATTAATTATAATTAATGATATAAAACCAATAAAATGAATATCGTGATTACTCTTCTAATGTACATACAATGATCAGCTTATTACAGAAAATAATACAATTTTGTCGTCTACACAAATACTTAATTTCAGACTGTTTTTCGTAGTTTGCCTGTCATATATTAAATATTAGCATTGTTATTATGTAGAATCTGATTTGGACAAATATTTGCCGCATGAGAATTGAAATACAAATGTATAATGATTCCCAAATTGAAATGAGAAACAAATATAACAAAGAGTACTTACGTCAGTTAATGCAGTACAAAAGTAATGACATGAAGGTCATACCTGACAATAAAATAATTGACATATACCTCAAAAACTACCCCATGGAAAAATGAAGCCGTGAATTGAAATCGTTGACCTCCAGTGCTCTTTTATATTGGGTCTGCATAATATTTAAATAAGGGGCTAGGAATGATACCAAGTGTCGCAATAGAATTCTTAATTTTTCGTCCTCTATGATCACTCATTAAGGCAGATGTCCGGACGAGAGCTCAAATGATAAATTGTCTTTGATTCCATTAGCCAGGTAAATTTGGTCAGATTAACCATTAACCAAACATCCGTGCTCTTGAATCAAGAAATGCTGCCACATTGGCTATCGCGTATCGTCGATAGATGTCATCAACAGTTACATTTTAACACTGAAATTGATAACGGATTTGTGAACCGTTGTTATTCCGCAGTCGGGAAATATAAATTTATTTACTTCTTTGGGGTTGAATAACGGACTAATTGAAAGTGGTGATTAAGGAACGTGCTGGTAAACAGAATTATCATGTCCTTTCTTTTGGAGTCTAAAAATTCAGATATTTCTGACGCTGCTTGCGCCAAGCTAATGATAAAAGGAAGGAATAGAAATCGTCTCTCCGGGCCACATGTTAATTAAAAGTTTTATAACTCATGGCCGGAGTTATGAGAAAGGGCTACATGCACTTCTGCAGACTTTTTAGGCATTTACTTCGTTACAGGTACAGAGGGACCACTGTGTAAGTTGACGGACACAGTAAGGTCTAGTGTACTTTAAACTAAGGCTGTCACGTGCACACGTGTAACCGGTAACGTTTCGTGTTTGGGCTGTAAACGTTTACAAAATCCCTAAACGTTTAAACGATGTCTTATATATGTGGCACAAATCTTGCAGGGTTCAAATTACAATCTAAATTATTTGAATAATTATTTCAAATGAATAAACTTATTAAACAAATTGCGAGGGGAAGTAATGAATTTATAAAAGTTTGACTATAGTCTATAGGAACGGTGAACAATTTTTCTCCGTCATATTTAATTAGTAAACTGAAAGGGTCTCAGAATCTCTTACTATATGTTTCTGGCTTGTATTGCATTACTGTGCTGCTCTTTGATCATCTTGCAAAATGTGCTTTATTGTTTTTAATAAACATTTATTAACGGTTTTGACGGCAATTATAGCCCCCCCCCCTTCCAGAAAATCCCTAATAAGATATCTAAATGTATGGATACAAATCTGGAAAAACGTTCAAATTTAAATCTGTATGAATATTTACGTGTCACTTGCATGGCATCTTTGGCATGTGTCATTTTTTTTTCATTGAAGAAAGTTGCTGAATGAAATTAAGTGAATGGATGAGATTCAATACGTCATAAAATTGTCGATTGCTTTCAAACAGGTATTCTTAAACTTTATTTGTATTATCATCTGTCGCAAGACTCGCAACTCTCAAAATTAGAATGGCCGAAAAACAGAAACGTTCTGGTGTATGGAATTATTTTACGGAGTTGGAAGTAGCGGGAAAGAAAAAAGTGAAATGCAATTTATGTGCTACGGAGCTTACTTATGCCGGAGGGAGTACAGGGACAATGACCAATCACATCAAGTTCAAACACAAGTCTACAAGTATTGATGCATCTGATAAAAGTCACAAGCCGGGGTCTTCCGCAACATTGACGCAAACAGCAATTACAGCTTATAGAACGTCGGTATTTTCAAGAGAAAAATATCAAAAGTGTACCCAGAAATTAGCACTGATGTGCGCGCGTGATTTACGACCACTAAGTATTGTTAGTGGCGAGGGATTCAAAGATTTCTGTAATGAACTCAATCCGCATTATAAAATCCCTGTAAAAGCAACTATTTCAAACTACGTATCTTTACTATATGACGAGGAGGTACAGAAACTGAAAGAAAATTTAAAAAACGTGTCTGCCGTAGCGCTGACATCAGATCACTGGACAAGCCTTGCCACTGAGGCATACATTACAGAAACTGCCCATTTTATTGATGATGACTGGAACTTTCAAAATACAGCTTTGGCCACCAGAAAAGTCACCGACAGACATACCGGTGAGAACACAGCTAACGAAATAAAAGCAATAACACAGGAATTTGGCATTACTGACGAGAAAGTTATAGGAATCGTTACTGATAACGCGTCCAACATGGTCTCGTGTGTTGAGCACCTCAAATGGAAACACATTCGTTGTTTTGTGCACACTTTATAACTTTCGATTAGAGGTGCGTTTGATTCTGTAAATTCTGTTTCGCGAACAATAGGGGTGGCAAAAAAATTAGTTGCACACTTCAGAAAATCAGTGCTAGCTACAAATGAACTACATACAAGACAAAAACAGATGAATCTACCTGAAAACAATTAATCATTGATGTGGCCACTCGGTGGAACAGCACGTTCGACATGTTTGAGAGACTCAAACAACAAAGGCTGGCTATTTATGCCGTGCTTCACGATGCTAGTATAACAAAACCCAATGATGCGCGTACATTAGATCTGAATGACGATCACTGGCGAGTACTTGAAGGCATGATACCTGTTCTGAAGCCTTTGTACATGGCTACTCGTGTCATGTGCAGCGAGGAGTATCCGACCGTCAGTGGCGTCTACCCAATTTTATATAGCTTAGTAAATCACCATCTTACTTCAAACGACAGTGACTGTGTTGCAGTCGCAACATTCAAACAGAAGGTGCAAACCGATTTGCGCAAAAGGTTCAATATGGACAAACCAGAAATGTGTCAGAGTATTCCAATGCTCTGCACATTCTTGGATCCGCGTTACCGCTCGCTTCCGTTCCTCAATGACGAGCAACGCAATGTTGTTCGAGATACGATAAATAAAATCTTAAAACAAAAAGACGATGGACAGAAAATTGATGCATGTAGTGTTAATAACGAAAACAAAACACAAAAAGCAGACATCAAGGAAGGCGAGAATGAGCCCGAATGCAAGAGAAGTAAACTTTCTCAGGATGATATATCCTTCCTGTTAGGATCATATTTTGACACCGGAGATTGCAAAATAATTACCCCTTCCACTTCAGATGAAGAGATCGAATTATATCTATCTGAAAAAAAGTGCGCTGACGAATACCAACCCATTCACTTGGTGGAAAACCAGTCGTATTAATTTTCCAAAATTAGCAAGTCTCGCAAAGGATTTGCTATGCACACCGGCAACGTCCGTTGCCTCTGAGCGCGTCTTTTCCACAGCGGGTGGAACTGTTACAAAACTGCGCTCCTCCCTTGACGCTGAGAACGTGGACAAACTGAATTTTTTTAACAAAAGATTAAAACATAAAGTGAATTGCGCTGCTTCGCCTGCACCAGCTGCACGTGAAGTCCATGTTAAAACCGAACCGACGGAAGAAGCCGCGGCACCAGCTCTGCCCTCTCTGGACAATCTAATGTGAAATCACTGAAATGAAAATTTGAAAAATGAAGTTTATTGTGAATTTGTGACCTGTATTGTGCAAATGTTGTACAGTGTGAATAAAATTGAATTCAATTTAAATGCTATCCTGATATTTATGTTCGTGTATTTTATTCTGTCTTATATTTATACTCCGGAACGTCCGGTGACAATCTCTGCATCGTCCATAGAACGATGAAAACTGAAACGCAAACATAATGGTCATTAATGGGTCTTAAAATTCTGTGCGTATTTTATTTTATTACATTATACAACACTTCGTTTAAACGGTAACGTTTCGTTTACAATGCTTCGTTTAAACGTTTACAAAATTTTGTAAACGTGACAGCCTTACGTTAAACTGTGTAAGTGAAAATAACGAATAGTGACACTCATAATAAAGCCTATAAAGAATACAAAATAGAGAGTGTAGAAAACACGGACCCCTGGAAACACCAAATATGGGATAAAGTGTCTAGGAGGAGTAAACATCCCCTGTCGACCAGTCACACCCACCGTAAGCCCTATATCTTGATAACGTTAAGGGAGTAATCGTAATCAAACAATTGGTATTGAACACGTCAAACAGCATTCGAACCAATGACAGGTTGTATTTGCAAATTAGATCATTGTAACGGCGAAAGGATTTGCGAAATGCGGACTTGAAACCTTTGTAACATCAACTTATTTGTCAGTATCCTGTCTCGATTTAAAATTTGACTATAAGCAGACCATTCTCTTGCGTATCGAATCAGTTGAGAAACACAACATATGCAGGTGATAATGGAATTTTGCAACATAGATATGGAAAGTTGACGACAGAGAAGCTGAAGTCATCCCCTTTGTCAAAACGCTGAGTTGTTAGATTGCGACTAACGTCTATGTTCAATAAGATATCCAAATATGAAGCAGATATAGAAAATTATGGGGTTTCTCTTATTTCGGGTTTACTGGGACATACTGAATCCGACCATCGACAAATACATGAAAGTGAATATTATCAATAGATAAAACGTTGTCGATTTATCTAAATGTCAAGTTGAAGACCACAGCCAAAGATTTGTATCTTCTAAGTCCAGTTCAAAATGAAAGTCTGGACTCGATATGGGTAAGCATACAACGTAGTCCTGACAATATGAATTAATGTAAAAAGTGAAAACATAAAATATAATAAGTCTAAAACAGAATATTTCATAGCCAAACTGATTTCATTGAACACGTTGGGAAAAGTCTCCAGTAACCACAGAGTGACTGCGAAACCACACGTTAGGTTACTTAACAGCGATTTCCTGACCATTCAGTTTTAACGAAGTAATTCATCACTTCGTCCTAAGCTAAAAAAAATATTAAGAATTCAACTTAATAATGACGGACTCCTCTTCCAGCATAATATACCATATTTTGTCTAACAGACATGATGTCATTACTCAGTTTGGTACATGTACCATTCTCATTGGTCAAGTGACCACTGTGCAATCTTTTGTTCCAGTAGATTACCAAAGGTCATTTTAAAATTCAAAATTCCATTTAAATTCGTTTATTAATAAACTACGTAAAATTATGGTGCCAACACATTTATAGAAAAATTGCACACCGATTTTGACTATGGATTACTCCGTTTACCCGAACGAGATATAGGGCTCACGGTGGGTGTGACCAGTCGACAGGGTTGCTTACTCCTCCTAGGCACCTGATCCCACCTCTGGTGTGACCATAGGTCCGTGTTTGCCCCACTGTCACATTCTGTATTCTTTGTAAGACTTTTGAGATTGATCGCTGTTCGTTATCGTCACCTTTTCATTGACGTCTGGTGACTGGAATCCCTGCTGTATCGTTTTCTGGTGACTCCTATAATACAGTTGATTTAAATGTAGACGTGACGTTGAGACAGCAAACAGAACTTCGGACGGCCACCGAAATACGAGTTAAAATAAGAAAAAGAGACAATATATTCACACATCGGCAAGAAGTCAGGAGAACGGAAAACATTAAAAAAACAAAAAAAAAAACAACAACTAAACTACAAATCAAATACACTGCGCATGTTTTCTTAGTTAAGTAGAAGAAAACAAAGGTGACAGAATAAAATATGGTAATGTCTCGAAGAGATTGGCTGCAGGAAAATACGAAAGGAGTGTAGTAAAATTTGTCTAGAAGTGGAGGATAAAGAGTGCCACGATTGTCAGACTTGCAAATCAAGTCAATAGATAAAAAAAACCAAACAGTTTTCGTAAACATGTTACCCATGTCACACTTCTCCAAACTGACAGTGAAGATTCTGTGTACAAGGACCTGTTAAAGTTAAACACAACAAAGAATTATTCCTCCGAGATTTACCCGAAGCGGAACTGTGTTACTCCTATTTCAAACACAGTCAATCGTTCGTTATCGTTTATCTACAATACCAAGCGGCAAGAAAGTTGCCAAGGTTAAACCTTTGTACAAGAAAAGGCTTTTAATATCTCATTATTTTTTATCTATAGAAAAACTTTACATTTACAATTACCTGGTTTTTCTAAGGGAAGGAAATTTTAAACGGAATTTTATCTGGAAGCAAATACTCCAGGAAATCGTGTTTGTGGTATTTATTTGAATACAAAGGATACAAGATAATTTTGATGTAAAACATCAATTCAGCCGATAGAATTCTAAGCAATCTACGCTATTTCCAAGGAAACACACAGAAACTGTAATACATCTTTTATTTAAGAGTAGAAACAAAAGAAACAATTTGATTAAATACTCACTTAAACAGTCTTTTAAAAAAGCATCAGTAGTAGTATTTATGTGTGAACATCCCAATTTGTACAAAGTTGGATTATACAATTTTTATTTGCAATATTTTCCCCAAAATTTGACGATACAGTATTTACCCATTCTTGGATTTGACAGAAGATACCTTCAGAATTCAGAATAAACGGCAATATACGTGTATGTAGTTTTCTATATACTGTCCAAGAGGGATCCCACGTGGCTGTCACTGCGGTTCAGCTTTGTGACGAGACATTCATTCAGGGTATAGTTAAAATCCTTATTTAGTCCAAAATTGTCTTTTAAAAACTCACGATTCATAACTATCGCCTGGTCCTAAATACTTGTTTGGTATACCTTACTACTATATCGTGCATGAAGGTTTTGTCTTCTTTTCCTATTTTTGCCCTTTTCGGCTCTCAAACTATACACCTCGTCACGTGACTACTTCACATATTGCCTTATAAGGACAGGGCTTATGTAATAATTCGATATATGTCAATTTGTTGAAATACATAGATAATGTACTTGGAAAGGAGAGCGTGAAACTGAAAGTGGGTTATACATGAAGGTCAGCGGATTAATACATTTATCATTGCAACCCCCCCCCCCCCCAATTAAATCAATAACTGAATCAATGATATCCTCAAATAATTAATGACTCTACAATTGTTTGAGTTTTTGTTGATTTGGTGTTCCGTAATGGCAGTCTCAGTAAACAACAGAATTATCAACCACACCTAGCATGCAATTTAATTTTTGAATAGGAAATAGAGAATACCAATACAAATCAGCATAAACACGCAAGATATTCAGAAGCTAGACAATCATGTAGTGAAAATCTACATTTTATAGATGAATACCTTTACCATAGGCCCGTAGGAAGCAATTTCACTTTGGGGAAGGGGGCACCACACCAAAGTAATTTACGACAAAAAAAATGATATCGACAAAACCATTAGTAAAACGACAACTGCATAAATACGTGCAAGCACTGGGGTGTGCGTCATGTACATAAACCTAATTATGTACATAGAATCTAATTAGTTTCCCAGAAAACCCCTCAACTTTAATTTTAAGTTTTGTTTGGATTTTGGGGGGGGGGGTGTTGTTGTTAAGGATTTTTTAAAATCTCTTTTTTGATTATATCTTTATCATTTTGTAATCAATCATTTCTGAGTCATAAGGTATTTAGTACTCGGTAAACTTTCCAAAAATCGTCAGTCTGTGTTCACTCTATTTTTTCTGGATTCAGTTCATCAGTCTCATTTTTATGAACATGCAATAAAACCAAATTATTTGTTTGTATTTGGCTCATTGTTTATCTCAGTGATGTTTTCCATCTTTTCAAGGCGCTGAATGAGCGCTCACTGGTGGCGTTAGTTGCAGGAAGTACCAAAATTAGTTGGAGAATTTTGAGGATCTTGCCAAACAGACTATTTTCATTTGAATGTCTGAAAAATTCAACCACACAGATGGTATATCTGGCGTAAAGTCTTTTGGCAAAACAGTCTTTAACATTATAAGCTGGCAGTGAAGATCCTTTTGCTTCAAATCTGTATCATATAGGGTCGTGACAAAATTGAATTCTTCTTCAAACATTTTCTGTTTCTCATTTCTACCTCACGCACGTATTGGAGGCTTCCATCCCATACATTTCTTAGAATTTCATAGTTTGATAAAATACTCAAAAGTGTGTCGGCTTTTATTGTCCATCTTGTGGGACACAAAACCCTTATTCCCGCTGACGTTTTCTCTAGACTTTGGGTATTTTTTAATGTATTGAAAATCATCTCCCTTCTTGGAGATTCTTTAATCAACTTTGTTATATCCTTTGCAATATCCAGGGTGTCTCTAAGCAACTTACATCCCTTAATAGAATCACTGCAAGCTAGATTAAGAGCATGACCATAACAGCGTATGTAAAGGGCTCTGGGTTCAAGTGCATGAATTTGTGTTGCAACACTTGTCTTTGAAACAGCCATACAAGCATCCATGTCATAACACTGGCCTCGTATTTTGTTGATAGGCAGATCGAACCTCAAAAGGGCATCTTTAATTGCTAGGGTTATTGAATTAGCCCCAATGTCAGAAAGACAGTACATCCCTAATAAATCTTCATGAGCGGTAAAATTTTGATCAACCCATCGGAAACAAGTTGCTCTTTGTTGGAAATATCTCGTGTTTCATCTGCCAGAATGCAGACGATTTGATGGAAGCAACAATTTGTTGCAAAACCTGCAATCCCATCACCTGCAAAATTTCATTTTGTATATCTGAAGCAACATCCTTATTTGTCTTGCGTTGTAGCCATTCCTGAAGCTGGGGATCGCGTTTAGCTTATAGCATGAGAAGTTGTGTTTCTCGTCTTTGTCACCCCGAAGCGCAATTCCTTGTCGAGCAAAAAACTTCAAAATGTTTTTGATTTTAAGCAAACTCTCTCTGTTAGACTTCTTCTCAACTTCGTGCGTCTTTCAAAGACATTCTCCAACATCTTTAACCTCCTCCTTTATCGTAAACTCCCTTTCCATTGCCTCTTTATGGCAATCACTTTTCTCGTGTGCGGCGAATTTTGTGGTTGCTTTTTTCCAGTTTTTAAAACCACTTGATATGAAAGCTTTTTCTTTCTTGTGACAACTGTGAGACAGAATACAACATTTTTGATTTCTACATAATGTAACCAAGACCACCGATCAAACCAGGAGGCATCGAAAGATCTCATCTTTTAACCAAACTTTTTTGTTGGAAAGAAAATATTCCGTGGCTGATTTGGGTTACTACCGATCTCTGGTGTATGCCATTTTACATGTACAACCTAGGCCTTTTGAACTGGTATTTCTGAGATATTAATCTTCTGAAGAAGAAGAATCAATAAAAGAAGCAACCTTAACATGTTTGTTTGTTTCTTTGTTTGCAGTTTCCCCCAATTTACCTGTTTCAATAGACTCCTCATTTGTGTTAGACTCCAAGATTGGGGAAGGACTATCTTGTGATTATTTTGGTTCAAATGAGCGACGAGGTTCAGAATCCTCAAAAGATAACCTCGAGCGCTTTGAAAGAGGTTCCTCATGCTTGTGAATACAGGCAACAAAATGATTAGGTGTCCAACCATCTATTTTTGTAGCAATTGTTTGAGTCCACATGATGTGGATAGCATCCTGATATTCTTTAGCATCGGCACGGTCAAGAAGAACAATAAGCTGATTATGATCTTGTCTATTTACACCAGGGTTTTGCACCTCGGGGAAAATCGACATGATTGGTTTCTGCAAAACGTTAGAAGCTACGAACATATATAAAAGGCTTGAATAGTAACCGTTCTGGGTTGTTTTTATAGGTTCCTTTTGTTACAAAGCAATCAAATCACCAGTAATTAAACACTCTTCTGACAGGGAACTTTCAAAGACATACTGAAGTGAACTTTTGTTTGTGGACATGGTCACAAGTGTTTTCATTAGTGTAGCGCTTCAGGTTTGAAACAAGTTCAAACACAATTCGTACCCTCATTTCCTTAAAATTGTCCTCATGTCCAAACACAAAAAAGAGAGAGTTCTGAATAAACCGATCCCATCACCATTTATCCGAATCGGGATAACCTCAGAAGGAGCATCATTTGGATAAAGCTCCGAGGAAACAGTATCTTTTCGAATATTCGAAGTTGGGATATTAGGTATGCTTGTTGGAAGAGGATATTTCTTAAAACTTTGCTCCTTGAGTCTAACAAGAAAACGTAGCGGTCCCAATCCCTTTTCCCCTGCATCCCTTGCTTCTTCGTGCACTTTTTCGAAAAAATGCCTTTCTTTCGTCCGTCTGGGCACACATTGTGAAATATAATCAAAGTTGTGCGGAAGGTTGATCTTACACTGATGCGATAGTGTCTACTCTTGGACCAAGAATGAAACAGCTCCTGACAGCCTGAGACTTTACAAGCTTTGAAAAAGTTGTTACACGTCATGACCTACGTCACATTGAAAGGGGGAGGGGTTACGTCACTGATAAATAGTACTTCACACATTGTCGGGTTTACCTTTACCATGATGATAAGTCAACAATTCATCATATTAGCTTTACAAAAATATTTTAAATATATACAAACGTTGAATTAATATTAGGGAAGTTGAACATAGGCATTTTTGTATCAAGACGAAGTTTCTATGAACAAGCTATCTAATGAATTATTAGACCTTGAAAGTTAGTCAAGGTCACACATGTTAGTACGTTTTGATCAGTCGTCCCTTGCAAGATTTTTTCACTCGAATGAGTTGTCAATAAATACCTGTAAAGGACTTTAAACGACACTTGAACAGTGAGGGTACTTTACCGTGCCAACGCCTTTCGCGACACAACTTAAGGTCATATCCGAAATATCCTTGACTTTCACTCCTAGTGCCGGGCACTTGGCAAAGGAACAGTGACTACATATATTGACGCCAGATACGAAGCTGGGAACGAGAACCGAACCATTACCTCATGGTTACGACCATTTGGGTGATGCCCTAAGAAATGTTAAGGCATTTAGTGCTTTTCATAATGTATTTTTTTTTATTTAAGCTAAAGGACAGTCACACTGACTGACTCTGAGTTTCATTGAATTAAATGAACTTTCTGCTTAAAAATAATTATACATTACACTATATGTGAATTTTACTATATGAATTTTTTTCTTGGAAAAATATGGGGGGGGGGGGGTGTACCATTAGGACTTGTACTTGTTACTGGATTTGTCACGCAATTTGCAACTACATGTCCTGCTTGCGAGGATATTTATTACACGATATATATTGTATTGCCAAAATTACAAAAAGGGAGGTAACTTCGGTTACAGTTGTAACCAGTAATTTGTCCATTCATGTATCAAAATTAAAGATTACCGGGGCCATTATTCGCCAATAAATATTTTCAAGACTTTATTTACTATTGGTTATTATCGTAGTAATAATCTATTTCATCGATATCAAGGCGGCTTTTACCTGGTCATACAAAGTATCAATCATTAGAAACCATCTAAGCAATGTTCAAAGTTATAATGGTTTTTAATTTCAAAGTATGACAGGATGATCTCCTTTTTGAATTACAAACATATGGTACATCCGTTATGTTTTAAAAGATTTACAAGTTATTTAAGCAATATACCTCCTAAAGTGATCATCGATATATATGCAAGTGCACCGTAAGGGTTTATGTTAAGGCCTCTGCTATCTTTGATATATGTTAATGATATTGGTGAAAAATATCATCAATGTGCAGACTGATAACAATTCGCTCCAGCACATTTTAGATAATTCAATGGAGATTGAATATCCACGACTTAAACGCTCAAAAAAAATAAAAAAATGAACCCATCCACAAATGTTGTATTTTTACACGACCTTATCATTTAAAGATAATGAATGAATTGTGTACTAGTCCATCTCTATGAGGTACGGATACCCGAACCCCCCCCCCCCTTTTTTTTTGAAGAGATGTAATCCCAAGGAAACGAGAGAAAAACATTTCGAAGGCAGATCCTTGCAACAAAGATATACATCTAAATTTCCAATGTGTTTACCTCTGGTATTTTTACAAATTGTAATAATAACCATTATCGGTCGCGGTAGCTCAGTGGTTAGAGCTTTCGCATCCTGACCGGGAGGTCGTGAGTTCTAGCCTCTCGTGTCATGGCCGCGTCAAACCTAAGACGTAAAAATAGGTAGGATTGCTCCTTCGCTAAACGCTCGGCATTTAAAGTGAGACTCACGGGTCTTTCGGATATGACCTTAAAAACGGAGGTCCTGTGTCACGGTAGGCGTTGGCACGTTAAAGAACCCTCACTGCTACGGCCGTGAGCGCTAATGTCAAAAATTGTGGTACTTCATCTACAACTGGTGACGTCTCAGTATGAGTGAAAAATTCTCGACGGGACACAAAACACTCAAACCATTTCCTCATTGATGCGCTGCAGTATATATTTGGATGAATCTTGATAAATATAGTATGCCCATTTTACCGACCGAAACGAAAGTAGAATGTATAAATATAGGGATATGAACTGCAACGACATACTTGTCATGAAGCGCTAACATTTAATATCATTTTCCAAGAATGCATATTAAATGTATTCAATGGGCCATTCGATCTTTATGTTTCTACGAGGGCTGATTGATATGTGAGCCCCATATGCAAGGATTTGAATTTTGGCGGACGTATTGCTGATCCCCTTCAAGATCTATACACTTTTGCCAGCGATGTTTAAGGGCCTCAATGCCACTTTTAAAGAAGTCCTTTTCTTGACCGTTCAGAAAGTCCTCCACTGCATGTATGACATCATCATCTGACTGAAAGTGGGTACCGGAAATGTTCACTTCAGTTTTGGGAATAAATGAAAGTCTGATGGAGCGAGATCGGGCGAATAAGGCGTATGCTCAGTCAATTTAAAGACACAATCATTAATGGCAGTCATGGCAATGACAGATTTGTAAACAGGGTCATTGTCCTGTTGGAACAGCACACCTTTACCAAGTTTTCCGCGGTGCTCTAGTATTTTTAATATTTTCCCAAACTGCCTCAGAAGTGATGCATATTATGTGCCATTGATTGTTTGTCCTTTTTGGAGATAATCTACCATCAGAATACCATTAGCATCCCAGAAAACCAAGGCCATAACCTTTCCAGCTGAGGGAACAGTCTTTGCCTGGGGTGAACCGTGGTGCTTACATTATTTAAACTGTCGTTTGGCCTCAAGGGTGAAATGATGGACCCATGTTTCATCCATAGTAACAAATCTCTGAAGAAAGTTAGCAGGTTTACCTCTAAAAGGTTTAGATTAGCACGCGGCAAAGTGCGCCAGGTGTGTCTCTGATTAACTGTCAGTAGTCTTGGTACCCAACGGACTGAAAGCTTTCTCATTGCAAGATCATCTGTCAGAATGGAATGTACTCTTTCCTGTGAAATACCAACTGTACTGGCTATATATCTTTCTGTAACTTGCCTGTCAGTCGTAACAATATCATGGACTTTACTGACCATGTCTGGGGTTGCAACAGTGACAGGCCGGGTAAATATAGATGGTATCTATTTTAATAAGACATGCAGTTCGTGAGAGCCCCTGTGTTATAAATGACGAAAAACGAACAAAATAACCTCGTTGTATTAAAACCGTACAATATGCAAATAAAAAGTATGCAACCAGGCTAAGACTCATGGAAGCTGCATAATATCGCTTTTCCCGCAACTGAAATGATATTATCCAGCAATTGAAATTATATATGATCGGATATAATTTGGGGGCTATCATAATCTTTCTTGGTCTTTTACACTGAATACTTTAGGTACGTTGTCGTAACTTTTCCGTTAATCGTTGTACTACTAGCTTGAGTGAGGACATGAGACTTTGGTTGATCATTGTTGGTTTGGGCTGTTACTTCTTCTCAATCCTTTAGACATTCATCAATGTACATCATAAACGGTACTGTAGTATATTTAGGCCTTTGAGTCCTCACCACCATTTTGTATTGTATTCTCATACTAAGGTATGGATTCATTTTCCCCTCTACCGCCTTTCTGTAATAATTAATGCATTCTGGGGGATTCGGATTTATTTTAATTTTGTTTGTTTGTTAATATATCCATGATTAAAGTAAGGAAATGTCTTGAATAAGACTGTAACCCTTGATATCTGAAAACTGAGACCAAATCACGTTACGTCCGCGTATCTATACAGACCACGGGTCAAGTGAATGTCACACTGCTCTATCGTTTAATGTGTTTAAATGTTGACTTATTTTTGCAGTCTGTATACCTTTCTTTATGTACTAATGATGCCGCTCAAAATACTCTGTATTCCAATGACGTCATTCTTTCTTGTGAAGTCTGCAAACTCTACACACCAACAATGTCATACATTCCAAAGTTTTAGACGTTTGTTCCAGTTCTAGTTTGTCGCTACTGATTTTGGCCATGCATATATCCAAACTAAATAATAGATCAAAAGTCTGAAGACAAGAGGGCAAAATAAAGAGCGATGTCAGTTTTACACAGAGTTGAAGGGGCGAGTACCCTGGTCAGATCACCATGGATGATGCAACATCAGTCTTTACCAGGTAGTCATTTACTGATATGAATTATTATATATTTATTTTTACGGCCTTTCACCTTGCACAATATGATTGAGAATAAGTCGGTTCCTGGTCTGCGAAATTCTGGTGTTTTCATCAGTGTTTATTAGTGAACTATGTTCGCAGTTTAGTCAGTGTTGTATAACGAGGGCTGAATCTAAACTGCATGGAGATTCCCCCCCTATACGTGCAAAATTTCCTTAACGTACCCCAACTTGAGGTTACATTATGGACAAACCTGAATCTACAAAAAAGAGGATATGTTCTACAAAAGAGAGGATATGTTCGTATACTATTAAAATGATTCAATCTACAATAAATTTCTGTTTAGTTTGCACCCCTCTTGAGGTCCCGTCCTGATTTGAGAGTGATTGCATGTTAATCTGACGCATTAGACCATCGATATTGTTTTCATTGAATCTGATACGTCAGGCTCTACTGAAGTTATAGCTTTTCTGGTTCAAGGGTTGCCCGCACATCCCACCATACTTTCCAATTATCTTCCCTTAGAAGGAAAAAAACCCCATGGTCCTTCTAATTAAATCCCTTTACCTATAGATGCTTTGTTATCTGTGACACCTTACACATATAGGACTGGCAGTACCCAGGTCTCTTTATCTGTTTGTCAATGGTTAGCTTCTGGAGTGTGTCCAATTTCTATTTTTTTTTCCCTTTTATTTTGGCTTCCAGAGTTCATGGCCAGGTGACCTCCATCTTTTCTGTTTTCCCTCAGATATCCAAAACAGAGCTATCTTGATGATGCTGTCCCGAGTCCCTTCTTAGTATGTGGCCGAAGTATTTCCAAAGTTTTCTAGTGATGACTGGACATGTCCACTTATTGGCATCTGTTGAGAAGGTCCTGGTTTAAGATGTATTTGGCAAAGTATTCTACGGATCTTTCTTAGAGACTATAAAACGCTGACTTCTTGTTATTGCTCTTGGTTATTCGTCCATATACAGGTGTATTGCATAGATTTCAAAATAGCTTGTAGATTCCTGCCTTCCTAGGTTTCTGTTGGATGAAACGGTGAAGATAACCAACAGTTATCACTCTCATATGGAATACAAAATTAAGAGATGAGCAAACACGGACCCCGGATATACAAGAAGTGGGATCAGCTACCTAGAAGTAAACATTCCCCGTTAACATTATCCCCGGTCACATCTGCCGTGAGCTCTGTATCTTGCAGTCTATTTGTTATATACCACATCGTTATGCTTTTTATGTATATTTGTTTTCTGTTGATTACACATTTATTGTCATTATGTCTCCCCTCTTCCAAGGAGAGACATATTGTTTTTGTACTTTTCTGTCTGTTGCCATATATAGTTGTGTGCATATTGTCGGGACGGGAGAATCTGATTATTTTTCAAAGAGTTATAATGGATCTAAGAGAATGGAGGATGTAAAATAACTTGTGAAATGCTTCTCCTTCTATATGGCTTATTGGATAGACTTGAAACTTTGTACAATGCTATTTGTTGATGTGCATATTGTCAGGATGGGAGGATCAAATCATTTTCCTTTCTTATAGTGGATCTAATTGGGGTGGAGAATGCAAAATAGCTTGTGAACACTTCTCCTGTGTGGCTTATCAGAGTTCATTATATCTATGTTCCTGCTTTCTCCTCCATACCATGCAGTACATTAAGGTTTAATATGGAGCACTTTTATTTTTCACAAAAACATCTCTAGTTTAAGGTTTTATGGTCATTCACATTATATATTAAGTGTTTATTTTCTCATATATGGCAGTTTTTGTTTTTTGTTTTTGTTTTTGAAGATATCAATCCCATGTAAGCTGATAAAAACTCTAATTTGGTTGTGTACATATTGATTTTGAACTAGCTTCATTTTAAAGTCAATTATAAAAAACATATGTCTGATGGGATTTAAGATTTATTCAAATTCAAGAACAACTCATGAAATAATTTGTAAATATTGTACTTAATGGTATATATAACAAATTAAATCTGTACACTGTACAAACTGTATCAAAAGTACTCTTTATTTACAGCTTTTTCCAGTTCATAATTATGAAATAAATTAGAAGGTATATGTGGCTAACATGTACATCTACGACTTGTGACGATGTGACATTATGATCTTTTTCACTAAAGCAAAAGAAATATAAGTGGAAAAAAGGAGGGGTGTTACTTCTCCTATATAAATGAGTATGAATGAACACTTTGAATTTATCACATTTCTTAAACTCTCTCAGATCTTTCTGTTGTAAAGAGATTAAAACCTTGTAATCCCCCTTCTTTATATGTATCAACTGAAAAGACATTTTCTTGCATCCACTGATTTTTATTCAGTTAAGAACTGAAAATCTTGCAAACAACTCATCCAGTCTAAAGCTCTGTATATTTTGTTATGCTTCCCAAACATAAGAATACTTCTTGCAGACATCAGCAGGAACATTTGCACCAAGCAGAATGGACATGCCAACATTCTTCAGCAAAGACAGCCATGTTCCACATGGTGTGGATGATATTTGCCGTTTGCGATCCATCTTTGGTTTTATTTCCTTCCTTTTTACTTATTCTAGCAGCAAAGATTTGGATGCAAAAGGAGATTAACACACTAGCATTATGTATTACTCCTGGACTGAAAAAGAAGGGAAAGAAATGAAGCCAGATCCTCTCAGTTGCCATTGGCTGCTCTTTCCACATAACCTGAAGTATATGCTACATTCATGACATCTAGATAGTCTCTGTACAATTCCTTCAAATCTCTTGTTGTTACAGCAGCAATTTGTGCACTCTTACTCTCAGAAGGAGGATCAAACAGTTTGGACATCAAATCTTGCAATTTTTCAATTTTATCATCTGCAAAATAATAATAAAAAATAATAAAAATAAAAGAAATATAACTTTAAAAGATTAATTGCTACTGATCACTTTGCAGGTTGGCTACATCTTTATAAATAAAGATAATCTCTGTTAGGACATAGCTCTACTGGTTGGTCACCACCTTTTTGTAGAAGAAATCAAACATTTTAATGAATTATTGAGACATTCTAATTTTTATTTGAAGATTATCAAGTTTGATTTTATTGTTTTCAAGATTTTTTCACTCATAGAAGATGTCACAACTGTAGGTGAGATACCACAAATTTCTTAATTATCTCCCCTTAGAAAGGGATCAAACTTTTCATTTGTATATTCTTGAATTTCTTTGTGGCAAGTTTGACTGAAATTAGCTCTATGATTTTTGAGCAGAAGTTGTAAAGTTTACAGATGACGGACTAGTTTTGATCAGAAAACTTTACAGGAGGCTCCAGTGAGCTAAAAAGTTTATAACAATTTCTGTGATCAAATTTAGTAATTTTATGTAAAACAATATTATACACATTTCAAATTGAAATGTTAGCATGACAGAGAACAAATTGCACTGCAAAAGCTTGACTGGTTTTTGACCAGTAGAGCTAAAATTTCAGACAGAAATTGTTACTATTTACCTATGAATTGACTGCAATTTTAAATTTTTCTTTCTTCAGTGTTTTTTTTATTTTTTTATTTTTAGTCAAAGGTTCTTACTTGGTTTTAATTGCCAAAATCTACTTAAGTCAACCAATGTTCATTATTATGCAGTTTGCTGAAAACCCAGATACTTAGTTTCTATTTTATGGAATTATCTTTTGGTTGGGGTTCAACACAGCTGGAAGTGCTTAGTCAAGCTGTCCACTTACTTTCAAGCACAATCACTATATTTATGTCAGCTGAGCAAGTCATAATTCTTATTTACTATATTATTTTTCCAAATGCAGATGAATTTGAGGGTAAGCGAAGATAGATATGCCAAACTGAGACTATCTCCAAATATCAATTAACATTTACCACAGATCTCCTGCCCTAAAAAGGAGCACCATTTTTCTCTCATTTCTTCTCCAGCATGGACATCATCTTGGTAACATGATGATAACAGTAAAGGAAGACAGGGAACCACAAAATCATTCATTAACTTCAAGCAATCTTGAATGTCATCTTGCGTTTCAAACTGGTTTGTGGCTATATCATTCAGGTGCTATAATGAATAACATTCATTTTAGCATAAAGTAGAATGAAATCACAGTATATTGATATCAATATTAAAATTGCACAAAATTCAACCAATCAGTCTACTGTTTTATGGTCTTTCGATATAAATATTTAAGTATGAGTGATATGAGTATCTCAGAAGTTGAATATGTGATGATATAAAGGTCATATGATATACTCAGATGACCAAGAAAATTTTTTATATATTTTTTTTTTTAATTCTACTTACCAATAAACACTGCCTCCTGTAGAAATTGACTAATTTCTTCTGTAAGCCCCAGTTTTCATTATTTTTATCAACCAAATTACTGTTTAATGAGTAACAATGGACTAGATACAACAAAGCGTCTTCATACCTGTAAAAAAAATTTAAACAAAAAATTATCGACTGAAATCTCAAATCCTCTTTCTTGATTACACTGATCGCATTTGAAGGAAACAGTTTTTTAATCTGTTTTACTGATCTGCTGAACCATTTTTTTTTCTTTAAGAAAAAAATTGAAATTCAAGACATTTTAATCATCCTGACCCAACAAAAATTGATACAAAAATAAAAGCAATTTCCTCAACTTGGAAATGTTGACTTGTTTACTAAGTAATAAACTGATTTTAAAGAATATTTTCTACTTATTGAATGTTTGTTTGTTGCTTTCTGCCACTCAACAATTTTTCAGTTATCTGGTGGCATCTAGTTTTATTGGTGGAGGAGAGAACCCAGATATAATGTACCTGGGAAGAGACCACCGACCTTCCGATAGTAAACTTGCAAACTTTCTCACATATATCGGTGTGAGCGATAATCAAACCTGCACTGACTAGTGGTGAGAGGCCTTGTGATTTTGAGTGCAATTCTCTAACCACTTGGCCATGGAGGCAATGAGTTATTAAACACACACACACAGTGTTTGATAATATGCATATCCCAGTTTATCATATACTATACAAATTGTTATTAAATAAATTTGTCTCTTTTTCTTTATTTACTAATGTTTTGTTATTGAACCTATCCTGTCTTTCAATATGACATATTTTTAAATACAATGTCTTATATATTTAAATATAATGTCATATTTTGAGACATTTGTTCACAGACAGATGACTTGTCAATGCACACACTATTCAACCAGTAGAGCTACAAATAATTCCTGTTCTGCATATTTAAGCTAATTTCTAATATAAAACAAAATGTATTCTTAAAATTTAAATGCCCCCTAATGTGCCTATACTGATGACACTTAATAATATATGTAACATTAACATGATAATTTAGACCCATCTTTGAGTCAAAACCCTAGGGTTGTGAAAATTACATTTTCTGGTTTTCATAAATATGCATTTAGGTTTATACATATCAGCAAACATAAAGAAGCCTTTCAAATGATAAAGATTATTATATAATAATAATTATATAATAATAATATATAATAACTTTGGGCCTACCTTGGAACTAAAACCCTTACCTATGTTATCATGAAATTTACAAGGACTACCTACTTCTTAATATCTACTTACTTTCAATTTAGTATCAAACACATAAAGAAAATATTTAAATGTTTTACACAAATACTCTATATACCAAGTTTGGTTCAGGTCTAGAGTCAGAACCTCTACCCTGGGAATCATGAAATTTACAATTTATGTCACCCTTGACCCAAAGATGCTTCATACCAAATATGAAAATAACTGGAATGGTAGAAGATGTTAAAAATGTTCAATTGTTAACACACAATGGATGACAATGGATGCAGACCAATTGCAATAGGTCACCCTAGTTTATCAGGTGACCAAAAAATTATGGGTTTTTAATTTTTCTGTAACAATTTAGAGCAATTCATAAATCACTAGATTGGAGATCACATTAAAAATCAATAGCCTTTCCTCTAAAACAGTATAGTTGAAAGGTCTACACTAGTGTGAACAAGCTTGAATATATACTATATGAGGATACTTGCATATTAATTTATCCAACTGCATTTTTGTGGTTTGTGAGATGCAAATTTTTAGAGAAATTTCCAATATATTCCTGAGTAAAACTTTGACCCATCATGACCCCGTCCTGACTTCAGGGAAAATGCTCTTGAAAAGTTTGTTATCAAAAGAATTTCCTGATATTTCACTGTGTAGAACTTTCAACTCCAATTGTGGCATGATCCTATTCCCAGATTTCATAGTGGGAATAAGCTTATATGGACACCATATAATGATACATATATATGAATTAAAATGGTCCCCTTATAGTTCCTGAGAATATTTTCAACCCCCCCCCCCCGATATTCCTTCAGAAGTCTGCAGAACGACTTATTGCATTTTACTAATGCATCTGAGCAAAGTGATAATAATGTGTCTAAAGACTTTCATTACAAAAACATTGTGAACTTTGGCTCATAGCTTCTTTCTCTGCAGTGAAATTGATGAAGGATAACAGTAAATTAAATGTTTATTTTATTATGGCTAAGTTATACTCACTACAGTTTTAATTTCAAGATTTTGATAGTGAAAATTAGGACAAGATGTGTTTGTGAAACACTGATGTCCACTGTATGGCCAAAATCACACTAGTCAAGGTCATGAGGGTAAAACATAGTATGAAAGGAAAGGTCACAAGAAATATATAAACATGTGAAATATGAAAGCCTGTTCTGGCCAAGGTTAAAGTTTTTCAAAAGAAGGTCAGTTTCCATGGCAATAGTGAAAATGTCAAAAGAAAGGAATATATATGTGAAATATGAAAGCCCAATCAACATCCTATCAAAAGTTATGGTCAATGTTAAATTTTTGTGCACAGACAGACCAAAAACTATATGCCCCATAACTCTTATTATAAGGGAATATAAAAGACTGCAGCAAAATAGTAAAAATTGGTGATATAGAATAAACATTACCTCTCATTATGAAAGAGCTGTAGTCCCCTCACAAAGAAAAATGCAATTTTTCTGAACTGGTTGTATTTCTCATGCCAATTCTGTAATCAATCAAGATATATATGTAAACAAAAATTCAATTCTTGTCTGATTTAGTTCACCATAAGCTTTACTCAAGCTGTAATTTGGTAGGCATGGTGATCAATTTTCTACATATTTTACACAGTACCGGAACTTGTTACCAAAAGCACTATTTCACCAAAGTTTGGTTGCCAAGAACTTTAATGCAATAACAATGGATAGAAAAGTAGGGAAAGTTTTGATTTTTTTGTTGTTGTATATTTGAACCTCCACTGTGAAAAAATTTGAATTTACACTTTAAACTCATGTGACATAAAAACTAATCAAATTATGATAACATGTGCAAAATGCAGTAAAAGAACACTACATGATTTTATGAAAATGATACTTCAAAAATAGCAATGCTTACATGCTGCAAAATACACCCATCCAATGTATTTAAGTAATGGAGAAGTAATCAAAGAAAGGATTAACATCCAAATAACTATTCTTCAGTCAAAAAATGGTTATGACATTGACAGATTATATATATAAAAAAATATAATTTCAGTTTAAAGTTTTTTTCTTCCTGTTGACCCTTAAGCTTTCCCTAATATTGGAGATCTGAGATTATAAATCAAATGGTGCAAATTTTCTAAAACTTAAAAACATTTTGTTGTAAAGATCATTTATGTATACATGTAACTAAAAAAACTGTATTGCTTCTCTGGTCATAAAGAAAATAAGTGAGGAAATGTTGCTTCTCCTTTTGTACAATAATGCTGGAAATCTGTCAATCAATTTGATACATTAAATAAATCACAGCATCCACTGTCTACAGCAAATCTTTTGAAGTTTTGACTCTGATGTGTCAAATACTCGGGATATGTTGAAGTGAGCTGCTAGTCCTGGTCATATCTACACTCTGAAATCTTGGATATCTCATACAGGAAAATCGAGAATACTCAAGTTATCCATGTATTCCCCCCTCCCCAGTATTACCCCATTTATATTGCAATCAGGCACATTTTCTATGTTTAACATAACGGTATACAAGGTGCTAGATTTTTACATCTGACCTACTCAGCACACCTTTAAGTCTGTCAAAATTCACACCTTTGAAAACTATGCTCTCATTTCACTGAACTTTGATTTTGTTAAATAAACAACTCAGGTTTTGTAAATTAACCCAACAAGACCCTGCATGTTGATTACATGCTAGTTAATTGATTCAGAGTGTAGACTAAACAAAATCACCACCAAACTACCCATGTGTTTTAAAGTGAAAGTGTTAGGGATGATAACTCCCAGAATATATAGGGTAACAACTTGGGGTGTGTGTGTGTGTGTGTGTGTGTGTGTGTGTGTGTAATTTTTTATGGTTGCATACGACAGTGAGTTGCTTTAACAGTGGGTGGCTATGGTAGTTTTGACTGTATTTTCCTTAAAATTATTCATCAAACATGTCAAATAATATCAAATATGATTTACTAAATTGAATTATAAGGAATGAATGTAAGTTTTCCTCATTTTATATGATAAATGAAGGTAATTTTTCATCGTTTTATATGATGTAGAGCAAGTTGGGACAGTTTATGCCATTTCATAAACATCTTTACAGTTTACAATGCGTAAAATGACCCAACTTACTTTATATCATATAAAACGAGGGAAAATTGCTTTCATTCCTTAAATATAGAATAATTTCACTATAATGATGTACACATTACAACTTGAGAAGCAAACGAGAAGAAAAAAAATTATTTTTCAAAAAGTCCTTGACACAAACACCATGGGGAACATGAACACCAAGTTTAATACTAGCCTTATTAGTACACTTTATGTTCATAATTACCTCTGAAAATATTACCTTTACCTTTCACCCTGACAAATTACAGGCATCTTCGCTCACCACAGTGAACATGTGTACCTGATTTATTTATCCTTATAGTGCCTTTTTTATCTTTCCCATTAGGTACTGAATAAACAGGCAGACAACAGACACACAGCACCATATATTATACAATCCTACTATGATAGTTGAATACATGATCGAGTTTGCTGATAGATATACATATTCTGACCTTGAAAGTATAAAAATTGATTTGGGTGTGCATAAAATCACATAATTTGGTAAATACCTATTAATTCAAAAAAGGAAAATGTCAATGCAAATTTACGAATTGCCACCCTGACATTTTATATGCCTATAATAAACCAATTTCTCAATTACACATGCACATGTATGTACATATTTTCCTTAAGAATATCACCATTTTGGGTAGACACCAATGTAAACAAACCTGCGTCATTTTTTCCAGCATATCCCCATCACGTGCTTGGAGTTGTAATTCCAGTCTTTTGATGGCAGCTCTTTTTACTTCATTTGCTCTGACCATGCTAAGAGACAAAACAAGAGACTCATGACTCGGCCCCATCACTAACCCAAGCAACTGCATGTTCTACATTATATCCCAGTTAATCCCCTTCCTGGGCCAAGAAGTCATGGTGTTAACTTACATGATACTAATTTAAAAAATGTACCCTTGTGAGTTTTTAGATAACAAGTTTCAAATAATTTCACTATCTATTCCTTTGTAAAAGTTTAAATCCCTTTATCAAACATGAATTACTACATATGTATATGCATGATGCTTGAGAAAATTTTCAAAGAATGTTCTTGAATTCCTATGCAAAACTTGAACCTCCTAAAACAGGGTTTATGGTGTGAACAAACTTCTACACTGTGATATAAGGATGCTTGCATATCAAGTTCAGATATCATACTCTTGTAGTTCTTGAAAAGAATTCACAATAATTTTCCTATACACAATCAGCACTCGTTACAATGGCCAAGTTTGTTTCCAAGCATTTTGCTGTTATAACAAATCTGCCATTGTAACGATATGCCAATATTACCAGTATGAGTTATTCCTCATTGTTTATTCATCATCACAATAGCAATGTAATCTCCATGCATATTCATGCACTCCTTTTTTCCTATTACTATTTGAAATAAAGACCTTTGTGATAAAATAAAATTTTTGTTTCATGATGACTTGGCAATCTAACGTTTGTATAGTATTTGAACAAACACAGTGATGCATTATTGTGTATTGTTTCCAACCTGTTACAGAATAGATAACCAGATGTCTTCAACAGATGACCTCCCCAAAGTTTTATTCCAGAGGTTGCTGAAATGAGTGGGTATCTGATCTTGAGATTGTTTGGGATTTTTGGATTTGAATTCAGTAATATCCCGATTTTCCGAAACACTTAGTTGAGTATGTTTTTCTTCAGTGGTTCTGAAATTCTCAATTTTTTCCTACCTCACCTATCTCAATTCAGTATAAAAATAAATAATTTTTTTTTTCAATTTAATTAGGACCACCTCTTCATTAGTGTCCTTTTCATGTTGAATGTTTATTTTACAGGAAGCCATCAACATACCCATGCAAATATTTTTTTACAACCATCCTATCAAACACTAATTAGTGTAAACCCCTTCCATGCTTTTGACAAACAAACATTACCAAGACAGCTGTCTCATGCATAGGTGACAAGGGATTTAATCCATTACATAATCTTGGTCAAGTGTGAAAAAATTGCTGATAGCTAATTGTCATACATGTACATGTATTAACTCAGGTAACCTGCCTTTATACTGGATTTTATATAGTGTCAAAATGCACATTCATTACTGATAATCAATGCCTGTGCTAGAATACAAATATGCCGTTGTATCAAGCAATATTAGTATTGTGCAGATTTGTTACCAGCAATTTTTCACCGTTAGATGAATTTGCCGGTAAATCCGTAATGCTGTAACGAGCGCCAACCGTATATCATTCATAAAACTCCGAACCCCTGCTATGGCCCCATCCTGGTCTCAGTTTCAACAAACTTAAATGTTACTTCCCCATCATGAGAGTACGAAGAGTACTACCTCAAACATTAACCCAAGGATACTTTGTGGCAAGTTTGGCTGGATCAAACTGGCCCAGTAGTTTTTGAGAAGAAGCCAAAAATGTGAAGTGTTTACAGACTAAGGACAAACTTTGATCAGAAAAGCTCACTTGAACCTTATTAAATTAAGCAAACTATGGAGTTAAATGATTTTACTTCTTTACTGGTATCTTTTTAAACTGGCACTAAGTCTGAATTTACCTTTTATCATCTTCCAGAGGGCAGTAAGAGAACTGTTCATGTAGAAATCTGTCAATCACTCTGGCTGGAGCCATACAACATTTAAGGTACACAACAGGGTATATCAGGCGGGGGTCTTCACGAGGGACTTTTTGGCAGAAGGATTGGAAAATTTGATCCATGTGTTTCAGCTCGGATTGGATAGCCTTAATGAAAAACAAGACGCACATAGGGGTTAACAATTACCTGAGTATAGGACTGAATAGCTTTACTGAAAAACAAGCTGCCCATGGGGTTTAACAGTCTCCTGAGTATCACACAACTAAGACCATGAACTAGAAGTGTTCTGTGTAAATAATGTATCTTTAAAAACCTTGAGAACAAATCTTTATTTTGGAACCTTGAGAACAAATACTTTATTTTAATTATATATTTTGAATGAAATAATTCCAGTTTGGTTAAGAAAAGGTTTGAATATTGCATTAAATTGAAGGTTCTCATATGATACCAGAATTATTTTAATTCTATAGGAGCTATTAGGTATTTTGTTTTCATTTTATATTAATAATAAATACATTCTATAGAAACATAACAACCAAAAAAAAAAGTATTGGAATCTTGGACAAATGCATATTTAAATCAATAGAGTTAGAACTGACTGGTAACCTAACATTACTAAGTAAAAAGACAAATTCTATTGCAGCTGTCAATTTTCAGTTTGAATGGGGCATTAAGTATTTGAATGTATGCCTCAACACACATGAATGGGGAAAATATATTGGCAAAGTTTTAATTTCAAAATCTTTCTGCAGCAATGTAAAAATACAGTAATATAGCACCGGAAAGAGAAAAGTTAATAATGCAGACAACACTGAAAATTTTGATTAGAAAAGCTCACCTGAGTCTATGACTCAACTATGCTAAAAATCAGTAGTTAAAAGGCAATGTTTACTATCAAATTTTGGATGAGTACATGAAAAGCCTTGGTGTCAAACTCTGCCTAAAACAAGATGCTTGTTACAATTATGACTTGATAGTAATCTTTTTCAATAAATTTAATTGTTAAAGGGAAATAGACAGTTAGGAAATTTATTTCTTATATTTACATTCTACATTCATTTCTGTTAGAATTTCAAGCCTATAACATATATGTACTGTATCTATCAACATTCATTTATGCATTATAGCGTGTTTATAAAGAAATGGTTGTCATTACAATTTGCAAAGATATCAAAGGCAACAACATGGAAATGTGAATATACCAGTTTAAGAACAGTCTCTGGCTCCTTGTTTGCGTATGTTTCGAGTTTTGTTACGATACACAATTGTTGCAAGGTTTCTTCAACCATCATCTCTGCATGCTGAACAGGAAGATTTGATTTGACCACAATTGGCGTCTGTGTACTTGCTGTTTGACTCAAGAAATCTGCAATTAGATTTCAGTTGATAACTTATTTAAAGAAAAGAAAAATGAAGGAAAAAGTGAGCAAGCTCATATACCTCATCATGCTGCCCCCCCCCCCCCCCCCCCCCATGACAATGCTACACATAATCAATGGCAATGCATAAAATACAACAAATTTACCTTTCCATCTCAATATTTATTTGAACAGCAGCATGTTGGGAATACGGAACTAATACTCTAATATCATATATTTTTCTTTCTTTTTGAATATATATGTGGTGAATGACTGGCAACGAAAAACAGCTCTTCATCATTAAAAATCATGATGTGCTAAACCTGTTTCATGCAAGTCGCACGAAATAGTATCAGTACAATTTAGCCACATTTTTATGTTCGAAAGGGGTATAACTCCCAGAAAAAAATTTAAAATAAAATCTTCTTGTGAATATGCACATCTACACAGCATGTCCATATTAAATACAAAGTTACATGAAATGCTGTTAAGTGCTTCAGAAGAGTTGTGCTGACAAGAACAGGAGTGACAGACGGAGGATCAATAACATTGTACCCTCCACAACTCCTTAAGAGGGGTTTAAAAAGCTGTCAAAATTAATTCGGAAAACAGAATGACACACAAGAGATCCATGGGTCACTTAGATATCATACAGCAAAAAACTGACAGTATAAGTGCAGTATGTTGATGCTGCATTGGGTGCATCTCTGAACTCCAAGAAATAAATGTTTTCAGTTTTTGTGATTATAAGTTTTGTCCCTATTTTCTAATATTTCTCCATTTCAAAAGTATGGCCTGGACAAATATGTCTAATGTTTAAATCAGTGATCTTAAGCTTGTCATGGTAACAACACCTGTCTGTCAATTTGGTGCCAAAAACAAGATTCAACTATCTCTGTTGTAAGTTTTGACCTTGCTGAAACAACTAAACCTGTCCTCAAGGCTTATCCAAAGTAGGTCATATTCAAGATACAGCAAATGTCACATTCATATTGACTTCTGCAATTTCTATGCAAGATAAATACAAACAACACTATGATTCCTTGTCCTTGTTCTAAGCTAAATGACTATGTGTCATGTTCATGTTGGAGACATGGTCTGAACAAAAATATCGTAGTTTTTTTTTTTGTTTTTTTTTACCAGTGACCTCAACCTTGGCCAAATGACAATGGGTGAGGACTATGACACACCATATTGCCTTCAGCAACATTTTATATTCAAACATTTTCCCATAACACAGTTGTGTCATAATGCAGCACTTTTTCTTTCGATGTTTGCCATACTTTAATCCAACAAAAAATCTTTGACAAAATCTATTATACAATACCTTCTAGGTGGTGGATAACTCTAAATTATCTTTGTGTGACCTTGGTTAAGAGTTATGACATATTGCCTGTTGTAATCATTAAAAATTGAAAAAATAAAATTTGAAAAATTTAAGCTCAAATAATGTCCATGCCACATTATGAAATAAATTTCATTTTTGAAAATACATGAGGGTATGAACAGCGACACGTGAAGTGTTAAGTTCATATCCTCATGTATTTTCAAAAACTAAAAGTTTATTTCTTGTATTTACAATCTACTTTCATTTCTGTTGGAATTCCCAGTCATTAAAATAGATGTACTATGTTTATTAAGATATATATGTGCATTGTTTACAAGTGCATCACATTCATGAGGAAATGACTATCATTACAATTTATAGAGATATCAAAGTTAATAATGTTGGAAAAGAAAATATATTTACATATATATGTAGACATGTATATGTATGTAAATATTGCGACATATCCTAATATAAGCCTATATCTTTTTTTTAAAAAAAAGATCCCATGGTGAACAAACAACTGTAATGAAGTCTCACAGAGAGGCACATTTTGTGAACATATTTGTCTGAATACACTCAGGTGATCTTATAAAGTGCTCAGTCCAATAAAACAAGAGTGCGTGGCCATTTTAGTCTATTTCCTTAAAGTTTGCTTTCTGTAAATCAATAAACAATGCTATAAGAAATTACTTTTGGCAGATGTTCTCTCTTGTTTTACATCACCATCACCTCCTCCACCACTAATGGATCCTCCACTGGGTGAAATAGTACTCCTAGACTGTGCTTCATCCCAGTCTACTATTTCTTGTGCAAATCGTTTATTGTCATCTATCACAACTTCCTTCAAATCATCTGGAAGATTTTCAATATCAGACTGAGGGGGCATGTCTGTTTGAGAATCTGCAAGTTAACAAAATATATAAGATATAAAATAGCCATGTGGGCTTCTGTGTTTTTGTTCACTTTTAAATATTCATGTCAGATTAATTGAAATCATAATTTTCTTCTATTTTCTTTCTGCATGCATTGACAAGATAACACTTCTTTGCAATTATAGATGACTTTCTTTCCTAAACGTAAAATTGCTACATGTTAATATAAAATAACACAGCATATCAACACTGCACATGATTTTGAATGCTGAAGAAAGGCACAGAGAGTACAGTGTGCTGCAACATTTTCCCCCACTACACGTACTATCATAATATATTCTAACGATTCAAATCCTTTGCAAATATATTTAAAGAAAACATTTACAGTCAATCACTCATTATAAAGATGTGTTTTTAACATTAAACCTGATAAAACTTTAACAAACTGCAACCCTATGGGGATAACTTTACAGGCCCACATTTGGGCGTTACATTTAAAGCCTGTTTGTAAATATAGATAGTATGCTTTTAAAAAATTGATCAAAATCTGTTAAATATTCAAGTTGCTCATAATTCATCCGTAAGTACAAATCAAACTTATGTTGAGATTACTTTACATGTGTAACATACTATATGTAACCAATTCCTTACTAGATTCCACGTGTGACTGTCCAACATACATCAGACAGTAAGCACTGGCATTGTGATATCCTCCCACACTCTCCTTCACCAAGTCATCCCAAGATGCACTGGTCACAGCAATGTCATTGAATTTCAGCCACTCTTTATTAACAGAGTCATATATGTAGGCCCAATAATGGCCTGAGGCAGCCTGACCTTCATGTACTAACACAGCGTGTAAATGATAAGGACACTGAAATTCAAACAAGAGACCCATAGGCCATAGTGCTCACCTTTCTCATATAGTGATGAGACTTTAATTTCATCAAATCTAATAGTGGATGAACACTAAACCAACACCATGCTGATCCTGGAGGGGTCATGGTTTGAACAAACTTGAATCTACACTGTATGGAGATGCTTTCAATTTACTTTTGACAAATTGTAGCCTTTCTGTTCTTGAGGGGAAAAATATTTAAAGAAAACTTTGAATGCTTATTATGACCTCATGCTGACCCATAGGAGCTACCAAATGAACAAATTTGAATCTATACTATATAAGGATGATTTTACAGTAATTTGACAAACTGTAGTCTTGTTCCTGACAAGAAATTTTCTAAAGATATTTCTGTATCATGTTTCTATGTAAAACTTCAAGGTCACTGTGGACTTATGTTGACCCAAGGGTCCACCATTAGAACAATGAATCTATACTATGTGAGAATACTTCACGTAAGTTCAATCTTTTCTAGATCAGTGGATTTTAAGAGGAAGATTAACAACTGGAATCCCCTTTTAAAAATGTTTTTGTGCCATCTTAGTTGATACTGGTTAAATGGTTCTTGAGAAGAAAATCTTTAAGTTTATGTCAGACAACAGATGCTGTATTAAATATTGACCAGAAAAGCTTATTTAAGGATGGATTCTTGTTATCATTCAGACAAATGAAAAGCACCATGTGTGAATGTACTTTCTTTCATTACAAAATAGTCAGTCACAAAGCCACATTACTCTTTTTTGCTTACAGTTGTAACATTTAATGCTAAAATGGAGTCTGAGGAACTGCAATCATAAGGGAATAAATTTTCAGTGGAATCAACATTATTTTTTGTTTGTAGTGCTGGCTTGCAAACACACTATTTTCATCCATCGTGCTTATGAAGCAAATTAAGACAAAATGATGATTCATGCATACTCTAAATCTGATCTAATTCGCAAGAACATTATTTACGGGTAATTTTATGAGACCATTTCTGAAATTTAGTTCTCAAAAATAAACTTTTTTCCTGTGAATCATTGCATCCACATGAAAATAAGGCATTGTGAAATAGAAGTGATCTATAGTACATACAGTATAGAACTTCAGGGTCTTTTGGTGTGAAAAGAGTGTGACCTTGAACTAACATTGACACAAAAACAAGAACCACAATATCCACTTTTCTGTGTGTCAAAACAATGCATTTATATTGTACAAAATATCACATCTGAAAGCATCCAGTGAATATAGGAAAACTCCATCTGTAACACTAAGGTTTATGTAAGCTAAAAATGTGATGTTTATTAAATATGTAACACTTAATGATATGGGATGAGTATATATTTTAACTGATGCAACTAAACTAATTCTCACCTTTTTCATCGCCTCATCAGAATACATACTGTTTTTAGTATTTTCTAATTTATTAATCTTCTCTTGTAACTCTAAAATAAGACAAATATTTTTTGTGTTAACAATGCAATTTTGAAATTAATAAATTCTAAAAACTCAAATTAATACTAGACTAACAAAATGACAGGTTAAACAAGAGGCCCAGAAGCAACGTTGCTCATCTCGACAATGGGATTTTCCCAGTCTTCACTGTGGTCCCATTCTGGCCAAGGGGGTAATGGAGTGGATAATGAGTTATATTACTTGAGAGTGTTGCTAATATCATACATGACAAATTACCTTGTGATTCTTTAGCAGAGTAATAATATTGATAATGTGTTTTTTGTTCATTCATTTTATGAGTTATTCATGATATTAAAAATATAAATCTTTACCCCTAACATCTTGTTCCACTTCAGTTCTCCATCGATGAAGACAATGCTGAAGAACATTTAATTCATTCTCACTAACATGGCGTGGAGATGGGTTACAGATGTAATCCACATCTCTGTCACCTTTAACAGGTGTGGAAGGAATGGTAGTCATAGTGATATCTGTAGACATCGAACAAGGCAAGACATCACCTCCTATTTCAGAACTGTTCAACAAAAACCAAATATTATTATCTTATATATATGTAAACAGATATTTTTTTTTTATTAATATGAGGCTCTCATCAATAACCTTGAACTTTGTCTTGTAAGATAATTTAGGATATTTTAAGGTATTTTCTTTCCTTCTGTCATGTAGTATGAAAGCTTGTTATACTTATCTATGCATGTAATGTATTAAAATATGATGTCAAGTACACTTGTTTGAAAACTATGAGTTGATGTTTCTGATTACAGGTGTTATTTAACATGTACAGGTTGTAGTAACTATATTTAACCTTTGTCAATTCCAATGTTATAGAGTACAGGGTGGATGCTATTTGAGTTACTAGACTCATTTCACTCTACAGATGACCCAAGGCTTAAAAGCTGTATGGGAATACTTGAACTCGTCATATTCCACGATGGATTTCTATGTTATAAACTATTGCTTAGGACTCCTAGTTTCCCATATTTACTATTAATCTTTCAGTGTCATCCTGGGTCTTTCTGTAGTCATAAATTTCTTATTTCTGTATTTTTGGTATGTATACATAAATAAATTCATATGTTTATGCTTGTTTTCCTTGAATGACAGAGATTATTCAAACAGGTTGTGACATATGCATATCCATAATGTTATTGAAAATCACAAGAAAGGTTGATAACATGTTAAATGATTTTCAAGTGTATCAACAGGAATTGGAGACTAAGTACTTTTTCGTTGTCATAAAAATTACTAAAAGGCTTCACCTTAACTCTGGTGAATTAAAACATACCATTCAAAAAAGCTGAAATTTAGATCAGACACTTACCTACAGTCTTGCTTCTCAGTTTCAGAAACTGCACTGCAAGATGTTTTAGGAGATTCCATTTCTACATCTTGTGAAGAGTTTGAATTAGGTTTGCTTTGAGCAAATTCCAAAGCATAAGAAAGCACATCTTGTAAAGGGACCTTTTTACTGCCTGATCCATAATGATTAAATCTGTCCAAAAAAAAAAATGTGAGTCAAAATGATGATGAATGCATCCAGTTGTTTTCTTACAAATTGAAATCATACTTACTTGTCTAATTTGGAATATAAAACTACAAGCTCCTCCATCAGCTTCTTAACTTGCTCTCTTCGTTGGCGTGTGTCATGATTATTACAGTCTAAATACCTTTGAAAAATAATTCAATATCTAAATGAATTGTTGGTAAATCTCTGTCTCTTGTTTTAAATGCTGTAAAGCATTAAAGAGCTTGGGCCATGAATAATCAAAAGCAGCTTCATTTCAAAATCATCACATCTGTGCAGTTTACAGTGTTGAGTACAAGCTTTTCAGATTTTTTTTTTCTAATTTAGTATGTGTTAACATTTTTCTTTAAAAGTGTTGTGTTCTGGAATTGTTTTTACAACAACAAAAAATAGTCTTTACAATAATTTTTCAATTCCACCCAATTGATGTGAAATAGTATTTATTCAAAACAAGGTTACAGCAATTTGAAACAAGCTTATAATGAATTCATGCTTAAAGCAAAGTGATTATCATTCCCTGTAGTTTTAAAACATATTACGAACTAGCTGCAATAATGTAGCCCTCTCCCATTTTTATTTTTTTTTTTAATGTGAGAGAAAAACATCAGACAAAAAAAATTGGAGAGGGCTACAATATTGCAGCTAATTATGAACTTATTGGAAATTATAATGAATTACATTTGTAACTGAGCAAAGTTGTTTATTTCCTGCATTTCACTATAAGTGTTTTAATGCACTCATACAACAACTGGAGCCCTGCCCCCAAAGTCGTAAAGTGAATAAACTTAACTTTACACTGCATAAGAATGCTTGTAAATCCAAAATGATGAATTGTACCCCTTTGTACCAGTTCTTAAGAAGATGTGTAAACATTTTTTTCTATATATCACTATAGTGTGGACCCATACTCACCTTATGATTCATTTAAACAAACCAAATCTTCATAATATACTGGCACACAAAAGAAATGTAACCTCGAATTTTGCAGTAATATTTTTATCTTTTCATTCAATTACACCATTTAAATTTCAAAATTAATATAAGATACACATCTATTCCATTGAATAACAGTTTGGCAAAAAAAGTGTCAAGGTTGAAGAGGTGGTAGCTATTGAAATTCTCCTAATTTGACAACAGATATGCTCCTGTTAACAATAGTTGCTGCTAGAATTCTGCAGTGCATAAAGTTTGTTAAATGGTTTGTTCTTCAACACTTCCAGAATGTGCCTGATGCTAAGTGGGTAGAATTTCTTGTGGATATGAGCAAGATTGAATGCCTCAATCTAACACGTCCCACATAAGTGACTATCTAGAGATCTTTAAATACATGACTGGTGTTCTTTTTCCTAATGACTTTTACTCTGTCAATTATTCTTGTAGAATTTTTTTTTGATTTGTGAGACAATAAATCCAAAAATGTTTAGTATATCAGTCAATGATCAATTTAGTACCTCAAGACTATGTACAGCATATATTTGGTTTTCTGAATATATCTGATGATCTGAATTCATCCAGGTTTCAAACATCAATTTCTTTATGCTGATAAACTGACATAATGTGTAAATAAAATTTATTGTGATAAAGGCAGAAATTGGTGGGTATTTATGTCACTAACAAAATTGGCAGTGTCTCTGTCATCAGTTGACTTAATTTTAGTTCATCATGAAATGTGTTGATGATATCACTATCAATAAATTTTCAGAATCAGTATTTATAAATTCCTGATGTTCACTCTCAGCTGACTTGATTCACTCACTCCCTTCTTAATGACCTCAGCCTTGCTGTCAAAGTTAGATATATCAGTTTGATTCATGAGCAGCATTCTTGGTCTAAGAATTTAAAAGTCAGCATAAACAGGATAAATACAACTATGTAATTTTATAAACACTAATAGGATAAAATATCTGTGTAAAGCTATTTTTTATTATCTTTCTTTATATTTACCTGCACATTATCTACAAGCACTAAATACTCTATGCACCACAGTACTAAAATTCTAAATTGCACAGCTGTAACTTAGCAGTAAAAAATTGTGAAAAGAATTTCAAACCTTTTACAAATTTATTTTGTCAATTTACATTACAACAGTGGATAGCTTTTAATTATTGATCAACATTGATGATGCTTTTTAGATTTGTGTTCAAGATAATGGCCTTTTGTTTTCAGAGCCATAGCTATGAATGAATGAACAGGACATTGTTAAAATTACTGGAGTTCAATTACACAGCTTTCTTTGATTTAGTTCAGGCACCTTGTATGTCTATAGATATTGTTATATGGGACTTGATTGTATGAGGAAAATGTGCAATTAATTATAATGACGACAAATTTCATAACATCCAATGATATTTTATGCAAGCCAGAATTTGATTTTACTTCATTGTCAGCAGAATTCTTAAATCACAAATAAAATTCATTTCCTTATATGCAGCATTTCATGGTATCTGATATTATTGTAAATGAAGGACTTTGTTTGCAGCATGATAAGCAATATAATAACGTATATAGTTTATTAGCATATTTCTCATCTACAGAATTTGGCCATGAAATTTCATAATAAAATATAATTTCATATGATGGAGAACCCTAACTTTATCCAATTATTTGCCTTAGAAGGAGGCATTTAAAAATAGTTAAATCTCTTTACTCAAGGATATTTTTGTACTAAGACTGGTTCTAGATCAGTGTGGTGTAACAATTATGGCACAAAGATACTGACAATGTACAAATTTATGTGTAAAAACCTCATTCTGAGTACAGGTGAGCTAAAGATAAGAAAGGTTTGAACTACTTTTCCTTAGTAAAATTTTCAAAAATTTGAGAGAGAGAGAGAGAGAGAGAGAGAGAGAGAGAGAGAGAGAGAGAGAGAGAGAGAGAGAGAGTACAATACCTATCCATATATATCACATGGGGGAATTCTATCTTATTATGTATTTTTTCTGGTCTTCCAAGTTGCTGATTAAACTGGAAACGAGATAATTCAAACGTCAACACAGGAGGGAGTCTTGTAAACCATAGCTGAAAAAGGAAAATTAAACATCATTATTAAAAAGGTCCATGGCCCGCTATGCTCACCTGAGTCACTTTGCTTCTGCAGAGAAAAAGAAAGATATAAAGTTTGAAACACTAAAACTGTGAAACCCTTATTGTGGACTGTTGTTTTGAAGTGATCCAATCTACATTACATGAGAATACATACATATCAACTTCAAGAACATGCCCCATTGCTTCTGCAACTCAGCCAGCTGTCTTTGGCAGCCAGATTAATCACCAATTAGCAGGACTAGTAAATTATATAATCTACTTTGTCCTTTTAACTAGTAATGAAAAACTTTGTGTCAAACACTGCTTATTGTGGCCCAATCAGGACTCTACAGGTCATGGTTGGAACAATTTAGTTTCTACACATGATACCTGCACATAATTTTCATGAATTGGGCCCTTGTGCTCTTGAGAGGATTTTTTTAAATTGAAATTCTATGTAAAAATTTAAACTCATGATCCCCATCCTGGCCCCTTGGGGCATAGTTTAAACATATGAATATACAGGGAAACTATTATGTAAATTTTTGCTTTTTCTAGTCAAGTGGATCTTGAGGAAATATTTTAAACATTTCTAGTAATTTTTGCTATTTTTCAATTATTCCCTCTTGGAAAGAGACATGATGGACAAATTCTGACTACAAAAGCTCATCTTTGGCTCAAATGAGCTAAAATCCAGCAGAATTTGAACTGTTCTGCACTTTATTAAAAAGTATTCTCCATAAAAAAGAAAAAAAAAACCCACTAAACACTGTTTTTATCATAAAACCTCTCAAAACTCAGCACAATAAAGAATGGGTTTAACAACGTAATCTTAACAATACATTGTTGATACTATTTAAGTACAGCCCCAACTTTCAATGTTCGGTGAAACTGCAAAAATGAAGGCCATAGTCAATTGATCAAGTAGTTCCTCAGAAGTTCAAAATTTTCAAAAGCCTATGACACAAAACAAAATTTCCCAGAGATTCAGACAACGGTTTCCCAGAGATCCAGACAACAGCTTCCTAGAGATCCAGACAACAGCTTCCCAGAGATTCTGACAACAGTTTCTGAAGGTGTTTTATGGATGGACAAAAGAATATATTGGAATAACTTCACAAAATCTTGGAGAATAGTGAAATTTATGTCATGCATTTGATAATGCAATCCAGTAATTAACCTGTATTTCAGTTTACCTCTTGTCCTGATTTTTGTGTGGCATCCCTGTTTATGGTCTCAATTTCACCTTGTGCTGTAGCTGCTTCCAAGCTTTCATGAATATCACGAAAACCATTCACTTGTAATGGAAACTGACCAAAATTCTCTTCATTGCTAAATCTTTTTCCTATAAAAATGTACAATTCATTACAAGGGAGTGACTCTCTCCTTCATATAAATCTTGATGCCAAGTATTTCAATATTCATTCATGCATCTTACGTAACAGCTTCGTATAGCTTAACAGTTTTGTGTAAACAATAACATTTCATACACTGCACTGACCTACAACCCTATCAATTTTACACTATACATTATACCAATCAGAGAAATAACAGTAATAATTTCATGAATGTACATTAACATACAGCAATACATCACACCAACCATGTCAATAATTAATTTGTATAAACAAAAGCTCAACAAATTGGGGCATCCTCTTGCAATTAATATTCACATTAACATAACCAATCTGTGAGATAATGCTTGAAACCAATTAAAAGACACTGTATATATCTTAAACTCTCCATTCTATTTTCACTATTCCAAAAGATTATATATATTGTTTGGGCTTAAAAATATAGCACAGTTGTGCTATATTTGGTCCTGAAAAGGGGGTAAAATTCAGACAGGCAAAACAAGAGCACATGGCTCATCCATATTAGGCATCATTTAAAATATTGTACAGCAGAAGACCAGAAACACAAGAGTTTCAACATCATTCATGTTTCAGCAAAAAGCAAGTTACACTAAACTCCTTTGATGTCCATTTTTATTAATATCCACGATGTAAAAAGAGGAAATGCAAACACAGTATATCTCTTGGTGACTAGTTTGAATCAATATTTAACTAAAAGGATGGGTGAAAGGACAACTATGGTGAAACCAATACACTACCAGAAGTTGTTTGTGGGAGACGACACAGGTAGAATGTACAAAAAAATATCATGAAAAACAACTACAAATGTTCATAACTTTCTCAAAATTGAATGAATCAGTGTGAAAATACAAGGAGCATAGTTTACCTAAAGTACAACATGTCAACAAACTTTTATAAAATGTAAATGAACAGCCTCCAAGAAAATCTCTAGACAAAATTCACCCCCAGACTGTTGGGGGATACAAATAACTAGCCAATCCACTGTTATGGTGGTCATATTCTGATCCAAAAACAATGCCTTATTACAGACAGAAATAAACAACATGTTAAAAATCTGAAGACTTTGGTTTAAGAAAGAAATGGTCCGTCCCGATTACCTTCATTGATACCCTCTGCTCTGTACTGTCCATAAAATAGCTCACACATAGGATTCTTGATTTCCCTGTATTCTTCCATGTCATTACTTCCACTGAAACAATTTTTAACAAGAACATAAATGCCCTTGATATTGAATTCATTCTCTGTTAATATTTTATTGTCAAAACTCTCCAAAAATGCTTCATAACCCCCCAACCCCCCCCCCCACTCTCAAAAAAAAAAAAAAAAAGAAGAAGAAAAAAAAAGAAGAGTCTTACCAAGGTGTAGGCGATGGAGATCTAGAAGGGTGAGACTTGAAAGCATCCTCTAGCCACTCCAATAGTTTGTGTTGGAATTCACTTACATCCTAGAATCATAAAGTAAAACTCATGGAAAATCTGCTCACTTAAAGCATGTTTCTCCTACTTGTGCATCTGTCAAAAGATTTTGAAGAGTTGAGCATTGCAGGATTTGACACTAATATTTTCTGAAACACAGCCCTGAGGTAAAATGAACTAAATATCATATTAGAACCAGAGGCCCACAGGTCTTATTGATTACCTGAGTATTAGTTAAAAGTGTCACTAGTCCCATGGGCAATGAAATCTTGTTCTGATTATTTGATTTTGTTCCATTGGGAATTTTTCACTCATATTGAGACATCACCAGCTGTAGGTGAAGTACCACAAATTTAGATCTATGCTTAGTGCTCTGGGCTGTAGCAGTGAGGGTTCTTTAGTGTGCCAATACCTGCCATGACATGGGACCTCCATTTTTAAGGTCATATTTAAAGACCTGTGATTCTCACTTCTAAATGCCAAACGTTTGGCGAAGGAGCAATCACTACCTATACTAATGAAAGACTTTACATAATACTATGTAACATTAACACATATATCTATTTAGTTTCAATTTATTATCAATAGTATTAAAGAGTGATTGTTTGTTTTACGTCCCGTTGAGAATTTTTCACTCATATTGAGACGTCACCAGCTGTAGGTGAAGTACCACAAATTTAGACCTATGTCTAGCGCTCAGGGCCGTAGCAGTGAGGGTTCTTTAACGCCTTCCATGACACGGGACCTCTGTTTTCAGGTCATATCCGAAAGACCTGTGATTCTCACTTCTAAATGCTGAGAGTTTGGCGAAGGAGCAATCACCACTATTTTTCGTCTTAGGTTTGACACGGCTATGGCATGAGCGGGGCTCGAACTCTCGGTTACGAAGCAAATGCTCTAACCACTGAGCTACCGCGACCGGTGCCTTAAAGAAGATATCATTTTAATGTTTTACACATGTACACTATATATATATATATCAAGTTTTTCCCCACCTTGGGAATCACAAAATTTAGCTTTAGTAGAGGCCTACCTGCTTTACATCACTATGCAATATTTAGTTTTTCTTTAATTGCAAAATGAATGTTAGCAGTTTTAATAATTCTTGCAAATATGTTGACTTCTTGCATAGATTTGTAACTATTATAATCAGTGGTTGTGAAATAAATAACATTCAGTGTTGATGGGAATTGCTGGTATGGACAATTGTTTTACCAAATATTAAGATACTTTAATGCTATTATGATTTTAAACAATATGCTATCACATTCACCATTCTAATTTGCTATCTTGCTATGCGAGATCATGCAGCACTTTTGTCATGCTAACATAAAATTATACACAACACAACTGGCCAAGCATAGTATGTAATGTAAGTACATAGTAAAGTTCAAAATTAGAAATTACAAATTTTCATGATGTCCTAATAATGATTACCCAAGAAGTAAATCTTATTACTGTGGCTCTGATTGAATACCTCATTGTTGTCAAAAAATCCATACAAAAGCAAGCGACAATAGTTTCAAATGAGTGACATCCACTGATACATTTACAAACACAATAGGTAAGAAGTTGTTTTGTTCAAATAATAATAATGACCAGTAAGTGCATGCAGTGTTACAAAAAAACAATACCACACCTGTTGACTGTCACCAACACCTGCTGAGGCTGACGAGGAGAAAGCCTCTTTCAGTATCTCTACAGCCTTTGAGGGATCTACATACTTCTTCTGTGAACCAACCATTAGGGCAAATAGGTATCGAAGCTCTTGCATAAATCGAAGATTCCTTGTTTCCTTGGAAAATGTGAGACACATAAAACAAAGGTAACACAGCATTTAATTTAATTTGATATTAACTGATCCAGGTACACACTTCAGTTCATAAATTAATTCTAGAAAAAATACTTACTGTAGAGTTACCCTGTGACAATTCCTTTGGGATTTTGAAGTTTAAAACCAAATGCCGAAATTTCCGTAAATGAAAGAGAGACTGAAAATAATTATCAAATCTATTGATCTTTGTGTAATAAATCTGAAACTGGTTAATTTTTTACTAGTGAAAGACTGATGTAAAAAGAATTTATCTTTATAATTTTGCTTTTTAAGTATTGGACATTGGTCTAAACAATGGATTTAATAGTCAATGATACATGTGTGATATAGATGACTGAAAAACTGAGAGATCAAGTTTCAAGGATTCCAAAATGGAATTCTAACAATCAGGTTTTATCATTATACAATAATTTTTGTCATGGCATGCATCTAGATGTTGTTAGGACAATGCAGTTGTGATTACAAAGTAATATTCTCATTTAAAGATAATAATGCATATGTAATTTGATTTAATAAATAAATTTCATTAATTTGAAAAAAGCATTATCACTTTATGAAAAGTATTCTGGCATAAAGCGTTGCAGTTCATACCTCCAAGTACTTTTAAAAATGAGAAATTTATTTCTTATATTTTTACATTTATGTCAAAATTGTCAGCCACTAAAATTGCCATACTGTATATATCAAGTAGATCTGTATTCACATGTACATTGTTTACAACTGTAGTGCATACATGAGGAAATACCTATCGTTACAATTTGTAAAAATATCAAAGGCAAAAACATCGGAAAGGTAAATATAATATTGTAGAGTGATTTTTTTAAAGCCTTACTGTATACCTGTTTGTGATGCTCAACAATACATATAAAGATTCTTTTTTTCAGTTATCTGGATGAATTCTCTTACCTGAATGACAGCACTAAACCAGCAAGTGTTCCCAACGTTCTTCAGACCCACAGGACATCCTTCTTGTCTCTTTCTTTCATGGGGATTCAATGGATCAACAAACCAAATATCTCCTCTTTTTCTCTTTGAACCTGCCTTACTTTCTGCTAAACTTTGCTCTAAAACTCTGTAAATAATAATCATAGAATAATCTCTGTCCAGTTATTGATTCCACACAAGTGGTTTAATAAAACAAGGGCCCATGGGCTTAAACATTCACCTGAGTAACATGTAACAACACAGTATTCATTATTTTATAGAAATCAAAATAAATTTCCCTTAGCATTTTCAATTTACATTCATGTACTGTATTTTCACTCTAAGATATTTCGGAGGAAGTCTTACAATTTTAACTTGTGAACCATACTGCTCCAACCAGGGGCAAAAACCCCTGACACACGAGTTTCACAATTTTGGTAGAGGCCTCCAAGCTAATTATAATACTTTACTATAGAATATTTTGAAAGATTTAATACATTTTCAAAGTATGGCCAACACAGCCTCACACAATTGGACTTGAATCCCTGCGAATTTCAAACTTTTGGTAGAAGTTTTCATGCTCATTAAAACTATGCTATCAAATTCTATGTCAAATTGTCCCAGGTTCAATTTTTGATCCTGGCACCTTGTCAAACCTAAGATGTTTGACATAGATAGTGACTATTCTAGTGCCTGTCATAAAAAATGAAAGTAACAGGTCTTTCAGAAATGTTCTTAAAAAATGGAGATCCCCTTTGTTATGGTAAGCATTGTAACAATAAAAACACCTCCATGCTATAGCCCTGAACACCAGGCATAAGTAGAAATTTAAGCACGTTACCTATAACATGTAAAAACCAGCAATGTCTCTATGTGAGTAAAAAATCCTTTATTGGAATGTATAATAACATACATGTGGTCTCTGAGAAGTAAGAGATGTTCAAAAGTTAATGACAAACACCCATGAATTGCTATTACGACTCAATTGATCCAAACAGCAATCCATTAATTTCTTCTTCATTATGAGGGTTGTTCAGAATATGAGTTCAAACAGATAAATCAGTCCTCAAAATTTTTTAGCATTGAAAATTTTTTTTCAACACATAAACACAACACCCTTACCTTTTCCCCCAAAAAAGTCCCATGGGCAACATGTTCATTTAAATGGTTGCACTTTCCTAACTAAAACATTAAATCCTAATTAAGATCCTGCTCTGATCCTGGGGTAAACAAACTTCAATCCACACTTCATAAGAATATATATAAGAATTTCACTACATATTCCTGCACAAAACACCAACTACAGCACAATCCTAGCCACAGGGAACTTGTCTTAAACAATCTTACATCCTCATCATATAAGGAAGTTTTTATGCCAGTTTGGGTTTTCTGATCCATTGCTTCTTTAAGAATATTTTATAAAAAACCCAGATTTCTTTAATTTAAACATGGATCTCTTTTACTCAAGGGCATTTGGTACCAAGTTTGATCAAAAAAATTTTCTTAGTGATTTTTGAGAGGAATTAAAAATGTGAAAAATTTACAAAAAGACAAACAGACAATATTCAGTAACAAGAAGATGACTTAAGCTTTCAGATTTAGTGAGCTAAAAACAAGGCATGATCCTTGTTTCAATAAAGAGTATTTATGTGTTGCTTGCAGCATGTAAATTGACAGGGGATGCAACCATTCTGAAGATGTATACTTTGTCTCAGCCAGTCAAAAGCCATATTGAAACTAAAATTGCTCCATATGTTAGCAAAACTTCTGTGGAATCACTAGAGGAGCATTTGTATCAAGTATGGCATACATGAAGATGCAGTCATTCTGAAGAAGATTTTGTTTCGTCTAATCTAATGCCACAACAGCCATATTGAAATTGCTCCAAATAGTAACAACACTTCAGCAGGGCCTCTAGGGAAACAATTATACCATGTATGGTGTCTGGAAGAAGATTAAAATGTAATTGTTTACAGATGCAAAGCCAACAGCAGATGGACATAGAGTGATTGCAACATCTTACAAAGCCCTTGGCACAGGTGAGCTAGTAAAAAGATGGCCAACATAGATATATAGATGTTGGCCTTAAAAACATCTGCAGCAAAGTACATTTATAATGACAGAATATATGGCCATTTCAGTCCTGGTCACAAGTACAACTATTACTACTTTTCATATATATATAATTTCTTTACTATACATTCTTTGTTAAAATTAAGGCTATTCTTTTATTTGAGATACTTATTGTATGTTTACTATGTTTTCATTAATTTCCAGATAACTCTGGTTATGCACTACATACATACAAGATCACAGTGTCTTTACATTCACTTTCTATTACTCACATGATTTACAGATTTGGGTGTTCTTAACTTTCATCATAAGCATACATGATACAGCAAGGGCATACTTTGTCCAATACATATGAGAGACTGACAGAAGCCAAAAGACTCAAACTGCACATCTATTTCTAAGTTAATGACAGTATTAAGTGAAGCATGTGAATTCCCACAAATAATTTCCAAATCAAAATTTTGTGAGTTACAGTGTCTTTCAATGCAACATAATACTGCGCAAACACATGATTAAACATCAATTATTTTAAGTCTTTCTGTAAAACTAGTTCTAACCTGCTGATATCTTGTTCTTCCCTTGATATCTGCCCTCCTAATATTCCCTGTGATTCTTGAAGACTGGCAGCAATAGCCTTTTGAATATCATCCTGGTCACCAGTATCATTGGTCAAATCAATGACACCTGTAAACAATCACTGATAAAATGAGTATTTGCATCAATGACAATTTTCTGCTCCCTCTAACAAAGTTCAGTCAACTTTATAAGCATGGTGATATCAGAGTTGCAGGACAGGGTTCTACACCATACCAACATCTGTAGACTTAACACTATATGAAATATTTGAAAATGACAAAAATGTAAAGACACAAAAGAAATATTGATAGTGTACGTTTATCTGTGCTCTATGTGAAAATAGTTTGGTATCGAATACATAGGAAGAAACTCCAGGAAGCATAATAATAGTACAAAATGGTTTAATTTGTTAAAAGAGTTTTTAGGAAGAATTCAAGAGTATTAATCACATGTAGCCAGAAGTCCAGACAAGGTGCAGAGGTTAGAGGAGAGAAACGTGGGGTTGGCCTCGGGGTCAAAGCTATATTTTAATTTGCAAGATTGCATTGACGTAAAGAAATTATGTCCTGTTAATTAATAACTCTCAAAATTTTCACATTTAATGGGGCAGGTCTACCTCTCCTTACATATATGGTCCTTATAATGCACAAAATTGAACAGGTATACTTACCATGGTTCTTATTCTCGGGGCCATAGGGTACATCTTGTTTTACAGAAGAGTTCTTGTTTTCAAAGCCCTGTTGACCACGAGCATCAATTATTGATTGTCCAGTTTGAGTATCTGCATTTTTTGTAACATCATCTCTGGGAGATAATGCAACCATTTTGGACTGACAAAATAGAAAAGAACAAGGTTCATTTGTGTTTAATTTGGTAATTATATCCTACATCGATAACTGAAGGTTTGCATAAATCTATCACTAAATAAGTGAGAAATAAACTAAAGCAATGCTCACACAGCAAAATATTCCCTCCATTACATTCAGTAATGCAGAATTTGAGAAGTAATCAATGAAAGAATGAACATCCATATAAACCATTCTTGGGTTAAAAAAATGACTCTGTCAGTGTTCTACTGACACTTTCTCTAATATTGGGGAGTATCAATAAAATGTTAGTTTTAAGATGACTTTGTAAAACATCAAAGTGAAGAAAAATTTCCAGTCCATTGGCCTGAATAGCAAGTCCAGTAAAATTGGGGTTGTGATTGTAAAATTACTACATAAACAAGACCATCAGGACTGTGCTTTTCATCAATATCACTGACTTCTGTTGTGGATTTTAAGATTTTTTCTTATATAATCCCATGAACAACTGATCCACCATTGTGGCCTCCTTCCCTTGGGGTGGGGGGATGTTTTGATGCTTTTCACATTTGTTTTGCTTTTTCTGTCCCGGTGATTATTGAGAAGATTTTTTAAAAGATGCCACCATAATTTCATTATTTCTTGATTATCTCTCCTTTGAAGACCCTTCATTTGAACAATATTGAATTTCTTTATGGCAAGTTTGGTTGAGATTGACCTAGTGGTTCTAGAGAAGAAGTAACAAAAGACCCACAAGCCTTATCCGTCACATAAGAAATAGCTAAAAGTATTACTAGCCCCAAGGGCAAATTGTTTTCTATTCAGCAGCAGTATAAAACAAGATGTGTTCTTAAAAACACAAATGCCCCCAAAAGTGCCCATAACAATGAGAAATTTTACATAGTATCTGTTATATTAACACTATATGACTATTTTGCCCCCCCCCCCCCCCCCACCCCTTGAGTCAGAACCCTTGAGTTGCAAAATTCACAATTTTGGTATAATATATTTTGCTTTTCCTTTATATGCATTTAGTATTAATATAGTATCATCAAAATTAAAGAAGTCTTTCAAATTATAAACATTTAATCACTATGATCATTTTGACTCTACCCTGGTACCAAGACCCTACCACCTGGGATCATGAAATTTACAATTTTGGTAAAGGGCTACCTGCCCCTTCTAAATATCCATTTACTTTCAATTTAATATCAATAGCATTAAAGAAGATATTATTTAGATGTTTTATATGTAAACAACACATGCTGAGTTTGGCCCTGCCCTGGAGTAAAAACAGATCATGAAATTTACAACTTTGGTAGACATTCCCTCTTTACAAGACCATGCGATTAGTTTCCCTTACAGTTGCACTGTTGTAGAAAAGAGTTATGAAAATTGGTCAATTCTGGGCAGTTTTTGTTCTGTCCCAAAGGCCACTAGGGAGCAGAAGTCCTGAAATTTATAATTTTATATCCCCCTTGTCCAAAAGATTCTCAATACTAAGTATGGAAAGAACTGGATTGGTAGTTATCAAGAAGAAGTTAAAAATGTTCAATTTTAATAAGCACATTTAATCATTATTGGCTCCACTCTGATACCAAAACCCCCACCCATGGGATCCTAAAATTTAAAATTAACACTGAATAAGCCATATTGTAAAGAATAAACAAGTATTCATCATTTCCCATTCTATTAACAAGTACCATTTTAGTGGCTTTACTCTCTATTTAAGAGGAAATGAAGAAATTAGTTGAGCGTATAACAAATTACAAGTCTTGAATTACGATGTCATAACAGATTGATTTGTTTCTAGGCATTTTTTAGCTTCAAAATTGGGCAAAATCAATAGTATTTGGTATTTGGAATGGTACCATTTATCTGTTACAATGTATATAAGAAACAAGAGGCCCATAGGCCTTAACGGTCACATGAGGATCATAGGCCATACAGGGAGTCACATATTTCAATATATGCATTATGCATTTATTTCCATTATAGAGCTTCATGAACATCATAATCATGCATTTAGTTTATTTCAAATATATGTGGGAGTAAAGAAGATTTTCTAAGATTTAATACATTTTCATATTTGGCCTTGCCCATGAGGCCCCAGGGGTGGTAAGGTCATTAATATCACAATTTTTATTCCTCTTATCCTAAAGATGCTTCACAACAAAAATGGCAACATTGGCCTTGTAGTTTAATAAATGTAAAATTGTTAATGGACGATGGAGAAAGACCAATGGCAAAAGGTCACCTAAGTGACAAAGGTGAGATTAAAAAAAAAACTGTTTTAAGTGTTTTACACAAACAATACAAATATGTCAAATTTGGCCCTGCCCTGGAGTCAGAATCTTTACCCTGAGGATCATTCACAATTTTAGTTGAGGATTTCCTGTGCTACAGATCAATGCATTTAGTTTTTCTTAGATTACAGATGTATAGTTGTAGAGCAGAATTTTGATTGATCAATTTTTGCCCCTCCCCTAAGGCCCTGTGGTTGCAGGAATCTTGAAATCTACAATTTATGCTTCATACCAAATTTAAAAACAATTGGAAGGTTAGTATAATGAACATTGATAGGTGTAGACCAATAGCAATAGTCAATGAGTAACATAGATGACTTAAAATGTGTTAAGTTTAGAGATGGGTAGATGAATGGCAGACAAGAGATGTTCTGAAAGGCTCACTTGAATTTTCAGCTCAGATGAACTGAAAATCTAAAGGTATCTTCCTTTAATGATCAACTATGTTTATATAAAATATGAAAACTTTTTGTTGAAGAATAAATTCACATTAAAGTGGTAACAGGCAGATGACAGGACAGCATGACTGATGAATAGACGGTATGATTCCTACAGGGTTCAATAGTGAGCATTAATGAAATATTTAAATAAAAGTAATTCACAGATTGTGTTTCTTTGATATTTATGTTCCATTCCAGAATATTTCATTTACATTGAGATGTCACCAGCACCTGTAAGGAGTGAAGTGCCATAAATTTTTACCTATGTATGATACTCAAGGCCATAGCAAAAATGGTTCTTTAACATGTCAATGCCTATTGTAATACAACACCTCAGTCCCATCAGAAAGGCTCATGATTTTCACTCCAAATGTTGGGTGCTTGGCCAAGGAACAATCACTACCTAATTTAAATGTCTCAGATATGCATTATATCTGAGACATGAATTTTACCTGGGCCTCCAAATTGCAAATCAATCACCATACCCACAAGGTTACCAGACAATTACAGACTATGTAGTAGGGGTGCAATGATAGGCAAGCTGACAATAAGATACATATCACAATACTGACCTGAAGATATGATACACATCATGATACTTTTAAGATTCTATGAATAATAACAAAATGAACAATTACAGTGATTTTGGTATCATTTAATTGCACCTTACTGATGCAACTGTGTGGGTTTTTAAAAAAAAAAATCAAAACATCATTATGATCTACCATTTTCTTCTGTTGCAAGGAATACTAAATGCTTCCATATTGAAGATTTATGGGTCACAGGGGGAGAAATTTATTCAGTGGCATGGTGGGCACGACGCTTTCCATTACAGGAAGCCATTTTTACAACATAATTTTAAAGCCCAATCAGATGGTTCAAATTAATCTGGACCGAGAATACTGAACTGTGGTATAGTGTAAAGTATCATGAATCAAATCGTAGTGTAATATTACTGTGATATACCGTCTCACGGTTAATCATTGCACCCTTACTATGTAGTAAATCAATAATCTACAGGCATGAGTTTACCTTTGATTTAGAACGAAAAGAATCATCATTCAATAACATTGTGACAACATCTTCAACTTTCACTTTTCCATTACTATCCTGGCAGGCTTCACATGCTCTTCTTATTACCACATCATCATCGACTCCAGTTACTTCTTTCACTTTAGCAAACAACAGATTTTCACCATCTCTAGGCCTCTAATAAAAAAATAAGCAAGAGGCCTATGGATCATATAGCTCATCAGAGATACTGCATTTTTCTCATATAAAACATTAAATCTAAATTATAACCCCATTCCTTCTTGTGACTCCACATTGAACCCAGGCATCAAGGTGTGAACAAACTTGAATCTCTTCTACTTGCATATCAATCAAAAATTATACCAATATGGTTCTTCAGAAGATTTTCAAAGACTTCTATATAAATATATATATATATGCTTTTCATTGCCTCATCCCTGGTTAAGTGTGAACAAACTTGAATCTACACTTTATGAAAATGCTTTATAATTTGTTCAAAATTGGACCCTTGTGGGTTTTGAGAAGATTTTCAAAGAATTTCAAATTTTGAACCTTACACAAACCCAGCCTTTACCCCAAAGTTCATGGTGTGAATAAATTTGAATCTATACTATATTGGGATTTGAATTGCATATCATTTTGAAAAAAAACCAGAAGTACCCTGTGTCTCTTGAAAAGTTTTCTTTTTTTTTTTAAAAAATTCCTCTGTATTACTATACAAAACTAAAGTTGTATGGTATGAATTTCATCCACCTTATAAACATCAATGTTAAAGATATCCCCTGGACAAATTATGTCTATGGATGGACAGATGGACAAGATGATTACTGTTAAATCATCACATGTACATAATTATGAGGCTGTACAACATGACCAGTTTTAACTAGAATTATTTGGTTTTAAATCAGTGTTTACAAACAACTATTACTCAACCATTTCAAATGACCATTCAGATGACAAATCAAGTAACAACCATGTGTTCAGTTCAGACTTCCAAAATTGGTGGTCTTACCTGTGTAAAGCTGTATATTTTACTACTACAGTACTTTGCCACAAGTTAAATATATCGAATACCTCTTGTAATTTGTTGCTTTACACACTTTCAAACCAAATTTAGACATGTAGACAGTTATATACATCATATTGGGATTCCCCTCACATGTGTGTACCTATTTATAGACACCACACAGACAAAACAAGTGGCAAATGTATTTAATGAGTTCCCATGATGTAATCTTCTTACTGTTTTCTTTTATATGCAAATGTTTTCAAGCATGTAATCACAGGAAAGCTAATAACTTATAAAACTAATTCATCTCCTTTAGAACAATTCTATAAAAAAATAAAAGATGCACATCAGACCATACAACTAAAAAACACTTCCCACCTCCATCATAACTACAAGGGTATTGGTATGAACAAGCTTAAATCTACACTACATTTGGATGCTTGCATATCAATTTGACACACTGCATCCTTGTGATTATCAAAATTGATAAGTGATTTTTCAGATTTCCCTATGGAATCTTTAGTAATCTAAAACTCTGAACCCCACCCCATAGACATTACCCTTCATTGAACAAATTAGAATTTCATTTACCCAAGGATGTTTTGTTGTAAGTGTGGTTGAAATTGTCCAAGTGGTTCTTGATAAGATTTCGAAAATGTGAAAAGTTCCTGGCAACAGACAAATTTTGATCAGAAAAGTTCACTTAGCTAATCAGCTTTTAGCTCTGGTGATCTAAAAAAAAAAATACAGCAGAATTCAATATACAAATATATGGAACTGTGATGAAATTTAAAATAAAAATGCTATTCATGTCAATATTAATGAATACACAAACCTTTCACTACATTGAGGGTATTCGGAAACATTTTGTTGCTCATAACTCATAGAATATGTGTATATGACATTTCAACCATTCAATAGAGGTTAAGCTAATTACTTTTACCGTAAGATTTTCTGATTAATTCATTCCTTGAAACTAGCCTAAGCAACCAAACATTTTGTTAAATCAAAATCAGGTATTCAACAAGCTGTTCATGTAAGTTTCGAACCTGAGTTGTGTAGAATTGTAAATTCTTCTACAAGTAAAATTTTGGAATAATTTGGAAAAATTCATTTACAGCAAGTTCTGATGGTAACACATGTGCAAGAAAATACAAGTCAAAATGATAAAATCATCAAAATCAAGTATATATAGATATCTCTATCTAAATAAAGGTGCAGTCATATTGAAATTTCTCACAATAAGACTAACAAGAGATCAGACACATGTTGATGGACAGAATTGTCAGCTAAGGACGACAGTTAAATTGAAAGAAGTGTCTGAAGGATTTTTGCGGTGAAAAATTAAGGCCAGGATCAACATGTTTAAGATTCATGAACACTGATGACACTTTCTTAAGTACATGTACTGAAAAACGTACTCCCACCCAGTCAGCAGCATCTTTGTCTCAGACTTCTGATACCCCAACAGTGACTGGCATTTTTGGTAATGCAATTACTAATTCATTATGTGATGATTAATACAGAAAGGTTATAGCACAACCTAGCGATACAAATGAAAAGATACTGTTAGAAATGAGGGGAATCACCATGAAGCAGAATTTCTGCAGAAAAGAATAGATATGATTTTTTATAAAACAAAATAATGGATAATAAGTCCAACATTTTTATATAAAGTGTTTCATGGGTCCAACTGCAAACTTGGATGACAGCAAATATAAATATATGGTGTTGTCGTCTATTTTTTTATGTTTACCACTGAGTGTCCCTGATAGTCCAGTCTTTCATACTGTTGAAAAATAAGGTTAAGACAGGAAAACCATTGTTCAGTAAGACAGGAAAACCATTGTTCAGTGATACATATCAGAGAATTCACTTAATTGTACGAAAAAAGTGAAGATAACAGTGAAAAATCTCATAATTCTGATAAAGAATACAAAGTTAAGAGTAGGGCAAACATGGATCTCTGAACACACCAGAGGTGGAATTAGGTACCAAGGAGGAGAAGCATCCCCTGTTGATCAGACACACCCACCATGAATCCTATATCAAATGATGTAATGTATAAAATCTTATGATCAGTATGTGATATATCTTTCCATGCATTGCAGTGGTCTTTGGGTTCAGTCAACATTTGTTGCAAACAAGCTTCTAACCAATGCAACACCTCCAATCTCCATCTTTGTAACTATTCTGAACTTCTCAAGAATAGTTAAAATTACTGTTATCTGTTTTACAACATTAGATCAATTTTAATAGACAAATGTATACACCTTACAGTAGTGGATCTAGATGGGTGTTTATTAGTGTTACATTGTTAGCACACACACACCCTTTTTTCAAGATTAAAGAACTTTTACAAAAAAAAAAGAAAAAAAGATGACATTCCTCAATTTAGATCGCAACTCTACTCCTTTGAAATTTGCTTGATCAACCGCTTTGATTTGCTGCGCTCACCTTAACGGTAGCATCGTCAACTTATTAAATGTGGAACATTTCAAACTATGCTCACCACAGTTTCGTGAAAGAGTGAAAATCGAAATGTCTAACTGAATGGATAATTGTCCATCATTTGGGATTTATGCACCATTTAGTGATGTGACAAATAAGCAAGGGTTTCAAACCTGTGAATGAATCTTGTGTTGTGGTAACGCCGGTTGTTCAACTGTCATTTTCTTGAATTGGAACTCAGACTCCAATGTAAACAAATATTCAGGACAGCGCACGATAACAAACGATTAAATAATAAAGTGTGGCATTACTTAACAACATCGTTCAACATTCAGAGTTAAGATCAACTGCCAATTCAAATACATAAGATCCAAAAGGAGGAATAATCTTCCAAAACCTTTCAGTTTATCTCTCCTTTCACCTCATCAATGGCCGACGAAATATAAAATCCCTAAGTAAAATGAGAAAACAATTTTTATTGGTTCTCTCCTTTGATACCAAAAATAGAAGACGATCTTCATATAGTTTCAAAACAATTATTTTGATTTCTGATAAATATAGTTAAAAATTGTGATATTTGAAGATTGGTATATTATGCCAAATTTTAGAATTTGGAGAAATAAAACAGTTTACACATTATTTTTTACAGTCAGTGTGTCTTTTACGGGAAACCAATCAAATCGCGTTTTTCATCCCTGCATCCATATTTCCATTATCCCGACTCCGATGTTAAACAAATTACATCGGAATCGGAATTCTGAATCAAGGATGTGGCGATTTGGGAAGAACAGTTACTCAACTTACTGAGTTAGAAATACGAATACATGGCATCGAACATGTTACTTTGAGAACATATCCTTGAAAAATGTCATTTCTAGCAGATTCATGTTTAATGTTCTTTTCGCAGGTAACTACTTAAGTTTGATAAATGTGTTAAACTTAGGACATGACGACTTACTAAGCTTAGTAAGGTACACCAATATAAGCCTAGTTGTAGCATTATATATTAGTATTGAATTATCGGAAAAATTTCATAATTGATCAAAATAGGAAGAACTGTGTCGATCAGTGATCTGTATAATTGGTATTTACATATAGTTAATAAATGTTTATTATTTATTTTAGGTTCTTTCTTTTTATTTTCATGGATATGTTCAACATACATGCATCTATTAACAAGGAATGAAATGGGTGGTTTGTTTTTTTTTGTTTTTGGGTTGGGTTTTTTTTCTTATTAGCCATGACATCCAGACTGGTTTAATTTTAAGAAATCTCCAAAATTTCCAGATGTCTGACTTCATTTTCCCTGGGTAGAAATATATATAAACTTATCAACCAATCCATTATTCATTTAACTCTTACCTCTGCTGTTATATTGTGACATGTGGGAGAGAGTCAGAGCAGATTCAATATTGAAAAGTGGGAATTCAGCATCACCAGCTGGTGTTGCTGTTTTGCCTTCTTTTACAATTTTATTTCATGGATCTACCTTCCAAGATGCAAGGTTTCCTTTATTGGATGATAATTCTGCAAGTTAATTATGACTAATACGATGCTATTGACTTGTAAAAAGCTCCAACATTGACAAATGAAGTGTCCCTTTGACTTATGTTGCCTCCTTTCCAAATGACAGAATGTGCCTAACCTGTTTAGTATGCCACATTTTTTGGGAATGAACAGGGTAAAAGGGAAGGTGAGAAGGGACAGTAGAGGGAAGAAAGGAGACAGTGAGAAGAGAGGGAAAGGAAAGAGTGGAGGGAAGGGCAATCTCAAGGCAAATAGACATGTTTTGTATACTTTCTGAGTTTTATTCATCATACTCAATTATCAACACTAGACAGTATGTAGTGTGTTCCTTAGTTATTCCATTGGTAAGGGGTTATAGTGGTAGGGTGGGATTCTATGACTCATATAGTGAAAATGTATTTTTCTTTTAAAATTGTCCTCTTGACTCTGAACATCAAACATTTATACTTCACACATAAAAATGATGAAGAGAGAAGCTTCTACCATTCATATCCCCAAGATCAGGGGCTTTAATGCTCAAGTCTGGCTTTATGGCTCATTTATATGTAGTAAATATGCATACTTCTTCTAAAGTCCTGGACACAAAACAACTATACTGAACATTTAACACAGAGATTGACACATAGTTATAATGGGTTATAGGTTTCTGGTCCCTGGGTCAAGGGTCCAGGATATGGTATATGGGTCTTTTGGTAAAGAAAGCATTAAATTTTCAAGAATCTTCTCCTTTAGTCATGAACAGTTAGCAAACATAATAAGTTGATGTGTAGTGATTGATCAAAAAAATCTGATTTTCATTCTTTGAGACCAAAGGATGCACTCATTACACCATCAACACTTCCTATCCTATTTGCCTCTTATTGTTCAAATGTAAATGTAATGGGTTTGCTCCTCAAGGGATATTAACCGTTAGGACTGCTTTAGTTTTTTATCAGACTATATTTTAGTGATGTGTTAAACTGGGGACTTTCTTTCCAGGTTTTGTTTTTTGCTGGTGGATGGGTGTTTTTCTTGAAACAGCTCTTTAAGGATTATGAGGTGAGAATGATATGTAAATGAATGATGCAAGACAAATACGTCAACAAGGTTTTCTCTAATATCTAGGTCAGTGGAGTCACTCATGCAGAGTTCCCAAAACTGATCAAAAAATTCTGTAGGACAATTGTTTGGTAAATACTCATAATTTACTGGACATTTTGGGGAATTGGACATACATGTAATACAAAACATTAAAATCTTTTAAGAAAATTAGGTCAGTAGAGTTACTTTAAGTTAAATAATGTTTATTCCAATTCAATAACATCTTGTTGAATTGAATTGTCGTTGCTGTCAACTGTCTGCAGTCTGTCTATCATCAGATTCACTATCATCTTATAGTGGTGGGTCATGTCCTTCTGTCAAGATTCTCCTGATTCAAGTTTGGTTTGGCTGTGTGTTTCTTCAGACACTCCACTGAATTTCGTCTGCTCTTTTGTTTTTAACTTTAGGTATTCTTGAATTTGCGATATCAATCTATGATAGACCATATGTTGTGAAATCGGAATTAGATGTTGGTGTGTCAAAAAAAAAAAAAGAATCATTTATTCCAGATTTATAAAGAAGCAGTGCATTTATATTTCTAAAAATTCTTTTTTTCATCATTGTCAATGATTTTTACAAATTAAGTTACACAGAAATTATTTTGATATATTTTCTTTTAACTTTTTCATACCAACTTTTCTGAAATGGTACAAAAAAACTGCTGGACATTTTGATTGATAAGATTTTTACTGGACTTGCTTAAAATATACCTGGGGTACCAGGTGGACCGGTATGTACTGGGAGCTCTGCTCGTGTGATCTATTGCTATTTGACATGTCCATTGTTCAATATCCATTAATTTTTGAATGTTTTTTTACTTTTCTATAAAAACTTAAGGACCAATTTTCACCAAAATTGTTGTGTAACATCTTTTGGTGTAGGGGAACAAAAGATGTGAATTTCATGGTCCCTGTCCTTTTAGGATGTTATGGGTTAGGAGGAAACCTCTAAAACTGTAAAATCTTAATCTATTCTCCTGAGCATCTGGAAAACAAATTAGGTGCATAGTTATATTGAGCATGAAGGCCTCTACCAAAATTGTGAAATTCATGAACTCTGGGTTCAAGTTTCAGGATATATGGTTGAGCTATAAGAATTGTATAGTGAAGATGCAGTTGCTTTTGATTGAAAATGTGCCATTACCTGAACCATTGACAAGGATACTATCAAAGAAAGGAAGGTTGAAGTCTTTGTCATCACTTTGTAACTGAAATATCAGCTGCTCATACTTGGCACAAAGATTTATCATATGAGAATCAGAAGAATTAAATATCCTCTTTGACCAAAAGGACATACATTTCTCAGATTTTTAAAGATGCACACTTGCACCATCTACACACACCATTTCTAATATATATTCTATGTTGTGTAATATTCAGGTGATCTTTAAGGCCCATGGGCCTTTTGTTTTATATAGCATAAAACACATAACCAGTGACATGAGGAAAATTGTTTTATTAGCTCACCTGAGCCAAAAGCTAAAGTGAGTTTTTATGATTAAGTTTTGTCTGACATTTGTCTATCTGGTGTGTACACTTTAAACATTTTAATCTTTATAAGAACCCCATTAGCAACTATAACCAAACTTACCATAAAGCATCCTTTGGTAAATGAGATTTAAGTTTGCTCAAATAAAGTAACATTCCTCCTTCCAAGGGGAGTTTCTGTAAACCAACTTTTATTCATGATTTATTGGTGATGAATTAATTTGTGATAACTAATTTTTGCAATTGAAATCATTTAACCAAGAGACACAAAGGAATGGTTCACTGGAAGAAATATTTATGATGATAAGGTTCTTGTGAACCTTGTAAAATTTATCGCACACAAGTAAAAGTTGGTTTACAGTAATTAGTGAATTGCGTGTAGTGAGATCAAGGTGGGATGTTTAAAAAATCTTCTGAAGAACTGCTAAACCAGAAAAGCCAAGACTTATATTAAGGCTTTCTTATATAATGAAGATTTAAGTTGGCCAGGGTGGGGCCACAAAGGGGTCAGAGTTTGACAATATTTAGGAAATTCTTCAAAATTCTTCTGAAGGACACTTTAAAAAATGATGAAATTGGATACTGTAAACGTGGATGTGTCTTTGTGTTGTTAAATATGCATATTCCTTTGCAAACAATATGTGTAGGGTTTAATTATGCAATGTCAATATATCATCAATTGATAAATTGCATAACTATAAGAATAGTATGTATGAGGGTAATTTACAGGAAAATCTTGTAATTGCATATTTCTTGTAAATAACCACTACATGTAAATTTCCATGTTCACAGTATTAAATTTATCTTTATACAAGTAAAATGAATAAATTTCACTTCATGGAATTTAATTTTTGACCACAATTTCTATTTATATAAAGAGGATCAATATAACAAAATTCAAATTATTCTTTTAAATTGGAAGGGTGTTAGAAGTTCGTATGTAGATTGATAATAACCAGAGAGTACGTGTCACATAACCATGGATCAGTATCAATCTGTCAAATTTATAAACTGGTAAATAGGGTGAAAATATTTGTTTCAGGCCTTAACTTTATTATGGAGAGAAGGTTGATTGTCATATTATTTGGCACAAAGGTGCTTATAATCAAGCATTTTGTTGTGACTAACTGTGGTACTTTGACACTGATGAAAATATTAGAAATATTTGTCCTGGTGATAAAGTGAAGGAGAAAGCATTCATAATTAACATGATTTTAGGTTGACAAATGCAGAAGCCACATTCAGTTTTCTGAGTTTGAAAAGTGCACTAACTTGACCAACGATGTGCAACTCTTGATGTTTTTTTGTTGTTGTTGTTGTGCTCAGGTGACTGTTACAGCCTATGAGGCTCTTGTACCTGGACTGTACTGCCAGTGAATCTCCGTCTCATTTTTAACAGGGGTTAGTCTCCTGTTTCTATGTGTTTTTGCAACTTCTCTTAATTTACATTTCATCATTATTGATAATATTTCAATTGTATAACTTTATGAGCTATATGTATCAGGCCACCACTCTGAACACCATGTGAATTTTAAAAAACCTTTCTAATATTTGAACATTTGAAATCTTTTAAATACGAAGAACTTTATCAATCTGAACAAACTTTTAATAGACATAAGGATTATGTTCTGTAGAATCATTTAGATTCATTGGGGCCAATTTTTCTTCATCACTCATTTTTCACAGGTTCGTAGATAGAGACATAATTTCATGTATTCATTAAAAAGGAGATAATTCATGCATGCTGATTTCTGTATAAAATGCTAATTTAACAAAGAAGAAAGTATTTTATGATTGACTGAAAACCAAGCATCAGCGATTACAAAATATTTTTCGTCTAAAGGGTTGTATACCTGATTTGAATAAACTAGCCTGTGTACAGAATTTCTGTTAAGAACTTTCACAACAGTATAATTATTCTAGAATTTTTTATATTTGAATCAACTGACATAATGATCTATTCATTAGCTATGTAGTGATGATCTATGGGCAACTTCTGTAGTTCATTTTCATAAGTCACAACATGTAATGGAAACTGGAATTCATTGAATACAAAAGGACAATTGCTTGGTTACTTTTCAGAATCGTGTTAATATGCAACTATCCACTCACTGGACAGCTTACATGTACATATTATTTCCATGTACATATTAACACAATATGGTGCCTACAGTCTGACTAATTTAATAATATTCTGGATGTACGAAGAACAATAACTCTTCTAAAGACCCCAAAATTATAAGATAATGGCCAAGGCCTTGATTGACAGAGCATGTCAACTGGGCAACCCAAATAAGAGGTGTTGAAAGCAAGTAAATGCAAGCTTATCCACCCCTTTCTTCTACTGCAAATATAACTCTGAAGTCTTTTTTTTAACTTAAACATTAGAAGTAAATCAGTTATAGATATATGGTATCCTTAAGAAAATGTCAGTAAAAATCACCATACAATTTTCAAAGAGAAATTAGTGGTGACTCAAGCTATATTTGCTTATAAATAAGGATTAGATTGGAATCAAGAAAAAAAGTTCTGTATTAGCAGCACCAGATTGAGGTCTCCCATCCTGAGTCCTCCTCAAGCATCATTACCAGAATGCCCAGACTGCTTTTGTCAAACAGAGAACAACGGACAATCCTGGTGGCTCGATAAACCAAATATAGGTATCCAGCAAGAACTGATGGCTAATATCCTCAAACTGATTATAGCTAGGTCAAATCAATAAAATAAATAATAATTTTTTTATTTAAAATTGAACGAAATAATCAAAAGAAAGTAATTATCATATATTTATTCTTATTTTCAAATGATCGATCATTTGAATTCAAAAATATTTTATTTCCCATGTATATCATTGTGTATAGCAATTAGCACCTAAGTAGTTACTGTCCACTCCAGGAAAATAACATCTGTTTTGATTAGGTCCCACTGACTTTTTCAGTAACCGTCATGTCACAAAATGGGTCTATAGAAATAAAAGACATAATTATGTCCCTTACATTATCATTACCTATACACTACAATTCTTGGTGCAAACTTTGTGTAGATTCAAGTCTATATGATGGCACTAGGAACCCAGGTGGAGTTAAATTTTCAGTAATGTATGAGTATCTTTTTTAGGGCATTATGACTCAGGTGAGCATGTGGCCCATGGGTCTGTTCTGCATGACAAGTGATTGATATATATATTTTATTCAGGTTCATCATTCCGTTGTTCTGCTGGTGTTCTCTGTCACATTTGCATTGTCATGTACAATGTTTGAACTTATAATCTTTGAGATTCTTGGATTTCTTGAATCTAGGTGAGTTGAAAAAGTTTGAGCATTCATTTTTTTTATTTCTACATTTTACATCAAATTCTTTTATTTTGCAGACTTATACATTATAAAATATGCAAGACAGAAATGAATAAAAATTGAATACCATGGTAGATCTAGACTGACAGTGAAAATTTTAATCAAGGATGCTGTAAATTTTGTAATTGCATAAGCATGTACATTATTTTTGTAGTTCAAGATATTTTCATTGGAAGCTAGGGCTGTATGCCAGCCTCTTTGTTCTGGTAGCAGTACTACCTTTCTACATTGGCTATTTCATCATTGGAAACTTAAGATTTGGTAAGAAAATTTTATGAAAATGGAGCTTTTCATTAAAAGAAAACAGACCATACTGAAGGGGCATGAACATATATTCTACATTATCAATGGGAACTTTTATTTTGTCTATTAAAAAATATCTCGGTTCAATTTACTATCTAAAAATGTCTTTATTTCTGCAGTGTATATACCTATAAACAACCCATTATGATTTCTTGTAAATCTGTATAATGTCATAATATCAATCTAATTTCACACAGCCAGTGTATTTTTGTGAACTACAAAGAAACTTCTTAATTTGCAGTTCCACAAAAGCGCCATATCCGTGTTCTGCTGACAGCTGGGGCCTGGCTGGCATTTCTTTACTTCTTCTGGAAAATTGGTGATCCCTTTCCTATACTGAGTCCAAAGCATGGTGAATATTTTCATACTCTACTGGTCAAAGAACAGAAATACTTTGTCTGTAGTCTGTAGTTATATATAGCTCATCTGAGCCAATGGTTTCCTGGATCAAAATTTGTCATCTGTCTATTGTGTATAAGCTTTTCATATGTTAGATTTCTTTTCAAAAACCACTGAGCCAATTTCAACCAAACTTGCCACATCCTTAGGTGATGGGGATTCAGTTTTATTCAAATATAATAAGTAAATTCCTTCGAAGGGAAGATAAACAAAACATGGTAAAACAGGATGGAGCATTTTTAAAATCTTTTGAATAACAACTAAACCAGAAAACCATAACTAGCATAGAAACTTCATTATATAAAGAATATATGTCTATTCATCATGATCCTTGTTGCTAGGGTGGGGGTCTAATGAGGTTTTAAACTTTTATATGAGAGTATATAGGAAATTTATTTTCAGATCTTCTCAAGAATAATGGCAAAATATGTCATGAATATACGCATCCTTATGAAGCGTAGATTAAGGTTTGTTTACCCATGGCCTGAGGTCCGGGTGGGACAACAGTAAGCTATGAGTTCAAATATTTAGAAAATTTCTTCTTTTCAAAAACCACAATAGTACAATATATCAAATTAATACATAAGCATCCTAAAATAGTGAGAATATAATTTGTTTACATCATAAGTCCTTGGACTTTGGTGGCTGCAGGACAACAAGGGTTTTAAGTTTTACATAGGAATATATAAGAAAATCTTATTGAAAACCACAAGGGTACAGGTACAAAATAATATAAGAAAAGTCTCCTCAGAAAAGTGTATGTGTAATTTTGACACTATACTATACCATTATTATACCCCTCACAGATGAATTTAAGGATGGGTGGGTATTTATATATATGATTGTCCATAGACATAATTTGTTAACACTGATGAACAGATTTGATTAAATCTTTGTGTATCTTGTGTGAATAATGAAGTTGTGCACTGCTATTTTGATTGAGATTTATTAACATTCAAGGAAGTTATGGATAAGTCATATCTTTCAAATCATAAAAGGTACTGCTTTTATATATAGCATGTTTATTTCTTGTAAGATGACCTTTCCAATGATACCAGATTTGTTGACTTTGACCTAATTTTGGAAATTTTCAAACAAACTTTAACCATGGTCATATCTTTTACACCACAAGAGGTAGTAGACCTTTCATATTTAGTATGAGCAATCCTTGTAGCAAGATTTTTCCATTGACACAAAAATTTTTACCTGCTTACCTAAACATTGACCTTTGACCTACTTTTAGAAAATTTTAATATAAATAATATCTTTTAAATTGTAAGAGGTACTGCTTTTGTAATTAGCTTGTGCATTACTTGTGAGACCTTTCCAATGATACAAGTTTTATTAACCTTGTGACCTTAGCATTGACCTAGCTTTGGAAATTTTCAAACAAATCTTAACCTTTGTCATATTTTTTACACCATAAGAAGTAGACCTTTTATATTTGGTATGCTCATTCCTTGTAGCAAGACCTTTCTAATGACACCAAAATAATTGACCTGGTGACTTTCACAAATCTACAGTTCCACTTGTTGTAATCTGGGGGCATTAATTTTTCACAAACACATCTTGTTTTAAATTTGCAATGATCTAATTTCTTTTAAGTCAAAGAAATACAGTCAGAGCACCTGTTCCATTTACTGACAAAGTTAGATGACAGTTGAATCTAAAATCATATTTGGAGACTACCATATGTACTCACCTATAAGTCGTTTTTTGGGGAGTCTAATATTACGGTTCAAAATTCTATGTCCGACTTATAGGGAAGTTCTAAGAAGATTGGTATTTTTCTACAAGACGAAAAGTAGTATTTTGGATCTAATGAAGTGTATTATACATTCTTGAAATGACTTACATAGCGGTAATTAATTCTATCGTTTATCGATAAGATGGAATTGCGAATCCGACTGAAAATTGAAAATGTATTGTAAGAAGAATAAAGAGAAAATTTATAAAAGAATTATTGACTCTCTTAAAATTTAATTGATGGAAAATAAATTGTACACTATGTTCACAATTTTCTTGAAGCTTGTGCCACTAAGAAAACACGGAGTCTCAATGCTCAGAAATGAGCTGGAGACGATAATTGTTATATGAATAAGGGAAAGATTAATCAAAATACCTTAAGTGCCAATGATATGTTAAAGTATAGAAGAAAAGTTGTGGCTTGGGTGTTGAGCACCTCGTAATTATCCACCTCTCATAAATACCACCTGTTCGGTATTTTAAAAATTTTATTATATTGTACATCACCATGCTGAAGAGACAGAGATCTGCATATGAATCCAACACAATAATTATGGATGCTTTTATTTTCATTCATGAAATAAAAATCTAAATTGAATACATATATTTTATTTTTTATTAGTATAGTTACAAAGAACATGAACTGTGTATGATACCAGTAGAAAAAAAATTGAGATCAGTGTTCAAAATATGTTAGACAAGGGATATAACTCTAAAACTAAAACATGGACGAAGTGGAGAAGGTTTATTGAGTTGTTAAGCACGTATGAATAATGCATTTCAGCAATGATATGAATTTGAATTGTTAACACCCCCCCCCCAAAATACGGTGTCATTGCACAAAATAGAATTTGAAATGAGGTAAAACCAGAAGAACTTTCATTTAAAATTGTTGACCAATTCTAGCAAAAAATTGTTCCGACTTATAGTTAGGTCAATGGCAAGTCCCTCCAAATTAACCTTAAAAAATACAACCAACTAACAGGCAGATCGACTTATAGGAGGGTATATATAATACCTCACCAATTGTCTTCATTCAACCTGCCTTAAAGAGTTGAATGAAAATTGAAAGAAAAATTGTATTGTGTGACCGCACATTAAGATTCAAGTTTATTCTCACCAGGATCACCACCCCCAACCCCCTTTCAAGGCCAAGGTGGGGGGGGGGCACAAAAGGGAATTAAAGTTTTACAAAAGAATATATTGAAAAATTCTTAAGAATCACAAGAGAATATAGGATGTCATTATTCATACCATGACCATCGAAGTCAGAGAGGGGGTGGTAGAGGGTTTCTAAGTTTTACATAAATATTTATTTTTTTAAAAATCATTTCAAAAACCAAGTGCAATTTTTCAAATTAATATGAAAGCATCCTCATGAAGTATAAATTATATTGTTCATATTATGACCCTTGAGCCCAGGGTGGGGCTGTAATAGGAGATGCAAGATTTACATAGGATTATATGGAGAAATTCTTTGAAAATTTTCTTCTCAGGGACCACAAGGGTATAATTTGTCAAATTGATATGCAAGTATCTCCATATAATGTAGATTCAAATTTTTTCACACCATGACACATTGGTTTTGGATGCGGTCACAATAGGGATTTTAAACTTACATGAGAATACAGTATATAGGAAAATTCCTCTTGTTATGAAGATTCATGTTCATTCAAATCATGAGTTGTGAAGTCAGGTCAGAGTCACAATAGAAGTTTCAAATTACACATGTGAGGATGTTGGAAAACTCTGAAAATCTTCTCAAGGACCATAATGGTACAATGCTTTACATCAATATTCAATATTCTTATGTAGGGTAGGTTTAGATTTCTTCACACCATGACCCCTGGGTTTAAGATTGGTTCACAAGAGTAGAAGAGGGGCATGAAAAGGAATTTGTGATTTACATAGGAAAATGCATTAGTAGGCAAGTGATGTGGCCTAGTATGGACCTCTGGTTTTATATGATTTTTCTGTTCCAGCATTTAAGAGTTCTGTTGCATTAAAAGTTAAGAGTATTTTTTGTAAAAAAAAAAAAAAAAAAAAAAAAAAATTGCTGAAAAAAAACACCTTTTGAAAAGGTGTAGCAGATATTGAAGAAGAAAAAAAACTATACCATGCATATGACACTATAACCTACATTAATATAATCAAATTTTTGATATCAACCCATTTTTGATTATGGTCCTTTAGAAGTAGTTTTGAATATGCAAATGTGGTTTAATTGTGCCATGCAGTATGTACTTCAGGGTCCATTATCAAAACCCAGATTTATCATTGTGTTGCTTCAATTTCATTTTGCAAATAACATTTGCATAACATATGTTGAAATTATTTTTCCTTTGGGCCATTTTATGAAAATGTACAATCATTGTTTATGTTTATCAGAATTGATTTTTGTCAGTGTGATATATTTTCAGGTATATTTTCAATTGAGCAGTGTATTGGAAGGATTGGGGTCATCGGGGTCACATTGATGGCAGTGCTCTCTGGATTTGGTGCTGTCAATTATCCCTATACCTCAATGTTCTACTTCATCAGGTGAATTTGTTACACTGTGCAGGTGTCATGATGATACATTCTATGTTTTCAGCTAATTCTTAAGTTTGAAACATGGTGAATTGCATGAACACCACAGAAATGATATATCACTTTGTGCAGTCTGATTTCAAATTTATTCTTGAAAGAGGTTATTTAAGAAAAGGCAAGGTTCACATCTGGCCTTATTGGCTTTCCTAGTGTTATTTTAGATGATAAGTAGATATTTTAATATGTACTTCTATGGTAATGAATGATCAAATTTCACTTTCCTTAGTTAAATGATTAGTATCTTCATTCACTGTAATTCATTCTAAGGTACACCTTGCACTGAGTCCATAAAAACTAATGTAATTCAATTTTCTTCCCAATTCATTCAAGAAAACAAAGGCACCAATATGATATTCTGTTTGTGTTTCATTTACACCCCATGTTATTATGTCCTTGGACTTTCAAATGAATATCATGTCATATGACACATCTAATTCAGTTGTTCTGTATAGCATGTGTAATATGAGTTTTATATATGTTTATTAGAATAGATATATGCACATCATTTATTTATTTCATCAAGGGTTCTGCTTGTATTCAAATGGTTTGTAATGCTGGGGGTGTCTGTCAAAATACAGCATTTCCCTGTAAAATCAATAACTTTAAAATGATATGCATAAGGTGAACCTTTAAATGAAATAACCTGAGTAATATATAACCTCTGATAATAAAAGAAGCATAGCTCTTGTATTAAGTTAATCGTGGATGTTTTATGGAGTATAATTATGAAATCTTTCCAAGGGCTGTTACTGAAGCTGACATACAAAGCATAGAAAAGAGGTTGATACAAACTATGGATATGATACTTATGAAGAAAAAAAGGTTGGTGTTTTATCTTTATAAGCTGATTTTTTGTAACTTTAATTTAGAACAAGAAAAAACCTTTTTTGTGCCATTGAAACTCTGCTGTAGTAGAGAAAGAATCATTCATGTATAAAGGAGGAAAAGGACCCTATACATGTATGATGTCTAAAAGTCATGTGACTCGCATGTATGATCATTGGAGCGAGCTCACTATTATAGTATAACCCTGTCTGGCTTATAACTTTGATACTTTAAGACCTGGGATAATCTTACAGACTTGGAAACATATTACTGCACTAGTAGAAGGATCTCTACACCAAAATTTTATTTAATGGCTCATTAAAGCATCTCATATGAAGATGTTTCACCATCGAAAGAAAGATTCAAGCTTTCAATATACCTTTTTTGTGTTTTTTCTCCCAAAATAATTTTTTAAAAAATGTTTTGTTTGCAAATTAGAGATTTAAAATTCCAAATTTTGATGTAATTTGATGCATAATAATAAACATCTAATAAAACATGCCAAATAGATGCAGGTCGACATTCTAGTTTTTAATGTAAAAAATGTATTTAAAAATGGAATCTACTGCTAAAATCTTCAAGAAACATGTCAATTGGGGAAAAAATGTACACAGATTAGACAAACATACATGTATTTTCAGAAGATATTTAAGTGACACTACAGTCTCTGGATAGTTGTGTGTTACCCTGGTGACTGTTAAATCCATTGACCTCTTAGTAAAGACTATGGTATATATAGATTGATTGTTTGTTGCTTTCCGCCACACTCAACAATTTTTCAGTTATCTGGTGGCGTCCAGTTTTTATTGGTGGAGGAGAGAACCCAGATACAATGTACCCGGGAAGAGACCACCGACCTTCCGAAAGTAAACTGGCAAACTTTCTCACATATATCGGCGCGAGCGAGATTCAAACCCGCGCTGACTAGAGGTGAGAGGCCTTGTGATTTTGAGCGCGATGCTATAACCACTCAGCCACGGAGGCCCCTGTGGTATATAAAAAGATTTTATCCTCACTCCTAAGGTTCCAAAAGGACAGATATCCCAAATTTAAGAATTTTGTTTCCCAGTTGTCAGAAGATGTGACCCCCAAAATTTTGTTTCCCTATCCCAAAAAGATGTGAGACAATTTTGCCAGAAATAAATCAAAAATGTTTTTGAAGCATGACAGATGCCATAGGATGGTTATGAATAGTAAAGACCTTAAAAAATGTGAAATACCATAATATGTATCTTTCAAAATCCTCAAATTACATCACCATTATGATGATATATTTCTAAGATTAAATGATGTTTTTGAAGGAATTTATTGATATGACGTGTAAATGTCTGGATTTTTTTTAAAAGCATCAATGTAAATTTCTATTTGGAATTTCTGATGCTAGAAAGAGAAAATGACCATTGTTGCATGCATATCTTAAAAACAAATGATCTTTGAGGCTGTCATTTTATTCTGTAATCCTATTATTTTTTCCTGACAACTTTGACATTTAAATGCTATTTATGAACACCATGCACTGACACACACATACAAAAACCATTGTATGCATGGTACATATAGTTATGCTTGTATGATAAGGACCACAGTTATGTTTCTTTTTATAAGGATGGCATTAGCTAAACGAGAGCAACTAAAGCAGGCCACAATTAATAAAAGTCAAAGTGGATTGTGGGGAATGATCTCAAAAGTTACTTCTGGCAGTGGATCATCTGAGAGTATCCTTTGAAAACTGGTGCTTTCCCAATGCAATTTACATCCCTTTTGAGACATACTTACATAGGACACAACAATGAGACATGGTGGATTTTGCATTCCTTCCCTACTACTCAGGGGGTAGCCAGTCTTTTAAGGATGTGTTTGAACCCAGAGACATTACAACTTTTATTTTTTAATTCCACAATAAAATAGAGTATTCTTGCCCCTGCCAGAGTCAATGGAGATTTGACTGTATACAGACAGAGCTCTTCCTGATATAAATCAATCTCCTGTAGACCAAGCCTGCTGTTGCTGTTCTGACAATTTCACATACATTTACGGAGCGTATGGTGAAAAGCATTTTGATTAGAAAATTTAAACATAGCAATTTTTGACATCTGTTGTGTAAATAAGACAAAACAATGTGCAGACAAATTATCATAATGAGCTTATATCCATTTTACACTATTCTGTGTTATTAGCACAATATATGTATAAAAAAAAAAAAATGTGATGGTCATTCCTCAGGTATTAATTGAATAATGTGTAAGAAATAACAGCAATGCTACAAGCATTGGGCAACAACTTTTAAATTTAATTTTAAATTTTCCATAAAACATGTGTCAGCCAATAATGATGCAGTGGTTATATTCATCTTGTTCAAAAGAAGCAGGAGGATTAATCCTTTTCTTACTGATTCCATTCTTGCAATAGGATATGGAGAATGTCCTAGTTTAAGGCATGGCATGCATTTTAATAAAGACCCTTCACTGTTTAATCTGTGTATGTTAGCTGTATAGAAAGTCTGATACATAGTGTCAGTCCAAAAGATGTACTGCCACATATGTCAGTAAGCAATCTAATTAAAATTAGATCCTTTGATCCGCTCACGTATATCGTTACACAAGGTTTAGCAATACAGATGAGTGGATCAAAGGATCTCATTCTGATTAACATCAAAACATCAAAAGTCAAACGGTTTCTCGGAGAAACTTTAAAGATATTGACATGTCAACTTTTGCAAAGGATTTAGGTGAAATCTCAATCAAATGTGAAGACGTGAATGTATTTGTTGAACAATTGGAATCTACAATCGGTTCAATTCTGGATAGGCATGCTCTTATTAAGGAAAAAACAAAAATCATATGACCACCTAAACCGTGGTTTACTGAAAATATACTACTGGGCCTGAAACGTTCTTTGCGTAAAGCAGAAAGAGTCTGGAGGAAATACAAAACAACCTCATCAGCACAAAGCATTGAAAACGGCACGGAACACATACAATCATGAATTTAACCTAGAGAAAAAGAAAACTCTTCATGAAAAAGTCCTTAATTGTAAGGGCAATACTAAACAACTTTATCAGCTAGTGGCCAAACTTACTGGTGCGAAGTCCGACAACCCAATGCCAGTGATAATAGCGATAGTGTGCTCGCGGAGAATTTTGCAGATTATTTCATGAACAAAATTAGGCAATTGTTAAGTGACTTCAGCCATTTTGAACCTCTTGTTAAGGATGTACCAACAGTCGATTCTTTTCAAGAATTATCTGTCAAGGAAATTAAAGAACTGATAGGTGAACTACGAACGACATCCTGTGAATTAGATATTTTACCAGCCAGTGTTCTGAAATCATTCTCACAAGAGCTGTTACCAACTATAACTGATCTAGTGAATCTATCACTAATGCAAGGCATTTTCCCTTCAAAATGGAAACAAGCAATTGTTAGACCTTTGTTAAAGAAGGTAGATCTTGAACTAGAATACGCGAATTATAGACCAGTCAGTAACTTGCTGTTTTTATCAAAACTTATAGAAAAAGCAGCGCTCTATAGACTAAATCAACATGTGAGTGATTTTGATCTTCTTCCAAAAAACCATTCTGCATATCGTTGCTTCCATTCGTGCGAATCTGCTCTGTTAAGACTCGTACACGATTTGCTGAATGCAATGGAAAAACAGGAAGTCACGGCTCTCATAGCAATCAATCTCAGCGCCGCGTTCGATACAGTGGATCACCAAATACTCATTGATGTGCTCAGAAAGCAATATGGTATCACTGATTCGGCTTTGACTTGGGTTGATTCATACCTATGATCGCGTAGTTGCCGAGTGAACTTTAATTCTGTGTCATCATCTCTTCGTCAATTGCAGTGTAGTGTTCCGCAGGGGAACTGTTTAGGTCCGTGGTTGTATCTTACATATGCAAGGACTTTATTCGACATTATTCCCCCGTCAATCGTGGTCTATGGATTTGCAGATGATCATATTGCAAATAAAAGGTTTAGACCTACATCTATTCACAATGAAATCGAAGCAATTAAAGAACTGGAAAACTGTGCAGGCATCATTAATGACTGGATGAATTCAAATAAACTGAAAATGAACACATTAAAAATAGAATTCATAACATTTGGCAGTAGGAAGCAACTGGACAGATGCAACACGAAACTTATAATCATAAATTGCGACAAAATTAAATCGGAACATTGTATATGATACTTAGGAGCATATTTAGATGTAACTCTAAATTTTCAGTAGTCCAAATGAGAAATTTTGGTTTTATCATTAATTATTTATCATTTGGACTACTACAATGTGATTTTATATGGAATAGCACAGAGTGAAATAGGAAAGATGCAACATATTCAAAACATGAGTGCGAAACTTGTATTGAATCGTAAGAAATTTGATAGTTCTAGGGAAGCTCTCTATGACTTACATTGGTTACCCATGAAATCCAAAATACAATTCAAATTGTTGACTTTTATGTATAACTGTTCTGTTGGCGAAGCACCATTACATTTAACCGAACTTTTAACGAAACAGGTGCCAATTCAAAAGTTACGCTCCACTCAATATTCTTACGGCTGCTACAACATTCCTTTTAATAGACACAAGTCGTTCAGTGACAGAAGCTTCGGAACCGTTGGTCCTCGACTTTGGAACGATCTACTTCTAGAGATAAAACAGTCGAAATCACTGAACAGTTTTAAAGCGAAATTGAAAACTCATTTATTTAGAAACTTTTAATATACATTAAAAAAAAAAAAAAAAAAATTTTAGTATCGTACTAGACATTGATTCAGTTTTGTAGAATGTATGTACTTGTATGTTTTATTTACTTACCTATCTTATGCTTCTACTGTTACCTTTTATGCATATCATCTCTTTTACTATTTTATTTTACACCACCAGTGAATACATGTATGTAAAATTAGCCATTTTAATCAAATAAATTAGTTTCGGTTTCAGTTTTGATTAGGTTGGTCAGTAAGTGACTGCACTGCGACCAGGGTGAACTTTTATTTTATATCAATTTTAAATCTGCCACATTCATTTTCTAGTTTATTTGCAACATTAAACAAAGGAAAGGCTACATCTAGAAGAAGTCAAAACCATGCAACATAAAATGAAATTTATGGTAATATATAATACATGCTTGATTTTGATTACTTCAGCTGCAATTCCTATTCAATATACTTAAATATATGTACATTACATGTATATTTACACTTCCAACTGTTTTTCTGTGTAATAATCCTTTGAAGTTAATTTCCCCATACAGCTGGATGTAAATTTCTCACTTGCATACAAATGAATGATGTCAGTAGGCAGAGACTAAAAATTAACATGAAATGCCATATGTATGTCTATTAGATAGTGCTTTTATATTTCTAATATACGTTTAGATATAAGGAATCGTTGTCTTCTTGGGCATGTGAGGTGATAATTTAAAATTCTATCAGTTATATTTGTTTCCCTTTCATCCTACCCAGAAAAAATATCGCTAATCATACCGCATTTTTGTATCAAGAAAGTCATAGGGTTTTTCTTCTTCTATTATTTCAAACATGAATTCTCAAACATTTTCTGAATTTACTTCCTGTGCAAGATAAGTAAACAACTATCTTTGAACATGCTCTGTCTTTAAAGTTACATTTACATACTATGAACATTTTATGTTCTTGAGATTTGTAGTAAAAAATTACTCTATGAATCTTTGAGGAAAACATTTTCATATTCAGTTTTTATACATGAAAATCACTTTATCTGTCTAACTTAGCATTACTGTTGCTAATTTCAAACTTAATAAAAAAAATGTTATTTTTGTTAATGTTGAAACATCTATATTGAATAATTAAATCAGTTTTTAATATATTAAATTAAGACATGAATTTATTTGGGAAAACTTTTTTTTAACCCAAGATATTATATAATCCTTCACTATTTAATAACTCATTATCTACAAGGTGTATCCTCGGTAATGTGATGAATATTATTCATAGTTCCCTTAACTGAAGTGACAGGTATTCCAGTGTTGAAACAAGAAACTGAAGCCTATGAAGAACTGGCAAAACAATTATTTTTAGAGTCTGTGGATCTTCACAATACACAGGTAATGCATTTTTGCTTAATTATAAGTGTGCTTCCATAGATTGTAACTACATGTAGTAAATATTAAAAACCAATTATTTATAGGCTCGTTTTGAATGAACCTACGGTAAAACACAGTTACAGCAAACATGCTTATTATGAATTCACTCTTATAGGAAAGTGATTTTCATTCCCTGTAGTTTTTAAATATATTATGAACTTAACTGGTTACAACAAAGATTTAGAATTAATCAAACTTGTTTGTCCTTAGCATTTTGCTTTAAATATGTTTTATTGTAATTAACTGTTCATTTTAGTGAACTCTGTGATGTGTTAAATATGAATCAGTAATCATTTATCAGATCATTATGATGTCATAATCAATAGGTGACACTCAAATACTCTCGCATAACCTTAAGATTCATTCACAAAAACTACAATTGTTGTAATTTTTTCTGTTATTTACAGGAAAGAATAGCATACTCAAAGACATTTAAAGGAAAATATTTTAACTTCTTGGGATACTTTTTTTCCATATACTGTGTGTGGAAAATATTTATTGTAAGTACATTATATATACTAACTCATCACATTTTCATTTTTAATACAAATAACATCGATCAGCAGCTCAGTTTATTTAGCTATACTGGTCAATGACCAGAGGAGATAATACTTTGGTAGCTTATTTATCTGTCTATCTTTTCACAACTGTTTCAAAAAGTATCTCCTACAGTTTAGTATGTTATATTAAACACAGTACCAGGATACACAATTCTCTGCATTGGTTTTTTTATTTCAAGGAATAAAAAAATTATTAGCTTAAATGAAAAGATATGCAAATCAATAGTATATGTAAATCATGTTTTGCATGTTCATGAGAACTTTTTTAATGTGTAATTATGTGAGATTTTCTGAACATGAAATAAGGTTTTCAAAGATAAAAAACTACAGTTATATGAAATTTTCATAAATGTTCTCAGAAAATGATGGAGTATCATTAGGAATATTTCATAGATTGTAGAGCAGATTTTGAATTTTGGTAGGTCTATTTTTAATGTGTGCCAACTAGTCCATTTAATTTGTGCAAGAAGATTTGCTAAGGCCCTGAAAAAATTGTTAATTAGAATTCAAGAAAGGTTTTGCACATTTCCTGTTGTATCTTTTGATGTGTAAATATTTTTTAAAGACATTTAGAAGAAAATATCTTTTGATTATCATGTAGTTTTATTTCATATTAAGGAAAGTGCTAAAATCTTGTACAAAAGTCTTGAAATTGGATCTGAAATTTTCAAATATTATTATTCATTTTAATGTTGTAAAGACCGTGGTATCAGCTAGATTAATTGCACCACTAGGGCTCTATATATCTCAAAAACAATAAAACAAATTGTTATGTATTATAAAAGGAAGGTTGTTTGGATTAAGGAATAATATCTAATGAGATGATTGAAAATCCTTTAATATAAGGGGTTTGATTCCTAAATCTTTAAGTCCATACATTTAGTTAATGAAAGACATTTTGTTACCCATTATAGAAGAGGGTATGGTCAACATATTCTTATCACATGCTCCTATTAAATGACCTCTTGCATTCAAAAGTCAACATCATGTTCTGTAAGGAATTTATAGGCATGGCCCTATAATTTCACCTTCTTCTGTCCAAATACAAGAAAGGGTTGGTCTCTGAAATTATAGATCTAGAAATCCAAGTCTTTTAAAAGATAGTTTAGAAACAACAAAGATTTCTTTAGTAAGTCTTCAATACCAATAGTCCCAATCCTAATGAATTAATGAATAATGTGAAAATTTCATCTCATAAAAAATTAGAAGACCACTCTGCTGTTCACAATAATCACAGGGGGGGGGGGGGGGGGGGGGGGTTATTGGGTATTTTTTCCTTACCATATGTTTGCTTTTTGTGCCATGAATTTTTCACTCGCATAGAGATGTTACCAGTTGTTGGTGAAGCGACACAAATTTAGACAAATGCATGACACTCAGATCCATAGCATTGAGGGTCAATACCTGCTGCTACATGGATCTTGGTTTAAAATTTTATGGTTTTGATTTTAAAGACCTGTACCTCCCACCACTACATATCTTTATGTCTTTGGTTGGGCACTAAAAAGGCATGAGTAGGGCTAAAAGCTATGACCATCTGGTCATGAAGTGAACGCTCTAACTACTGAGCCAATGAAACCAGTTTATTATAAGTAAGTTGTCTTCCACATAGCTGACCTCTTCACTATTACATATAATGGTAGTAGTGTCACCACAAGTTTAAGTTCAATTTCAAAGAAGAAGGTCTGATTTTACTATTTTTTTGCCTGCTAAAATCAAGATATCTTTAAACTTCATCAATATGATCAGTATATCAAATCAAAAAGCAAAGAATTTATCTCATACAGAAATATGGCATCATCAACTTGTAAAAGTTAAATGGCATATCAATACAAAATTTCTGAAAATGAACATTTTGTTCAGTGGTTTTTCACCTGGGAAAATTTGTTAACAGCAGTCGCCTAGCATAACATGCTTTAGATAAGTACTAGGTATTAGCACTTTTCCTACTTTTTAGGTACTCCATTTTAAGTTATTAACAATTTTTCATTTCTTTGAACATTTTATGAATACTATGAAAAACAGAGCTAAATAAGATTGAAAGTGTACTTTTTTTTCATTATTTTACAATACCTGTTTTCTTGCAGTCAACAATTAACATCATTTTTGATCGAGTTGGAAAAGTCGATCCTGTCACAAGAGGCATAGAAATAGCTGTCAACTATCTGGGAATCCAATTTGATGTCAGTAAATATGCCACCAAAAATGCATATTCATGTAATATGTAAATACAATCTGTATTGATTCATTTTGTGAGTCTCGTAACACTTTAGTCAATATGCTTGGTATATCAAGTATATAATGTTAATATTCTTGGTACATCAAGTATCCAATGTTAAATAGGCATTATACAGTATCAAGTGATTTTATTTGTTGTTTTGTCACTGCAGATGGAATCTGGTTTTAGCTCACCTTAAGCCAAAACGTTCCTGATAAAAATTTGCCTGTTATCTGTAGTTGTTGTCTTTAACATTACATTTTTGACTTCTTCAGAATCACTTTGCCAATTCAAGCAAATTTGGAACAAGGTATCCTTAGGTCAAGGATTGGGAATTGGTAAAAGTGAGTGGAAATTGTGTGGGGTGTTTAAAAATTCTTCTCAAGAAATACTGAACCAGAGAGTCAAATTTTACATAAATGCTTCCTTATACAGTATTAATGTTCCATCTGTAACACCAGGGGCTAGCATGGAATTTCAACACCGGATTGAAGCTTTACATAGAGAAATACATGTAGTATTGTTTAATAATGAGGGGGTTTTTTTTTCTTCAAAACATGTCCCCTACCCAAGACTTCCAACACAACCATAAGGAGATAATTAATAGGGTATACACAAGATCAAGTGAAAATTTATAGGGAAGATTCAGGGATTTCAGTTTTATCAAATTACAGCATTGACTTTATAACAAATATAAAGATCCAGCTTTTGACCAGAAAGCAATAATTTGGATGGGTGGAAAATTTATAATTGATATGCAGTTTAGCAACACTAAAATCCTGTAAAAACTTATGTTTCCCAAATTGCTGTAGTATCAGCTGTCATTAAATGAACCTGTGAATCTTTAGCCATTTGTAACTAAGGTGAGCACTGTGGCCAATGGGCCTCTTGTAAATTCATATATATAACTGACATTTAAATGTGCAGGAATATGATTTGCAATATACACTTTATACATTTTTTTTTGTGATGTCAAGTACCTATGTGTTTTATTTTTTCTCCAGGTGAAATTTTGGTCACAGCAAATCTCATTCCTTCTCATCGGAATCATCATAGTAACCTCAATAAGAGGTTTACTCATTACTTTAACAAGGGTAAGTGAATTTATATACAACATATTTTTAGGCCCCTGTGACTAAAGTAAGGCATATTGTTTTACATCTGTTTTTTGTCCTTTATATCATGCAGGGTATATGATTTGTCAGGCTAATTCAGCTCCTTCAGTATTCAAACATACACAAAGGTTACGCATGAGGATTTTGATTATCATGAAGTTTTTATGAGTAACAAGATGATGAAATTTGTCAGTTTTTGGTGAAATTATGTTTGTAAGGAGTGTTTTGTCTGGTCACTTCTAACAACTTACAATATTAGAATATGCAAGATATCAATATACATGTACAGTGTATATGCAACAAATAACACAAAAGTTACAACCACCATGGCAAATGTAAACCAGGGTATAGAGTCAGTTAGTCAAGTCTAGGTAACTGATAAACACGTTACATGTAGAAATTTGGTTCAGAAGTTGTTCAGGACCAGGCAGTGTGTTGTGATAAAAAAACTATGGTCTTTAAAACCTCAGTCATTGACAAAAAAGGTTAGAAGTATTTTTCTATGCCGTAACTTTATAATTATAGCAACACTTTGGAGAAAGTAAACATCACTACTGATTACAAAATCTGAAGCCTGTTCTGTTCTCAGGATTTGAAAGATGCACTGACTTAAGGTTTTTGTGTGTGATTCTTGGGTGATTGTCAGACCATGGTTCTCTTATTTCTGCTAATTATTATATAGATGATAGTGATCATATGTAAATTGTAATGATCAATATCTACTGTACTAATGGTAAAACAGTATATATATGCATGCACTCATAATTTAACTTGCTACACCATGTATACTAGCATAATTTCTTGTAACTTGTGATAAAACATCTGACATTTCAATATGATTTTCTGACAAGTTCACATAATTAGTTTATGTTGACAGAAAATTATGTCAGCTTGTTAGATGTTTATGTCGACTTTTCAGAAATACATTTTGACAAGGAGATGAGGTTTATACGCCTTTTCTAGCCAAATACAGAGGTGTTGGTTTTGAATTTTATTTTCCGACAATAATATGGAAGTAGTAGATTTCATGAATACTCCATTCCCACAAATTCCAAACCATAGCAAAATGCAAAACTGATATAGTTTTTCAATGTATAGAAACCATACCCAATGAAATTTCAACAAAAAGATTCTTAACAATCCCCGAAAATTGGTCTCCATGAATTTAAATTCTAGTCATGGGAAGTAGAAATATGTCATGATACATACATTAAGGGTGCATAAATTTTCTGTGTAATAGATGCATCAAATATGTTTTAAATCCTAACATCACTATTTATTTAATCTAATATTTCTGCTCAAGTTTACCATGTATTATTTTTGTTTTGTACAATGTCTATATTCCTGTATAAATATAGAAAAAGAACACACTGTTACCATTGATTTTTACTAACTGTATATATTTTCAGTTCTTCTATGCTATTGCCAGCAGCAAATCATCTAATGTAATAGTCCTGTGCCTAGCTCAGCTAATGGTATGTAACACAAGTCTACACAATTACATTACCTCAGTTTGTCACAGGCTTATGAGTATTTTGTCTCCTGTCAAGTATAGCAACACTAAGTATTATTAGGTTGTCACCCAAGAATATCAGTCACCTCATGGAGTTTTGTAACATTACATGGTTATTGACTGTGTCATTGGACAACAGCTGTTTTGTTTGACCTAAGAACGGATCTGTTGTCTGAATCCATAGGATGAGGGCAGCATATCTGTTCTCAGGTCAAATAAAACAGCTGCTGTCTGATGACACAGTATATATATCTGTTCTCAGGTCAAACAAAACAGCTGTTATCCGATGACACAGTCTATAACTGTTTTGTTATACACCTTCATTTTTAGGTCACCTGGGTAAACTCAGGTTACCTATTTTTATTGTAGTTGGTCTCCTTCTGTCGTCGGTCAATGTGCATTAACAATTGAACATTGTTAACATCTTGATAACCACCATTCCAGTTCTTTTCAAATTTGGTATAAAGCATCTCTGGGAGAAAGGGGACATAAATTGTAAAATAAATATTTAGAAGGAGTAGGTAGTTTCAATTTCTGATCCCAGGGATAAGGGTTTTGGTTCTAGAGTGGAGCCAGAATTTTTATAGTGATCATTGTCTTTATCATTCTTTTAAGTTTGCTGATACAATATAAAAAGTAAATGCATATTTAGGAAAAACAGAAAAGGATGTACCAAAATTGTGAATTTTGCAACCCCAGGGTTTTGACTCTTGGGTCCAAATTAGTCATATCATGTTAATGTTACATTTATTATTTGTCACTAAATACTTGGATGACCCAGGTCATATTGTCAGGTAAATATGTTAATGATGATCATGGATGAAGCATTGTGTTTTTAATGATGGTGTATATTTTTTTTATTTGTTGACATGTCAGACTGTCACTGCACCATTACTCTCTCAAAAATTAATAATTTTTTCTGTAATTTAAAAATGAAATGCATGCAATGCTTGGCATTAAGTTTCACCTTTCAGGCTTTTCAATCTTTTATATACCAAGATCATAATGTTATGTTTTTTTTTATTGTAGGGAATGTATTTTGTAAGTTCTGTTCTTCTTATAAGAATGAACATGCCACAGGAATACAGGTAAATCTACAGGAATGTTGTACATTACTGCAGAATCATCATCATGGATTTCCTGCTTACCCATAGAATTTACATCCTCATGAACTTCAATAGACAATATTTAAGTTACTTTTTCAAAGCAAGAATTTTTTTTCATATCAACCACATTAGGTGTCCATACACAACTGTGTGCATTTGTTACATATTACTTATTTTATATTCAATTACTTTTATTTAATCAATATCATAACATCTCATGTAAATACAAACATTGTTACATTGTGCAGTCACAATTTAAATCAAATTACAGTCCAACACCACAGAAAGAATCTTTTATTGTGGGTTTTTTTGGGGTTTTTTTTACATCCCCACAAAGCAGTAAAATTGGTTACCCACATAATAGATGATGTACGTTTCATAATGATTTTGACTACAATATACATATTTACTTGTTACATCATCAGAGAGTCTTTGATCTCTTTCTGTTCCTTGGGCCAAATAGAACAGTTCCATGATTAAATACAGATTCTTCAATGATAAAATTTACGAGAAAGATACACAAAAAAGTATGTATAATCATATGTGAAATTAATTTTCATTGTCTTAAGGACATATGCAACATTTCTGACTATTTTCTCTGAAATTATTTTTTTCATTTCCTCGATGTGAAGATTGCTTGTATGATTTCTGAAAGGTTTAGGTAGTAATATTACAATACTTTGTATATCAGCCTGGATAAGCTCAGTGGTTAGATCACCAAACTAATAATGCAAAGGTCCCAGGTTCAATATTTGATTGTTTCAAAGATATTTTTCTCCTTCTTTGCTACAGTAATTCCTTTACCCTGAAGGATGTCCATTTTGGTTGAAATTGGCTGTTTGGTTCTGGAGAAGATGAAATACAAAGAGTTTATGTCAGACATACAGAATGTTTTTTGGCAAAAGCTATAAAAAAAAGAAAAGAAAGGGGGGGGGGGGTTGTTACAGCTTCCTTGTAATTTGAAATCCAGTGAAACATCACATGTTTGCTGTGTAACACGATGTCTATTTGTCTGTTGTAGATCAATTATAACAGAAGTGCTTGGAGACCTACAATTCAATTTCTACCATCGTTGGTTTGATGTTATATTTCTTGTCAGTGCACTCTCAAGTATTGGATTCCTATATATTGCACACAAACAAGCACCAGAAAAAACAGTGAATGGATACTAGTGACTAAATGATTCATAACATTCATAAATAAAGTGGAAACTATGCTTAAAGTGTTTTTTCTCTCAAAATCATGTTGCATTAGCAAGTCTTGATTGTATACAATACCAGTATATAATATTGGTTTAACCCTTTTTATCCCCTCACAATTCATTGTAAGAGAGGATATAGTAGCAGGACCATTCATGTGGAGTAAGTATTTGTGGGAGTGTGTGTGTGTGTGTAAATGTGTATATAACACTGACCTCGTAGACACTCTCCAGCCCAAACATTGATTTGATACTTTCATATCCGGGCAAGTATGTGTGCAAGTTTTGTTGCAACATTGAGCTTGTAGGCACTCTACAGGCCACATATTTTTTTTGGGGGGGGGGGGGGGGGAGTGGGGAGGGTGTCATTTGATTTCATATTTCACATTGTAGCTTTGTTATCAAGAGAGGAAGAACCTTATTGATTTGGGTTCCTAAGGTCAAGGTCACTATAGGACTTTGTAGAATTTAAATCTGGTAGACACTCTACAGGCCACATTTGGTGCTTGATTGACTTTATACCTTGCACATAGCTTTTTTGTCAAGAGGAAGAGCTGTATTGATTTTGGGGCTCAAAGGGGTCAAGGTCACTAAACTGATTGTCTATATTGCAAAGGGATGCCTCACTTAGCTGCATTTGTTCTATACTGTTTGATGCAAAGAATAACTTTCAGCATTGGTATAGGGGTTAATTTACTGATGAAGGAATTTATTTTACCATATATTCAAACAGAATCAATTCAAAATTGTTTAATAGTATAGAAAAATAAAATTTTAGATGGATACATTGTAAGTATAATATATTGTTATTTGGAAGGTTTTTTTTTTCTTTTTTACCAAATTTAGATAAATTACACAGTTAATCATGTTAAAAGTAAAGAAAATTTTCTTTTAAGTAGTTTTGATTTTTTTTATGTATAGTCACCTAAACTGAGTTTTGCATTCCCACATGAAAATGGAAACTGATGCAGTGTCATGTTGAATGTGGTAGATCAAAAAACAAGTTGGTGTATGTATCTATTAATGAAATAGTCTATGAATGCCAAATAAAATTTTGAAATTTGCTGAAAATAATTTTACACAATACCTGGGATAACTTATCATGATGCAACCAGTAGGCCAAACTTTAAGTGAAAATGAATATACAGGTACAATGTGTATACATGTATACATCTGTATTAAAAATTTTATACCTGATCTTGATTTATGGACAAAATAAAATATTTAAAAAATTATAAAATAATTTTGTATATATCTGCATTTCTTTTTCTACTAAGTATATAGAAATATATTTCATTTTTAAAAACACGAGGTTATGAAATGTGACACCTCATGCTGGAATAATTCATGAAGCACATTAGTGCTTCATGAAAAGTATGTTGGCATGAAGCACTGCAGTTCATACCCTCGTGTATTTTCAAGAATGAAATTTATTCTTTATAATTACATTCTACTTTCTTTTTTGTGTGAATTCTCCACTGTTAAAACGGACATACTGTATTTATTGAGAATCACTACAGTGCATTCATAATGAAATGATGATCATTACAAATTGTTGAAATATCAAAGACAAAAACATTAGAAATGTAAATAATTATAGGTACAACTCGATAATTCAAGAAAAAGAGGATGCCCTGACTCTGTCATTGCAGAATGATCATGCAACTGATCCTGCAAGCATTATAGCTGAATTGCCCATTTGGAAAAGTTCAGGGGTCAAATTGACATAATTCTCTTTATCTAACCTAAACAGTAATAGTGATGGGCATATTCAGGATTTTCAACGCATTTACATGTTGCACTAAAAAAAACTATGAAAGACCAGTGAAGCTCATATATACTACAATCAAAAAAGCCATACTTAAAAGAATTCTGGAATGTAAAACAGCATAACAAAATAAATGTGTAGACTAAATTCATTGTTCTATACAGCATATAAAATTGATAATATTATACACACCAAATTTAAAATCTCTAGTCAGTTGATTGTCAAACTTATTAAAAATTATTTGATTGCACATCAGTATGAAGACCCTATTAAATCAATCTTAGCCTCTATGGTCAGTCATTTAAGAGGTGCAAATTCTTGAAGCTGATATTACTTTATGTAGCAACTCACAAATAGAAATATTCTTGTGTGTCATTTACTGCTAGTTCTTGTACTCAAGTATCCATGCTTCATTGTACTGATTTGGAGCAAAGTCATGTTGACCAAATTTTTAATGGTATTTTCAAAGCACCAAGTATGATTGGATTGAAAAGGAAAGACAGTGAAAACTGAAAAGCCTGGCCCAACCCTTGTATGTGTTGACTTCAGTGGGATAAACGTCATACAAGAAGAGGAGAATGGAATATCAACATAAATACTGATTTGACCCATTTTCTATCTAATATTCCTGGTGGATATTTGGCTTTAATGTGCCAACGCCTGCTGTGACACGAGACCTCCGTTTTTGAGGTCATATCTGAAAGACCCGTGATTCTCACTTCTAAATGCCGAGTGTTTGGCGAAGGAGCAGTCACTACCTATGTTTATGTCTTAGGTTTGGCATGGCCATGGCATGAGTGGGGCTCAAATTCACAACCTCCCAGTTACGAAGCGAACGCTCTAACCACTGAACTACCATGACTGGTTTGAAGTTTTGAAAAAGTAGGTCAAATGCCAAGGTCATCTAGCTTTGTCTCAATAGAAAGGTGTTGTCACAAGGAATACTCATGTGAAATATGAAAGCTCTGGTTTTTAAAAAGTAAGTCAAGGTCAAGAATTTTGGCAACAATGGAAGGAATTTGTCACAAGGAATACTTGTGTGAAATATAAAAGCCCTGGTACTTACCACTTAAAAAGTATGGCCAAGATTAAAGTTTTTAAAAAAATAGGTCAAATACCTTTGTACCAAATGAAAGGTCTTGTCACAAGAAATACTCATGTGAAATATGAAAACCCTAGTATTTATCTTTCAGGAGTTATGGCCAATGTCAGCATTTTTAAAAAGTAGGTTAAATGCCAAGGTCAAGACATTTAGTACCAATGGAAAGGTCATGTCACAAGGAATACTTATGTGAAATATGAAAGCCCTGGGTTTAAAAAAGTAAGTCAAACATCAAGGTCAAGAATTTTGGTACCAACGGAACAGTTTTGTCATAAGGAATAATTATATGAAATATAAAACCCCTAGTATTTACCATTTAAAATTATGGCCAAGGTTAAAGTTCTTAAAAAGTTGGTCAAATGCCAAAGTCAACTAGCTTTGTTCCAATAGAAAGGTCTTGTCACAAGAAATACTCATGTGAATATGAAATCCCAAGTATTTACCATTTATCAAGTTATGGTGAATATCGGCATTTTTAAAAAGTAGGTCAAATGCCAAGGTTAAGACTTTGAATACCAACAGAAAGGTGTTGTCACAAGGAATACTCATGTGACATATGGAAGCCCTCATTTTAAAAAAGTAAGTCAAACATCAAGGTTAAAAATTTTGGTACCAATGGAAAGGTTTTTTCACAAGGAATACTCCATCTTTGCAAGCCGAGGGTTTTCAATCCACTCCGGTCCCCTCAAACCCTTGGCAGATTACACTATGAAAACTGTAGCCAAGTTTTCATTGGTTCCAAGGTTCAACCATGTGATATTGAGGAACAACCTCTACGATTGAACTGTGTCGGTTGTATGTGGGTCATCTACCACTGAAAAATCGTAAGGTAATTTTTTCAGCATTATTTAAAGTTTTCAAACTATCAGAAGTTCTGAATTACAGCTTGTGTCAAAATGACAATCTGTCACAGTATACTTATTGTGTGTTCTTCAACAAGCTAAACAGGCTACGAGAAAATTTACTATGACCTTGAAAACAAAGTTCAGGCACTTAAAGCCAGAAAGTCAACCACACTGCAAGACTTGCATCATAAACATGCTTTACAGTATGAATATGCAAAATTAACTGGAATTTCTTCTTACCATGCTGATGTTTCCTGTTCTGTTGCTAGCAATATTCTTGTCCCTGTTTTATATTTTCTATTGTGTGTAATTCGTCTGCCATTAATTTACTTCAAAGACTCTTTTGTTGATTTCGCCATACTTTTTTTTTACACTTATAATGAACAGCATAATGAAAGCCATTACCCGACTGGCTGCAGATATTTAAGTTTAAATTCAGAACATTCGCAAGGTATCGCCACTGCAAGCCACAGTTTTTGTGGCATAACCTGCCAAGGGTTTTTGGGGAGTGGAGTGGATCAAAAACCCTTGGTTTGCAAAGATGGGAATACTCATGTCCAATATAAAAGCTCCAGTACTTACTATTTAAAAATTAATAGCCAAGGTTAAAGTTTTTAAAAAGTAGGTCAAACACCAAGGTTATGGTCACAAGGTCAAACATTTTGGTACCAACGGAAAGGTCATGTCACAAGGAATACTCATGTGAAATATGAAAGCCCTAGTACTTACCATTTAAAAAGATATGACCAAGGTTAAGGTTTTTAAAAAGTAGGTCAAATATCAAGGTCACAAATTTTAGTACCAACTGACTACAGAAAGTATTCACAAGGAATACTCATGTGAAATATCAAAGCTCCAAGAAGAGTAAAAAGAGAAAAGAAAAAAATCCATCAATTTTAACCCTAATAATAATTTGTCAATATAAATTAAAAAATAAATCAGTCAGACTGTATTCAGCTTAGATAGGAAATGCCAAGATAGCCCATGATAGGCTCAAGAGCTTATTTACCTGGTTTCACATAGACGTTTCCATAAGGAAGTTATTGGTGTTGTAGGTTGCTGGAAAAAAAATCCAAGACAGCTACTACCATGTTTTTCCATCTACAACCACTATTGATAACAAGGACCAAATCAGCTTCACAGAAGCAAGGAGAGACCCTTTAAGAATCATTTCATTGTAAGAGAATGACTTTAAATTTTTTAAGTTAATGTTATGATTCTGTCCATACTAAATAGGACAATATAGAGATCCCTGGCCATTGTCGAATATATCGATTTACAATTAATATGTGTCCATGGCCGAAAATTTTGAAATTCCTCTGGATATTTAGGTCACCCGGTAATTGGTCTGCATTCATTGTGCAACATTTTGGTTTAAACTATTTAAATAACCTCTTTGGTATCAGGGAGAGGGCCAAAATGGTCATGGTGATTATATGTGCAACCCTTTTAACTTCTTGTTAACTAACCTTCTAATTCTTTTCAGATTGAACATCTTTTGGAGGGGGATATAAATTGTAAATTTCAGGACTTCTACACTCCCAGGGCCTTAGGGGCAGGGCAAAAATTGACCAATTTAAAAAAAAAAATCTTCTCTACAACTACCTTTCCAATTCTTTTCAGAACTGGTATTGAGCATTTTTAGGAGGGGATATAAATTGCAAATTTCAGGACTTCTACAACCCCAAGGCCTTAGGGGCAGGGCAAGACTTACCAATTTTTAAAATTCTTCTCTACAACTATCTTTGCAATTCTTTTCTGAATTGGTATTGAGCATCTTCAGGAGGGGGGATATAAAATGTGAATTTAGGGACTTCTACATCCCTGAACCCTTAGGACAGCACAAAAATTGACCAATTTTTAAAAAACTTCTCAACAATGCATGTGTAAGAAATACTAAATGTGTAGTCATCTACAGCAGGAAGTACTCTACCTGGAGTCAGAACCTCTACCCCGGGGATTATGAAATTCGCAATTTTGATAAAGACCTTCCTGGTCTGCATGATTGTGCATTTAGTTTTCCTTAAGAGATGTGCAGTTGTAGAGAGGTTTTTGAAAATTGGCGAATTTTTGGCACTTGTTCCACCCCTAAGGCCTCGGGGGTGCAGGAGTTCTGAAATTTGCAATTTATGTTCCCTTGTTGAAAAGATGCTTCATACTAAATTTAAAATTGGAATGGTAGTTATCATGAAGGAGTTGAAAATGTTCAATTGTTAATGCACAATGGATAATGCAGGATGCTGGTCAAATACAATAAGTTACTTGAGTGACTCTGGTGACATTAAAAAAAGATTAAGATTTATTCTCAAGTTTGCCTGAAAAAATGCAATGAGCATGCATATTCAGGCAAAATGACATTTATTCTGCACATGTACAAGTTATACTATCCTAAAAAGGTTTTATCTTGATCCTCAATTCTGAAAGCAAAAGAATGATAAGGAAATGAAATGGAGCACAATCAATATGTTCCAAAATGTAGCATAATAAGTACATGTATACTGCTATTTTTAATGTCACACAAACACGTCTTTCTCTTTGACAACCATGAATTCTCCAGTCCTAATTGTTGTCAGTAGTATATTGTAATGTTCTCAATGCGCGCTGTGGTACTGCGGTACATTATGCTTGTCCCTTGGATTTTGAACAGCTGACCTCTACAATCCAAAGTTTACATGTCTTCTACACTCCATTTATAAGCCATATCTTCTACTGCCTTCTTGTCAGAGAGTTTTGCATATATTGATCTTTCAAAACCATTTGATCTGTCCACACCATCCCACCTATAGCCTGGCATTATGCCAAATCTGTTTGGAGGTGGAGGGGGTCCCTTATACTGTGGAAGTTCTGCAAAAAAATATAAACTTTTTTTAAAAAATATACTATAAAAGAGTAAAGATTTTCCTTTAAAGGGTAAAAACATACAATCAAATAGGAAAACGTCTTTTATTTGATTTTTGAGAAAGAACATGAGACTCATGTTTACCTGGCCCAAGTCACATGGTCATATAGAGTAGTGACTCAAGGTTTAGAGTTAAGGTCAATAGGTTTTAAATCAAAAGAAAGGTCTTGTCAAAAGGAATGTGCAAATGAAATATGAGAGCATTATCACTCACCATTCAAAAGCTATGAGTAAGGTTCAAGGTCAATGCAGAGAGAACAAAAACGACATTTTCCCCCTCCCCCACCATTTTAGTCACAGGGACTTCATACTGATGTACAATCAAATAAATGTTAATAAGTTTCTCAATCAACTGACTATAAATTTCAAATTTGTTGTGTATAGTTGAAAGAGGAATACTGATACATACAAAATTAATTTACAAATCATGTCAATTGTTCATAAATCAATATCAAGTATTAATTAAATTTTTAATATAGATGTATACACATTGTACCTGTATATTCATTTTCACTTTAAAAGTTTGGCTCACTGGTTGAATCATGATAAGTTATCCTATTGTGTAAAAATATTTTCAGCTCATTTCAAAATTTTTCTTATCATTTGGCATTAAACAAGTTGTGTTCTAAAAATTTAAATGTCCCTTCAAGTGCTTGTACTGATGAAAGGCTTTTGGTAAAGGACTAACTACTCCATCTAAATATTTATTTATTTTCGATTTAGTATTGAAGATATTATTTAAACGTTTTACACATATACCTATATATACAAAGTTTGGCCCTAACCTGGAGTCAGCATCTCTACTTGGAGATCATGAAATTTACAATTTTGGTAGAAGTCTTCCTGCTCTACTTCACTATGCATTTTGTTTTTCTTAAAGATATGCAGTTATAGAGAAGATTCTTGAAAACTGGTTAATTTTTAGCAGTTTTTGCCATAAGGTCCTGAAGGTACAGGAGTCCTGAAATTTAAAATTTATGTCCAACTTGTCCCAAAGACACTTCATACTAAATTTCAAAAGAATTGGAATGGTAGTTATCAAGAAGTCACAAATGTTCAATTGCTAACACATTTAATCACTGACCATTTTGGCCCCTCCCTGATACCAAAACCCTTACCCCTGGGATCATGATATTTACTATTTTGGTAAAGGACTATCTGCTCATTCTACATATCCACTTAGTTTCAATGCAGCATCAATAACATTAAAGAATATACTTTTAAATTTTTTATACATAAATACAATATATCAAATTTGGCTCTACCCTAGAGTCAAAACTTCTACCCCAGGGGTCATGATTTGGTAGACACTTTCCTGATCTACATCACTATGCATTTAGTTTCTCTTACCATGTGTGGTTGTAGAGAAGATTTATAAAAATCGATTCAAGAATAGAAATGGCTGGGTTGCTTTAAATTATGTTATCTATGATGGAGACAGTAGTATCAATCATTTGCTACAAAAATGAATTTTGAGGAATGTCTATTGGGAAACCTGTGGGAGGTGTCGAATATACAAAGTAGGTACCATCTATCCACAGTATGAAGAGATAATGACAAAGTTCAACTATTTGTTGTTGTTTTTTTCAAAAAGTCTGAGCAAATTCAAAAAGTTACTTGCACAATGTATCTATAACAACTGCACAAGGTCTGAAGGATGCCAAGTCAAAGCTGTAAGAGGAGTTGTTTACACAAAGAAGGTACTGTCTATTCAAAAGATGATGAAAAAATGAGTGTTCAATCAATGTAAATTTCTCAAAATTTGTCAGAGCACTTCCAAAAAGTCACATGTACATTTTCAATGTGTCTATAATAACAAGTTTGGAGGATGTCAGCCTAAAGATGTGAGAGGAGTTGATTAAACCAAGTAGGTACCATTTAATCAAAAGATGCTGAAAAAAAAGAGTTCAACTACATGTAAATTTTTCAAAAAATGTCCGAGCACTTCCAAAATGTCACATGCACCTCTTCAATGTGTCCATAACAACTGTGCAAAGTTAGGGGAATGCGAGACTAGAGGCGAGTGAAAAGTTGATTACACCAAAATAGGTACCCTGTATGAGGACACCCACCCAACTGCCTGCCCAGCATTCACCATACTATAAGCCTGATGCATGTTGTGCAACCCAGCCAAAAATTGTTAAATTTTTGGCAGCTTTTGCCCTGCCCCTATGGCTCCTGGGGTGCAAGAGTCCTGAAATTTACAATTTATGATACCCTTGTTTCAAAGATGTTTCATAACAAATCTAAAAAGAATTGGAATGATAGTTATCAAGAAGTTAAAAATGTTAATTTATTAATGCACAACGGACAACAACAGATGCAGGCCAATTTCAATAGGTCACCTGAGCTTACTCAGCTCAAGGTGGTGTCCTATAGATGTGCAATAAGGCTTAAGAACATTTCCAGAACTCCTCTTTACATTTCATGCAGTAACGAAATCATCTTTTTGAGAGATGATTGATAGTGTCCTTTAGATTTGCAATACGTGGAATTTTCTTTTTCACCTCATACAAAGGACACTTTTTAAGTTCGTAGAGTAAGCCAATAACTTTTTAACGTGATTATGAAGTTACACAATTTTTTACACAGAACTTGTGTAATCATTCCTCTCTCAAATGGTATCACGGTATGTGGCGCATGAGGTCCATGTGCGCGCTGCACTGGGTATTTTCAACACATGGTTTTATACACTATAGTAAAATATAGCGTTCAATATGGATGGAAAAATCTCTGAACAGAGGGTATATTGTAAGATTCGAGCACGCCCTGGGTGCCCCATTTGCTCACTGACGAGCAGAAACAAAGTCGGATTTGACTTGTATCACAAGTTATAAAAAAAATATGATAAATGTGACCCACATCATTTGGAAGAGATAGTTACAGATGATGAAACCTGGATCTATCATTTTCAACCCGATTCTAAGGCTAAAAATAAGGTTTGGGTTTTATCTGAGGGCGACAGACCTGTCAATGCACACCATTGCAAAACATCAAATCGCATGTTGTATGCGATATTCTTTGATTCGAAAGGTCCAGTCCAAATTCCAGTCCAGAAAGGTAGTTCTGTCACTGGATAGTTTTACAGAGAAAGTGTTCTTACTCAACTTGTTGATTTCTATCAGAAATGCAGACCATGCACCAGTGTCCGCGGCATCAAATTACTCCATGATAACGCACCGGTCCATAAATCCGCTATGGTACAGGAATATCTGAAAGAATCTGGGCTCAATGTCTTAGATCATACAGCCCTGACCTGTACCCCTGTGACTTTTGGTTGTTCCCAAGACTAAAGGAAATGCTGGCAGGGCACCGTTTTGAATCCCGTTGTTGTATAGGCAGTGTGGTCTACCAGTGTCTGCAACATATACCTAAAGAGGAGTTCTGGGTGGCGTTCCGGAAATGGGTAGATCGGTGTAAAATGTGTGTTGAGGTAGACGGGGCATATTTCGAAGGTCTTAGATAAATAAAATTTTGATATTTCCAGCGGTTTTAAAAAGACCACCCTATTCTACGAACTTAAAAAGTGTTCCTCGTAAGGCAAATGGGTGAAAAAACAATGAACAAAAACCTTGTGCTCAGTGCATTGTGTAATGTGTAACAAGAATATATTTAAGAGTTGAAATATTGAGGGTTCAAGAAAACTTTTTGATGACCTCCCCTGTGTGACTTGAGCTGGATGTCTTAGAATTCTACATTTTGTAAAAAAAAAAAAAAAATAATGCTACCTTTGAAATAAGTCAATAAAATGAACTTTCTACAGGTTGCATTTTTTCTAATCAGTTGTATGGTATGATGTATTACCTTTCTTCACTTTGTCCTTGGTCTTCTTCTTTTTAATGAATGCTAACATTGGATCATCAGCTCTTTCTTTATTTTTCAGCATGGCATCTAAATCTTTGTCATCTTTTGCACGGGACAAAGGTTTTGACATTTCATACATATGATCTTCTAATCGAGCTGCCTTGTCTTCCGTTTGTTTTAAGCTGAAAACAGTATCTTTATACAATATACATTGTTATTACACATTTTGATGTTTTTTTATTATATATATTCTATAAAGAGTATCTGGGCCTTTACTGAGCCATAAAGCCTGCACTGTAATGGCCTGAGAGTACTAATGCTTTAGCTACATCTGGGCTGCATTCAAGATCGCAGCAGATAGGCTAGGTATCATGGCTGATTTATGCCATTTTAGTATTTGTCATCTTTTCGTTATGTTGTGGCAAGAAGTAGCCAATTTTCATTTGTTGTCTTTTTTGTCATTTTGGGACAAATTGTCACTAATTCTTGTTTGTCCTCTTTTTGCCTGAAAATAATAATAATAAAGACAACAAATTGTAAAATAACATAAATCAGCCACCATACCTAGTCCCTAGGCCAGCAGTTATGATCTTGAACACAGCCCTGCTTACTTAACTCAATAATTTTCTCAAAAATTGAAGAAAGTCAAAATCTTCGCCACATGCACATCTTTACCCATACAAACACTGTAAAATAAGAAGGCCATCACTTGAAAACTGGGAAGAGTTAGAAAGATATAAACAATGTACTTTCTATGTAATATTTCCTCAAACTGATATTCAAGAACTAATTTTTACAGAAAATTAAAGAAAATCAAAACATCTTCAATACCCATACAAATACTCTATAAAATAAGATGGTCTTCACTTGAAAACTGTGAGAAAAGTTAGATGAACAAATTAGGTACCCTTAATATAACAATGAAATTCAAATACAGTGGCAAAATTCCTGCAAGAGACATCAAAATGGATCAAAAATTGCAACATATTTAGAATGAGCCACAAAGAAGCTACATGGCAAGTTTCAGCTTAAAATGAAAATAGAAATAGAAAACCCTGAATGGATGGATATACAGGCATCACTGTACCATACATTTCATCTAAAGACAGGTATACAAAAATCACCAGGGGTCATCTAGTAGTCAATAAGCATCTACATGTAAAGTTTCTTTGCTTAAAGCAATATAAGCTGTCAAAATTGTTTAATCGAAATTTTGTAAACATCTACCTTCTAATACCTGATTTTATCGATTAAACTTTTGACATGTTGTATTTTTTGCATTAAATGTAAAAATTGTTCGACAGTTGAAATTAAGTCTTCCCGTACCTTAATTTTTCCGACATTATTTCCGTATGCAATGACCTAAAGTTGAACTCATTCGGCAAAATCAAATGTGCAAGTGCAATATTTCCGGTAAGCACGAAAGATGTCTGACACGAAAGGTTCGAAGCGAGGGAGAAAGCCGACTTTGACTGATTCGGGACGAAAAAGATATAAAAACATATATAACATCGTTAACAATGCCAAAATAATGATGGTAAATAGATTTTATCTCACCTCGCCGTCCATATTTTAATGACCCGGATACAACCCGATCCACCCCAATCAGCATCAGAATCATTCGTGTCAACATCGGTTATCTTCGGGATTGTCCCCGACGATTAATCAGCTGCCGTTGTTAGGGTCAAACGGAATGTCGAGGAATATATTTTTCATCACGTAAAGGTGTGTAAACGATGCATAAGAGAGGAAATTCGATGCAGTTCTTTTTTTCAATCATATCAACGTTCATTTAACCTCTTTTAATGCCACTATAAAAAATTGCAATTTTGGCAGCTTATATTGCTTTAAGTTGGAGAAGCATTTGAGAATCAATCAAGATGTTACAGACAGATATAATGTTCCCTGTTTATGTTGATTGTTGGTTTTTTTTTCGCCACACTCAATAATTTTTCAGTTATCTGGTGGCGTCCAGTTTTTTTGTAGGTGGAGGAGAGAACCCAGATACAATGCACCCGGGAAGAGACCACCGACCTTCCGAAAGTAAACTGGCAAACTTTCTCACATATATCAACGCGAGCGAGAATTGAACTCGCGTTGACTAGAGGTGAGAGGCCTTGTGATTTTGAGCGCAATGCTCTAACCACTTGGCCACGGAGGCCCCGTTTATGTTGAAGCAGAGAACAAAAATGATCTATATTCTGGATGCTATCCAAGTTTTCTTCTGATACCAAACAGGCTCAGATAAGACAGATTTTACTGTAGTTCAGATATTGATATAAAGAGTCTCACCCTTTCCCCCATTCAAAGTATCTGGCCTCTAGTTCTTCTCTTCTCTTTAAATCTTCTGCTGTAGGCTCTTTATCTTTCATCTTCTGCTGTCTTCCACTTTTTCTGTACTGTGTCTTCACATTTTTACCTAGAAGATCTGCATCTATCTGTAAAATACAGTGAGCTACCCAAAATGCATGAAAATGTAAATTACACTTCCATTTATAATGATTTTTAAAAAAAATTATTTTACCTGTTTAAATGTTTCATCCTCTTTCTTTTTCAAAATATCTGCCTCTCTTTTCATGTCTTTTGCCGAAGAAAGACCAGCCTTTTTTCCAGATAAAGTTTTGTTCATTTTAGCACTCTTTTCATCAGAAAATGAATTATGCTTCCCTCTTCTTGGAGGTGAGTGGTCAGAATCTTTATCATGTTCTCCTTTTCTCTGTGGTGACAAGTCAGAATCTGAATCTTCTCTTCTAGCAAATGACTGGTCAGAATCTGAATTATGCCTCTTCCTTGGAGACGACTGGTCAGGATTGTGTCTTCTTTTCCTTGGAGGAGATGGATCAGAATCAGAATCATGTCTTTTTATTCTCTGGGGTGACTGATCAGAATGATGTCTTGTTCTTCTTAGGGGTGACTGATCAGAATCATGTCTTGTTCTTCTTGGGGGTGACTGATCAGAATCATGTCCCGTTCTTCTTGGGGGTGACTGATCAGAATCAGAATCATGTCGTTTTTTCAAAGGTGGTGAACAGTCCGAATCTGAATCATGCCTCATTCTGTCACCTGAATAATTACAACATCTTTTTTTATTTTTATTTTTGCTAATACATACAAATATAAAAGGCCCATAAGCTTTAAGAGTCACTCAAGTATCATGGTACAATCTGTGCACCTTTCTCCAAGAAATGAATGGACTTCCATTTCTATGATTGAAAATGATGTTGTTTCTTCCATACATATCATGGCATGAGCAGATATTTCTAATTTATCCATGACTATCTGTGGCAAAAGCCCATGGTTAAAGTTCACAACATCAGCAACTTTTATACAAAAATATATAAGCTTTTCATGTCTCTCCATTATAAAGTTATAACCTATATCAAATATTTCTAATATGTTTTCCAGTCATGTCAAATTAGCCAGGTGACAAGTTTCATTGACAATAATCCAACATCCTTCCACTATAAACTGTGGTCCACAGAAATGTTTTTAACTGTCTATACTAGAGGTCTTGACCTTTACCAAAAACAGAGCACCGCTAAATTAGTACATGATATGTCCGTATGCATTATTGACCCAAAGAATAATAATAATAATAAATTTATTTTGTAAAGCGTAAAGTCCATACTGCTCTAAATGCTATTTAAACAACAATAAAATAAGTGAAATGAGGTATATAAAAACAGATCATAGTAGGTCCCAGATTAGTTGTAGCATGTGAACAGATGAGTCTTTAATTTAGATTTGAAGGTACAGAGACTGGTGGCAGTTCTGATATCATATGGAAGAGCGTTCCACAGTTTAGGGCCAGCAACACTAAAGGCTCGAGTTTGAATCACCGTTGAGGTGGTAAATGGCACTCGTAGTAGGCTCTGGTCACTGGACCGCAGTATTCTGGAGGGAGCATAAGGTGTTATGAGTTCTTGCAGATAGGATGGGGCTGTGTTGTGTACTGTTTTGTACACCAACACCAATGTCTTGAAGATGACTCTTTGCTGAACTGGAAGCCAATGGAATCTAAGTCCAAGGACCATAACTCCTTCAAAAATTTTGGGACAACATTCCCCTTGTAATATGCACATCTACATACTGTGATCTTTCTTTGTACCAAGTTTCATTAAAATTCCCCCAAAGGTTTAGGAGAGTTGCAAAGACAAAGTTAAGGGGACTGATGGATGGACAACAGCAGTATAGTAAAATGCAGTTATACAAAAACCATGCTACAAGGTTGTCTCACTGCTTGGCCAAAAGAAAGTCTATAATATCTCTTTTCCAGTCACAATGGTTCAGTGGTTAGAGTGCTCACCATGTGATTGAGAGGTCATGGGTTTGAGCCCAACTCCTACTTTGCCTGTGTCAGACCCAATTTGTAAAGTACCATGGGAATTCAGGTTAAAATATGTCCTCAGTACCCCTTGCTTGTCATAAGAGGCAATTTAATTGGGCGGTTCTTTGGATGAGACCACAAAATCCATGGCCCCGTGTCACAGTAGGTTTGGCATGATAAAGAACCTCTCTGCTCAAAGGCTGAAAGCACCAAGCATAGGCCTAAATTTTGCAGCCCTTCACTGGCAATGGTGACATCTCCAAATGAGTGAAAAATTCTCGAGTGGGATGTCAAACAATATACAACCAACCAATAATTCATAAAAATAAAAAGTCACTACTCCTTCACCTTAAAAGTGAGAGTCACAGATCTTTTGGATAAGACTTAAAACCTGAGGTCCCATGTCACAGTAAGCTTTGGTTTAGGGTCATTATATATTATTTATGTTAAATATGAGCTTCTAAAGCTCATAGGCCGTAGTAGTCACCTAAGTATCACACAATGTAAAACATATATTAGAAACATTGCATTCAGATGATGCATGTGTGCATCTTTAAAACTCTAAGCACTGACATCCTTATGGTAAAAAAGGATATTAAAATTCCTCTGATTCTAGTAAATTAAAACATCTATATATCTCAATGCTAAGTTGTGGCCTAGACAAATGATTTTTTTTTTTTTTTAGTTTAAAACAAAATTATTGTATTTGTAAATATCAATCCACAATAAATCATCAGGTAATATTTAGACAAGAGGCCAATAAGCCATATCACACACCTTGGCCCTGCCATTATTCAGCTGTTGTAATTTTAAAAGATTTTGTTAAACCTTTATTTACATGACCTTGCTGTTCTGGGAGAAGGTCAAGGTCATAGATCATGGCTTGAAATGAAAGGTCTTACCATAAGAAATCTATATACAAAATATGAAGATTATACATTAAATAGTTCACATGATATTGAATAGGGATTTTTTAAAAGTAGGCCATACTCTGAGGTCAAACACCATTGCATCACTGGGTTTTGTATTAAAGAATCTATTAACAAACTATGAAAGCCCTTCCTTCATTAGTTCAGGAGATATTCAATGGGTTACGTTTTCTTAAAACTAGGTCAAATTCCAAGGTCAAAGATCACGGTATGAGATAAAAGGACTTGATAGGAGATATGTATACAAAATATGAAAGCTCTATTTTATATATAGTTTAGGAGATATTAAATACATCAGGGTTTTTTTAAAAGTAGCTCAAACTACAAAGTCAAACACCATGGCATTGCATGAAAGATCTTATCATCAAGAAGCTAGACACAAATATATGACAGCCCTACCCTAAATAGTTTGGAAGATATTTAATAGGTTATATTTTATTAAAAGTATGCCAAGGTTAAAATCACAAGAATAGAAACTTTGATACAACAAAAACGTTTTGTCACAATGAATGTATATATGACATATGAGAACCCTATCACTCACTATTCAAAAGTTACAAGTAAGCAGGAATTTCATTTTTGTTCAAGTCTGGGGATACATCCAGAAATTCAAGAGGTAACCTCAAAAAATCGGTGAGGGATCTGGTTTGGAGAAGTTAAAGGCATGCAGGATAAAACATTTTTTCGTAATTTTTCTCCCTGTACCAAATGCTATCATAGGCAGGTAAAAGTATCAGATTTTTAAAGATGTTTATATATTCTCATATAAAACTTTGATCCCCTATTGTGACTTTACCTTACTCCCTAGGACCACAATTTGAATCTGAACTACCTGGAGATGCTTGTTTATCAACACAATTAATCATGGTTCTGCTGTTCTTGTCAAAAAGATTCTGTGTCTGCATATAAAACCCCACCCTACCACCAGGGACAATGATTCGTACTCTATGTCAGATAGATTTCATTTAAATTTCAACTTTTCTAGCCAGTTGTTGTTGAGAAGGTTTTTAAAGATTTTCCCTATATATCTGTATGTAAAACTTTTTTTTTCCTTTTGTGACCCCACTCTACTCCATGATTTGAAATAATTTGAATCTACTCTATGTCAGGAAGCTTTCATGTCAATTTAACTCTTCTGGCCCAGTAGTTCTTGAGAAGGATTTAAAAAATAAATAAATAAAAAATACTTATATATCAGCATGTAAAGTATAGATCCACTATTATGGTCCCAATCTACTCCCTTGGATCATGATGCCAACAAATTTGAATCTACATGTGACCTATCATTTGAACAAACTTAAATCTCCTTTACCCAAGAATCATTTGTGCAAAGTGTGATTGAAATTGGCCCAGTGGTTCTTGAGAAAAATATTTTTAAAAGATGCCTCAAATTTTTCTTCACTAATTCTTCACTATGTCCCCTTCAAAAAGGACATTGATATTGCTCTTCAGTTAAACAAACCTGAAAACATTTTTACCCAAGCTTACTTAAGTAACTCTCGCTGTGAAAGAGTCATAATACATGCATCAACAAACTTGAATTTAACACTGCATATTTCAGATTTGTTTTCTTTTATAATGAATATTAGCCTTGTTAATTTTGAGAATACTTTTACAAATTTGTCTTGTAGATATTCTTATGCTTTAAAGTTTTGTATAGGCGCGTCGGCAAGTTTTTGACATCGGGGCGGCAAACTGGATTTTAAAAAAAGGGGGGTGGGGGGTGGGGGGGGGGGGGGGGGGGGTGACGTATTTTAGCTAATATGTACATATAGTCACCAACACCCCCATATCTTCCTTTTATATATATATATATATATATATATATATATATATATATATATATATATATATTTCCATCTATTGAAAAAATGCAATTATATATTTTACTTCAACTCAAATATTTAATAACATAAGTGATATCAAAGTTGTATGCAAGTCAAACACATTAAACTCATTTCTATCAAAAAACATATATGTGCACTGAGTCATTGAACAATTCAGAAACGTCCAAAAATAAGCCCCCGTCCATCCCGCGCTGAGACAAACTCGTCAGCGACTTCTGACATGTCCATTTTATCCATAGCTTCCCTGTGGGTGTGTAGAATCATCAAGTGATTCAGCCTCTCTTGTGTCATAGTTGCACAAAGATAGGTCTTCACTCGGCGCAGTGCAGAAAATGTGCGCTCACTTGTGGCATTAGTGGCTGGCATCACTAAAATGAGTCTTAAGAGAGTTACAATCTCCGAGAATAGACATCTGGTAGTTGAAGGCATTTCGGACACTAACTTTACCAAATAGGAAATAGACACAGCAACAGTTGATGGATCTTTCAAGTTGATTCTCGCGAACGACGTGAATGTTTCCAGCTGCGAAGATAGAGATGTTTGGTCCAAATCATCACAGTAAAACTTTGTCATGAAGTCCAGATCTTCTGTGTATGTCTTATCACCACGCACAGACTTCAAAACAACGTCCTCTAGATGGCGGTACACTTGGTAGCCCGGCTGGTCAAAACAATCCTTCACACAGTTGACTACTAAATCTAAAGCCTCAAAATACTGCTGTCTATACAGGTCTTTTTCTGATGCTGCAAACTCTGGAGGGGCGTTTCCTGTTTCAAACTGCTTCGGCATTTTTCTTCGCCTTGGCAAAGTTGGCTCATTGACATCTAGATCATCAAGTTTGTTGTTGAGAGAGTCCTAGAAAGTATTAAAGGACTCTTCTTTTCGCATTTCACTGAGAGAAGACAACGAAAGTTCGGTTATGTGTTGGCCCTCAGCAGCTGATAACTCCTTCGTCTGTAGCGTCCGACTTAAATTGTCTGTGAGACGAAGTATGTCATATCCCAGGGACACTCCAAAGAGGAAGTCAAAACTTTGCATCTGGGATTTCACACCAATGATCCTTGAACGGGTTTCGGCATCCTTTCTGCATTCGTAGCAGGTTTCCCATAAAGACTGAAGGACGGAGTAGTTTTTCAAGACACTATTTAGGCTAGCAGCTCTAACAGTCCATCGAGTGGGGCATAGCACACGGAATCCTGGTGTATCTGGTGCCATCTCGCGCTTCAGCTGCTCGAGTATGGTGTCCCTCCTAGGTGAATACTTTATGAGTTTTGACATTTCGAACACAGTATCTAAGGCATCACGCATCACCTTTGATCTTTTCACGGTATCGCCAAATGCCCAAGTTGAGTGCGTGTCCATAACAATGTGTATATATTGCTCTTGCTTCTTTTCTGGTGATGTTAGCAGCTACTCCCTTTTTAGCTCCGTACATGTTGCTGGCTCCATCATAACACTGCCCACGGCACTTATTCAAAGAAATGTTCATCCGCATTAGTGTATCCAAAATTACATTGGTCAGTGTTGTAGCGTTGATGGAAGGCACCATACATAGTCCAATGAAGTCTTCTCTCATATTCAAATCCCTCTCAACGTGACGAATAACAATCACAACTTATTCACGGTTGGACTGATCTGTTGTCTCATCAACCATGATGGAGAAATAGCCATTCTCTCTGATGTTCAATGCCACGTCCCGCAATATCTTCAAACCCATCACTTGTAGCATTTCATTTTGGATGTCTGCTGATGTAAATTTGTCTTGCTTCTTTTCTAACCACTTGAGGATTGACGGATCCGATTCACCATGGAGCTTCAGAAGCTGAATAAAGTTGCTTTGTTCCTTGTCATGGCCATGGAAAGGTAATCCCTGTCTAGCAAGAAATCTGATGTTTCGTAGAATTGTTAACAGCTGCTGTCTGTTGCGTGTTTTCTCCTCTGAATGGGCGGCGGAGAGTACTTCACCAATGTCTTTCATTTCTCTGGGAAGATTCACTTTTCTTTCCACAGACTCTTTGTGGCAGTCGGAATCTTGATGTTTCCTGAATTTTGACGTGGCATCCTTCCAGTTACTGAAGCCTGTAGATATAAAACTGCTCTCTGCCTTGGAATTCGAATTTTTCCCTTCCTTTGCGGCGCCCATGCAAGTGAAACAGAAAGCCAAATCTTTTGCCTGAAAATATGTTAAATACATGTATAAATAAACAGTATTATCAACATTAGTGTAAATACTGTAAATGAACTAATGATTAGTTCATTGAATTAACCCGTAGAATATAATGCAATAAATTAATATATATAAAATAATCTCATATACTTACCTCGTCATAATATAACCATGGATATGGTTTGAACCAGGAAGAGTTGAACGAACGTAGTTCTGGATTCTTTTTGCCGAAAGACCGCTTTGGAAATTTGAAATTAGTTGGTTGATTAATACATGTTAATCCATCCATTTTGAAATGAAAATGCAGGGATATATGTGAAAAAAAAAAATCTCAAAAAGTTGTTTAGACAGTAATTTTGATTCATCTTCCGCATTTTCCTTTAGTTCACATGCTCATTCAGCTCATATGCTCAATTACAGTAACAGTTATATCATTGATAATTGTTTAATGACTTAACGACTTGCGGTAGTGTACAATGTTATGTCCAAACATCGATTGATCAATTAATGCAGCATACTTAATACCCTATGTTTGATTACTGTGTATACACGTCAGGTCCAGGTACCTACTTCACCTGTAATCGATGGCTTGCCTTGCTGCACCAATGACCACAGGTAGCCGTTATACTCGCCACTCCAATGAAGAGTCAATTTTGCCGTTGCTTTCTCTTTACTTTTTTTTTATTTAAAACAAATAATGTATTTTTTTTGTTTTTGCAAAATTATTGGGGCGGCAATCGCCCCTGCCGCCGACGCCCCTGTTGTATGAATAAGTCATTCATAGATTCTATCATAAGGAAAAATTCCTAGAACATCTCATTACTAAGTCAGAAAAGAAATTAAATCAGAAAAAAATTATTTTAAAAAAAAAAAGCCATTAAAATAGCAAATAACTCCACAACAAACTTTCAAAATCATTTTATACTAACATCCATGGGCAGATCACTCTAAGCAAAAAAAATAAATGTAAACCATATTTCATCTTTCATTTGGAAAAATAATTTCAGTATCAGGACAAGAATAAATGTATGACTTAGATGTTCCACTTTAATGACTTAAAGTTATACAAGCTGTAACTGACAGTAAATAAACTGAAAAATAAAAGAACAAATATAATAACATATTTGTGATTGAACATATATAATTTCATCGAATCAGAGTGAATCAGAAGCAATAAACCCGTCAAATCAGGAAAAAATGTTGATTCATGAATTATTGTCATCCTGTTAGCAATTCCTGCTCATAATCTCCAATGTGTACTGACCTCGGAGGTCGCCAGTTCTGAAAATGTGAAAGAGAGGCATTGCACATGTGTCAAATTACCAAACAATTTAATATACCAAATTTATACATAAAATTTTGTTTGAGTGGCATATTTGTGTAATTTAATTACTTTCCTACACTTATAAAACTTAAAGTCATTCTTAACACGTTGTAATATTTTAAAACAGACAAAATACTCACATCAGTCTCCATCACTGTATGACCTCAGTCTTAGTGCAACCCATTTATTTTCAGCAATAATCATTCCCATGTTCGTGTATATGACACAAAGGGGGTTTATACAAAATGCTCACTGTAGGTATGCTCTCAAACAATATTCCCTTCTTTATTTTGATGAATTTTTCTTCAGATCTTGGAGATTTTATAAGTTATACTGATAGGTGTCAATTGGTGCATAATTCTATAGTTGAAAATTTACCATCAGTTACAGCTTGTATTGCTTTAACATGTGGTCATTCTTCTTTGAAACACTACCACTTACTGATTATCTTATACTTTACAAGTATCAGATTTTCAGTTTCAAACAAATGACATTTCCCATTAAAAAACAAAAGAAAAAAACCCCAAGCAAACCCTTGATATTTATTTCATGCTTAAGCATTACCATTATTAGCTTTCACTCTCTTCCATTTATCAGTTTTGTATGCCTCCAGTTCTTGAATGTGCTTTGGACGTTCATCAACAACTGCAGCAATAGTTGGTACATTTTCTTCTATATTGTCATAGACTGTAGTATCAGCAAAATTACTTGGTAGTGACTTTAAATCTACATCATCATCCACAATTCTGGACCTGTAATTTCAACAAAGTTTATTTAAGGACTACATAAGATACATATCAGAAAAAAACTTATGGGCTATTACAAATGTTTTCCCTGGATCTCCTTAATGGTGTCTCACTCATGCTACAATATCATGTGACAGGTATTCCAGCAATACACCCATGTTTTGAATTTTAAACCATTATTTGAAACACTGTATAGCATATATGTTGCCATTCAAAAAGCATAAGCCAAATGCAACTAGACCTGTCTTATAGGGCTCATATATTGAAGTATATTTGAAATATTGTTTCATTGACGACCAGAAAGACATAAAAATTTCAAATTTCAGGTTTAACTTCATTACATGTTACAGGCTACACTAAATTCTGTGAACCTTGATTTTTAGGATGTAAAAAGGTGCCACGAAAATCTGAGTAACAAGTCATCAACTTGAATCTACACTTAACTACACGATACCAATGAATTGTCAAGCTAACACACAGATGGTGGTAATAATAATACATCCAAGAACTTATCATGAAAAAATAAATACAAATAACCATAACTAGTTATGGATTAATAAGAAATTAATATAGTAGATGTCTTAGTGTAAGCCAATCAGAATTTAGAGCAGGCTTGCACATATTTACAAGAATACCAAACGCATGCTTAATATCAATTACAATACATGAAGCGAATGAGTAATTTCAGAAAAGACCCATTAGAAAAAGAATACACAAGAACACCTATTCACATCTGCAGTTTTCATTCATTTGTAAGATATTCCTACTGTATGAATTTCTTTCACTGTTATAGACATTTCAGTATATAGTGCATGCATCCACTTTTGAGTATGCTGGACAGTTTGAACTCTCTATACATATAGTGTATACTTACATGCTAAATTGCAAGCATTTTATTGGAAAAATAAATTACTTCAGTGGTTTCATAACAGGTCTGTTTGATCAAAAAACAAAAATCTAATAGAAGTACAACTGTACTACATACATTTCAAACTTATTTTGCTGTCTACAGTATGCTACTACATAAATCTAACCATTTCTTTATTTTATATTCCCAGAAATCCCTTGTAGTAACTCTTATGATGCAAAGAAACATTAAAGAATAAAATTTACAGCTTTTTCTGTACTCCCGAACCTTTGCTACATTTTACCAAATAAATGTTTGGGAAACCTCACTTTTCATTTAATGCAATTTTCTACTAAGAAACTTTCTTAGAAGTATCGTTTACTTTGATGTTTTAGTATTTCCTCCTTGTGTATTTTTTCTTTTTTTCCGTTTTTTATCCACCATCGGGTTATCGGATGTGTATCGCTTTAGATAGTCTAATTTACTCATTGTAGACATTTTGATCAAACGTTACCGGTTGACGTTTATCTCAAAAACCCAAGACCTTCCGATACACTTACTCGGAAGGCCTCAGGTCAGAGACTTGATTGGTTCGTTGATTTACCCGAAAGGACCCAATACTCTACTCAAAGGAACCCTAAAGGAACAAAACAGATAAAAAGAATTATAACGAGACTTGTTCATTGTTAATTTCGGACCATGGTCACATTCTAATGATTTAAAGAAATATTAATATTTACTTTATTCTTAAAAGCTTTATAAATTGCATATTTACTAGCTCTATCTATAATTTTTCACTGCCGTGCCTTCCTTTTGAATCTAGGTCATTGAAACGTAAATTAAATAAATGTGTCCTTATATCTATATTAAAAATCATTTATAAATGAATAAGATATCGGAAAATATGATACCTTTAAGAATTTAATGAATATAGTTTATATATACTCTAAGTTCAACTAAAACTACTCACTCACCCGGGGGATTGAATTTTAGAATAATTTATAACTGGAGACCAAATTTAACAGACAATACAAGTTACAGACAACACTAGATTGCTTTGACTTTGATTTTTATCAGTATTCATGTCCTAGAAAGGGGGAAATACAAATCTGAGTCACACTTTTTGGCCACCAACTCAAATATACGCTTATGAAGATCAGAAGTGTTTCTAGGAAATATATGGAGCGCCAAATTAACATAAACTCATTAAATAAATTGATGACATAGCATTAATTATTCTTCTGAATTGATATGCGGTATAATTGAATTGTTGCTCACTCCAAATGAATTGATGATATCAACAATTGAATTGATGCGTGCTACAATTCAGTTGAAGAAAACAATAATTCATATATATGCTGCAATTGAATAAATGATAACATTAATTCATTTGAGGCGCCCAATAATGAATAGCAACCATAAAATATGTGAAATGCTGAATTCAAAGGAGACTGTTGAAACCCCTTGCATAACACCAATTTGTTTGTCAGTAACCTGCTTCAATTTAAAAACTGATCATACGCAGAGCAAGTTCTTTCATATCGAATCAGTTGTGATATATAAAATCCATACACAGGTGATAATGGAATATTGCTATATAAATATGGGATGTTGATGATGGGGAAGCTGGAGATGAAGCTGAAGAAAGCATTAAATTCTCTAACTGAAATGAGAAAATATTTAACAACTATTCATTCAATATTTTGATAAAGCAATGCCCGAAACAAAATTTAGGCCAGAACCAAATTTACGTAGGCTGGAACAAAGATTTAATCTGGAACTAAAATTAAAGGCATTTAACGTGCAGTGTGTTCGAAATTGTTTGTGTACGAGTTGATCGACAATTATAGACAATCGGATTTCCTCACTTTAAAGGAAAAGGGTGAGGTGATCCGATTGGATCTGTCAACATCGTATGAAATATGGCAGTGTCTCTTCATGAACTGCGGATAACAGAGGAGCATAATGGAAAAGTTACGAATGTTTTAGCACTGGTATGCATTAAGTATACTTTGTGTGTGCTGGGGTGTGTGTGTTTTAATACCCATACTCCTCTGACACTTACCCTAGCTAGAGAACTGAAGCTCTCTGATAAGATCCTTAGACTTACGGCTTTTTTGTGCGCATGGTTAAGGCTTTATAACGCTGTATTATATCATTGTCTTTTCATAAATTTAATATCGAAAAATTCCTTACATATATTCCCACTTTGTGTCCAATCTTACCTTCAAATATTCATTAAAGCCTCATACCACTCGAGATTTCACAGCTTCATATGAATACATTTGTTGACGTGGTCATGTTATGTGGCTTGTTTGACATCTTGGTTCTGGATAATTCATAATTTAAAATTTTACTTAGGAGTACATGTATATAGAAAAATCCATTGAAAATCTTATAAAGAACCATAATGGTTCAGTTTACTGAAAATATACGAAAGCATCTTGGTACATATAGGTTGTTGTTTTTACCACCATAACACTAGGGCTAAGGGCAAAACCAGGATAGTGTTTAAAGTTTTTAACATACCAGTATATGGGAACATATGCAAAATCTTGTTGGAAAATCTTATTCTCAAAAAACAATCATTACATGATACATTTTTCAAAAATCAATATGTATTTTTATATAATATAGATTCAAGATTTTTTTTTACACTTGACCCCAGTGAGGCCACTAAAGAAGGGGTAGACATAATTGGGACAATGTTTTACATGGGAAAATGCAGTTGCTCAGGTGAGCAAAGTCACCCATGGGCCTCTTATTATGGTATAGGTGCCAATAGATTTCTTTCATGAGCTGTGTTTATTTGTTTTGTTTTACTGGTAATTTAGGACTCAAATCGCTTGGAAGACATCAGATTTGTATCTTACATACCTCCACCTAGAGACTTATCGTCTGAGAATGGGCAACTAGAGGAATGGGGGGACAGAATTCGCTTCAGTGTACAGGATCTGCACAGTTTGCTGCAACTAAGCCATGACAAGTTTTGGTGTCAGGTGAAACACATTGATTATATTCCTTAAATGTAGTATGAGAGTATGTTGTGTTTTACTCTGTTTCTTATGATGATCTCCACTCCCATTCCCCACACACAAAATGTAGGAATACTTGTCTGTCGACCTGAGTAAGAAATTTTAATATCTTTGATTACTGACTGAAGCTGAATTGATTTAACTTATACCACTGGTAAGTACCTAGAACAAGGCTCATCTCTAGTGATTTTGTGGTCCATAGATCAGGTCAACTGATGAAAAAGAATAGTTTTAATTAAGGCTTTAATGATAGGCCGAACTTAGCATGAAATATTTATTTGTCAATGAACTGTTCTCATATTTGGTAATATCTTAGTATAGGTGACCCTCAATACAAATAAGTTTAAATCATGTGAGGGATGTATGGGCATGGAAGAGTTACTACCCCTGAAAATCAGTGAATACTAATTAACATTAAATCAATTAAACATACCCTGTCTGAAATGCACACAGAGTAAAGGATTGGTTATCCTATCAGTACTTTTTTAGATGTTGTGGTTTAGACAAAAATAAAGTCAATAATACATAAAAACTAACTTTATATAACCCTGATTTCATTATTATTACAGACACATTCCTCTGATTTTATCAGGGGGAAAATTCAATTGTTTTCTTCAAAACACGTTCAATAAAATATTTTTCATGTATTCGTATGATTGGTGGTATTTTTGTTTCACGTCCCACCGAGAATTTTTCACTCATATTGAGACATCACCAGCTGTAGGTCATAGGTCACCACAAATTTAGACCTATGCTTAGTGCTCAGGGCCGTAGCAGTGAGGGTTCTTTAATGTGCCAACGCCTACCGTGACACGGGACCTCTGTTTGAAACAGATTGACTTTAGGGCACAAGAGAGTTGCTTACTGACTTGTCTAGTGCTATAAATCTTGGATCATTTTAGTTTGCTAGATTGTCTAGTGATACGTTTATGTGTAATATTGCTTACATTGGGCAAAAGGGTCATGTTCCTGGGACAACAAAGAAAAATTTTGTACCTGTGCCTGCAGTGTCAGGTTTTCAGTTGTAGTTGTTAGTAGTCAAGGTCTAATGGGGACTACAGAGTTAAACATTTCATAGTATTATTTGTTATATCCAGTAATTATCTTAGCACCATTTCGATTTATTGATTGTATGTTGTATATTATTTAACATCCCTCTCGAGAATTTTTCACTTGTATGGAGACATCACCATTGCCGGTGAAGGGGTGCAAAATTGAGGCCTATTCTCGGTGCTTTCATCCTTTGAGCAGGGAGGGATCTTTATAATGCCACACCTGCTGTGACATGGAACCTTGGTTTTTGCAGTCTCATTTGAAAGATCACTCCATTTAGTCACCTCTTACAACAAGCTAGGGGTACTGAGGACCTATTCTAACCCGGATCCCCACGAGATATCATGTTGACTGTTGGACATAAGTATTAAGTTGTGGTTGGATTCAAGTCACTAAACCTTTACTTTATGGGACCCAGTCATTTGTATGTACGCAACTTGATGACAAGTGTTGCTTGATCTCATTTACCAAGTCTTATCCCTCTGGGTCTAAAAGTAGGGTGATGAGAAATATCCCTTTGGAAATGAATACAATATGCAAGAGTTATTTCCCTTCAAAGAACTCTTGTAGACAGTAAGAGCAAAACAATTTGTGTACACTTGGGAATGGGACAAATGCCCATAACTGCATAAATTAATGTGCACAGTAAGTTTCTCATATGCAGTTTCATTACCTGATAGAAAAACAAACTGAGTAAGTGATAAATATTCAGGGGGTAAATAATACATGAAATTCTTATTATATATTATTTCATTGCTCATACATATTATATCTAGGATATTACTTTAAATGTGACATTTTTGTTTTGTTTTTTATCAAAGTCAAACATTTAATCAGACTTCCTCGATACTCTGGGTAAGAGTATATGGTGCAGATCTTAAAGAAGTTTGATTTTAATTACATTTTTTTTTGGGGGGGGGGGGGGGGGGGATAGCATTTTGTATTTTCTTCATTTACATCTTCAAACAAAAACTACTTTTAATTTTTTAGCTCATGTGAGCTTTTCTGATCACCTGTCATCTGTCTGTCTGTCTGTAAACTTTCACATTTTCCACTGGGCCAATTTCAACCAAACTTGAAAAAAAGCATCCTTGGGTGAAGGGGATTCAAGTTTGTTCAAATGAAGGACAGTACTTTTTTCAAAGGGGAGATAATAGCAAAAATATACTGACAATTTTTTAAAATCTTCTCCAGAACCACAGGGCCAATATCGAACTAAGTACAAATCATCATTGGGTGAAGGGGATTGAAATTTGTTCAAATGAAGGGCCTTTCCCTCATGAAAGGGGAAGTAATCACAAAAAATGCTAAAAGAGAGTGGGGTCATTTAAATTCTTCTTCTCGAGAACCACTGGGCCAGAAAGAAAAGTTCCAATTTACACTGAAGCTTCCTGACATAGTGCAGATGCAAGTTTATTAAAATCATGGCCCCGAGGGTAGGATGGGGTCATAGTATGGAATCAAAGTTTTATATGTAAAAATATGGGAAAAAATCTTCTCCAGAACCACAGGGTCAATTTCAATCAAACTTAGTACAAATAATCCTCGGGTGAAGGGAATTTCAAGTTTGTTTAAATGAAGGGCCATGCCCCCTTCATTGGGAGATAATCACAAAAATGCAAAATTAGGGTAGGGTCATTTAAAAATCTTCTCAAGAACCACTTGGCCAGAAAAGTCCCAATTTACATGGAGGCTTCCTGACATAGCACAGATTTAATCATGGCCCTCAGGGATAGAGTAGGTTTACAATTATAAGGGATCAAAGTGTTATATGCAAAAATATAGGAAACAATCTTTAAAAATCTTCTTCTCAAGAACCAAAAAGCCAGAAAAGTTTAAATTTACATGACAGCTTTCTGATATAGTGCAGATTTGTTTAACATCCCGCTCGAGAATTTTACACTCATATGGAGACGTCACCATTGCTGGTGAAGGGCTGCAAAATTTAAGCCTATGTTCAGCGCTTATGGCCTTTGAGCAGGGAGGGATCTTTATCGTGCCACACCTGCTGTGATACTGGGTCTCAGTTTTTGCGGTCTCATCCAAAGGACCACCCCATTTAGTCACCTCTTATGACAAGCAAGGGGTACTGAGGATCTATTCTAATAACCCGGATCCCCATAGTGCAGATTCAAATATGTTAAAATCATGGCCCCCAGGGGTAGGGTGGGGCCACGTTAGGGGACCAAATTTTTACATGAAAATATATGGGAAAATCTTTAATATGGGCCAAGGTGACTCAGGAGAGTGATGTGGCCATGAAGATTGAAGCATTTAACATCAATAATTTTGATAAAGAACCAGTGTGTTTCTGAAATGAAATACTTAAATTTGAGGATTTGAAAGGGTTAGTAAGAGAGACAGATTCCAAGAAATCTGTCCTGATAAGGTCCTACCTACTTTTTTAGCAACTTTATTGTAACAAAATAGGTCTTTAATATAGCTTCCTGTTTTCATTACAGGCAATATATGATGAAACTCTTCAAAATCTGATTGACACCTACCTAAGGAATGCACCAAGGTTTGATATTGATATTTAAATTTATTATACTGTATGCATAGTGCATATCAGATGGATATAAAAGTAATCTGCAGTATGGCATGAATATCATTGATGAATTCATTGTGGAGGACCCATGGCATTAATCTTACATGTATGTCATAGCTTTTTTTAAGACAACTTTTCTAAGCAATTTGCATTGATTGTGGAAAAGGCATATAAGATCAAGCATAGTTATGAGTTCAGTAATAGGTTTGCCATTGTGTCTCACAGGAGATATGAGAAACAAGCTTGACTGAGATGCAACATTTGGTGTAATGAATATTTAGTCATTCTCTCTCTCAATTGTAGGTCACATGATGTGATATATGATCTACCTGAAGATTTTCAAGAGCAGCATGAAGAGCTTCACAAATTGATCTTTATGACATGTCTCAGACTTGCTACTCATAAAGAAGACAAGGTGCTGCTTAATATATATCTCCATCAGTGTAATGAATTGAAATAAGCTGTCTTGCACGTTTAAAATGATCAATATACAATAGTATTCTTTATTTCACCCATGTGCCATATCAGTGACTCAGTGTTTATACTTTTATAACTCTGAAAAGAAGTTGTAGGGTGGAGGTACTAGAATCAACATGTCCAGTTGTCCATCTGTATCTCCATTTTTCTGTAGTTCTGTAGACAGTGAGTGAAGGACAACATCTAAGTATCATCTTAAGTAGATTTCAATGCAAAATTGTTCATATCACACATCTTTGGCATCCACCTTGTGGTCAGAATGCTGCATCTAACTGTCTCTTTATTGTAAACTTGCTTATGTCATTTATTTCAACTTCAAACTTTATACTTGCTTGGAAGACAAATGAATATTAAAGTTAATGTCAGTTCATGGATACATACATTGTGCTCGCAGAACTTTGACAATGTTGTAAAACATGAAGCATATTTTTTGCAAGTCATCAATCAAAATTGTCAGAAAATCTTGTTTTAAAATGCCTTATAAAAAAGCAGTTATCTAAGTAATATGTTATAGAGTAATGGAAGTTTTGAAATAGATCTGCATTAAATGTACAAATAATTTTCAAAGTCAATCTTTTACATATTAACCTCAGGACATCTAGCCAAGGTCAAAGTCATTAGTAAGAAAAGATAAGTATGTCTTAACCCTGAACTAATGACAAGGTCAGTGTCACTGGGGGGAAAAGAGGGGGGGGGGGGGGGGTTAGAAATGTATTTCTGGGCATTATCTGTGTAAAAAGACAGATATTAGAAATTCAGACTTGTTGCAAGGATTGCTTATGATCAGGCAGTATGTTATGGCCCAAAATCAATTATAGTCATTTGGTCAAGATCTATGTCACCCTGACCCCCTATCACGTGGTCAAGCTGAATAGAAAAACCACACAAATTCAACTGTAGGGACGAAAATTTATTAACAAAAGAAGAAAATGATCATGTGATATTAAAAGCAAACAGTCACCCTCAGATTCACCTCTATATTTCTTTCACATAATTTGAAAAAAAAAATATGAAGTAGGTAATCTGTAAAATCCAGATATAAATTTTAAGCTAAAATCTTTTTTGCTGAACTTGTTCACATTATCATCATCATCATCATTGCTACCAGTGAGTTCTTATTCAGTTTGCCACTTGAAAGTGCTAACTAATGTTTCTTAGGTAAATTTATCTATTTTTACCCATGAAAACCAAGTGTTCATTAACACTTCTTGCAAGCCTATATATCTAGGTAATGCCAATAACTATAATGCTACAATGATAATTGTTGGTTAAGTGACATGTTTCATTAATGTTAAGCAACACAAATATGTTATAAATAGTATAATCAAATAAAATGAAAACATAATTATTTTTGGTTAATGATTAATTTAATGAAAATCAAACCATTATATAAAGTTGGGTTTTTTTTCCAGGAACACTTCATAACACCAACTGTATTTGGTGAAATTATTTATGAGAATTTCATCTTTGATATCCCAAAATTGCTTGACATGTGTGTACTGTATGGCCAAGGAAATGGACAACTCCTGTCAAAAATGATAGCAAACATCTTTAGTCAGCAACCAAAGTATAATGAAGATCTGTCTTGTGTAATTCCAATAATTTATCAGGTTTGTAACATAGTTTGTGCAATCAGTGAAGATTTGAATTTTAATTAGAAAAATTGTTTTCCTACTTTTTGTTAGCATTATCTTTGCAGATGAATAAAATTTAAAAATGGGCATATGCTGAATAACAATGAACCATTCCTTTTGTTATGAATGGTTGTTATAAACATGCTAGGTATTGTATGTTAGTAATAGCCACATTGTGGACATACTATGAACTGTCAATGATTTTAGTGCTGGTAACCATCAATAGAACTAATCTACCAATATTTCTTGGTATTTATTTACATGTAGTAATTCACAAAAATTACCCGTATTTCCCTTTGTAATTTGCCAACCATGATTGGTAGATAAGCATTTTATTACAGTATGCCCCCAGAATCGAAGATCCTGGGGCATATAGTTTTAGCCTGTCTCTGTGTGGTAAAATTTTATACCATAAGAGGTAGACTTTCATATTTGGTATGTGTATTCCTTGTGGCAAGTCCTTTCCATTGACACCAAAGTATTTGACTTGATGATCTTAACATTGACCTTTGACCTACTTTTAGAAAATACAAATATAAGCCATATCTTTCAATCATAAGTGGTACTGCTTTTATTTTTAGCATGTGCATTTCTTGTGAGCAGACCTTTCTAATAATACTAAATTTGATGACCTTGTGACCTTGACATTGACCTCTACTTTGTTTTTGAAAATTTTCACACAGACTTCAATCTTGGTCATATCTTTTCACCATAAGAAGTAGACCTTGTGTATTCCTTTCGGCAAGGCCTTTCCATTGACACCAAAATCTTTGCCCTTATCTTTATGCACTTTTAGAAACTTCAAATATAAGTCCTATCACAAAAGTTTCAACTACAATGTCTTTCAGTTCCACTTTTGTTGTAATCTGAGGCATAAGTGTTTATTTTTGCAATTAGTTTTTAGCGAAAATTTTGTATTTTGCTAAAAATATTAAGGTTGATGCATGAAATGTTATTTTGGATTGTGGGAGAAACATAAGTTTGCATGTATCAAGTATGCATGAATTGGGCATATGACATTTTTTTCAAGAGTACTAGAAACCAGATCCTACAATGTCGAAACATACCTACAGTTTTATTGAAGATGACTTAAGTTTCATGGTCTTTGATTAGACTGTTTTCTAGTAATGTCTGATTCTGTGACTTGTAGTAAAAATTTGTTATTTTAATAGGTATTTGAAGACATGAAAAAGAAATGTGGCCTACCAATATCATCAAGAGATGGTAAAAAATCACCACTGAAGCTTAGCAGTGCCAATGAAACAGAAGAGAAAATTGTGCAAAATATCAGTATCCCAGAATTACAAGATCTGATCTTTTATCTGGCAGATATTGGAGTGACTCTGTCCAGTTTTTTAGAAGTTTATCCCAAAGCATCATACATTTTTCAGCAAGCCAACTTCATAGTCAGACTTGCAGAATCATATGATTTGGTGCCAGTTATTATAGCTGCTGTAAAGAATAAAGAATTTGAGAGTTACAGTCACAAGCAGTTATTGCAGAGAAAACTTGCACAGGCCAAGAAATCCTTAATGAAGGCTGTTCACTTGATTATTTCTCATTGCTTTTTGGAGAGTATTCTTGAAAACAGGTACATATAATTTTAAAGAGGATCTAAGTAGCTATTTGAATCCTTTTTGACAGATATTTAAACCATCTGCACATGAATGAATTTCAGTTATCTTTTCTTCTAGAGACTCACCAGAAAGTCATGTAGAAGGATTCATTCAGATGCTGTCGGCTGTGTTAAATGAACGACAATTTCTGGCAGATTTTGAGAGCTGTTATCCTTTCCAAGATTACTCTGATATCATAACCCAGTGTCCATGTGATATTGATGAAACTAGGCTCCAGTACATCCAGGATGCCTGCAGTTCTGCCTTTGCCACTTACGGAAAGAGAAGGAAGCCCACTGGTGCCACTAAAAGAGGTGGTAGAACCTCTCCAGATGGATCTCCGGGACCAATGAAGGATGACTCCACTCTGGGAGCTGTAGCTTTGCCTGCTCAATCATCAAATGATGTGGACAATTATGTAATTCATGTTACTTACAACTTAGCTTTAAGTGAAGAAAATGTGTTGATGAAGAATTATATGAGGAATAAATGTGTAGGTTCTTAGTATTATGACTGTGACATTTATTCCTTTAAAAAAATCGTACCATGCATTTTAGGAATTAACCCCAGAGTTCCCTTATGAAAAGATGTCTTTAAATGATTGAGATCATTTGATAAGATCAAAACCCCCATTCTCTCTTCATTAATACTGATGAGAATATTTCTTGTTTATACGATAGACATGGGGCTCCTGTCTTGCTACACTGAATTATTCATTACATTTACTGCAAGTACAGTTGTACATGTTCCATATGTGATAAGGTTGGACATATTTAGTCAAAACTTGATGACATGAAGAAGAAATGTAATTTTATAGGATGCAATGGGAGCATGTGCACCAAGGAAAACGGGAGTGGAACTGGAGTCCATGATAGCATCAGTGAAAGATTTGTTGCCTGACTTAGGAGATGGATTCATCGAGGTTGGTACACCTAACTTTGTCAGTAATCACTTAGAACATTGAAGTCATTTTGTAGTAATCATAAGTGTCTTTATGGAGGAATCTGTTTTGGAGATCCAATGAATTCATGAAATATATAAAATATATAGAATCACTCGAATTTATTCTTTACATTTATCAAATTAAATAGTAAACATGTTTGGGTTTTCATGAATTCAGTCTTGCATGAATTGCAAATTTTCAAAATTGATTTATAATATTGTAAATTGTTGTGTATAGTGCTCACTCATGTATAGTGTGTATCCCCAACACTGGAATAAAATCTTGAAAAAAACATTAGAGTTATGTAACTATGTACTTAGACAAAAAATTATAAATGGGTGTGCAATTTTTTAAAGGCAATTCTCCAGTTTAGATAAACTAAAATAAAAATTTTCTTATATTTTTTTTGCATTTGAAAATGAAATTATGGTGACAATAATGACCTGTTTATTTATTGCTCATCATATATGTTTATATTTGTATTTATTCATTTTATGATAAAATATTCAGATAATTAAATCTGTTATCTCTGTCGATACATTTACTGATAAATTTATTTGCAGTCAGTAATGATAGCAGACATTAAAACTGTATGACCTTTTATTTTTATGCTAAGCCAACCACAAAGTTTAAACAAAGATGCTGGATAACACAATAAACATAAAGAAAATGATCAGTTTGTTTTCAAAGTATTTTTTTTTTCTCAATTATTAAATGAATGGTAATTTGCATTGATTTTGTATGTAAAGTATTTAGTACACGCCTAATGTGATTGACCTTCGGAGGGTATTTATATAACACTTAAACAGCAAAAAACATTTACTAGTGACCTGAACTTAAACCAATGAAAAGGGATAATCCTCTTAATCTTATGGATTGTATACTCTCTACCCACTTTCTGGATTAAAATTTCTGGAAAAAAACCTGCGTATGACACAATACTTTTACAGTACATATAGTTGAGTAATTTGGAGGATTTTAGTATCTTATTTACCCATTTACTCTGATGTTTTTCACATAGTCAGTAGATGCTTCTTGAATACCTGATTTTTTTTTTTCAGATATGTTTAGAGGAGACTGAATATGACATAGAGAAAGTAATTAACTTTGTACTTGAAGATAAAGTGCCACCTTCTCTACAAAATATAGACAGACAACTCCCCAGGTAATACTAGTTACCCAGAGAAATAGGAAACACCAAAGTGACATGATTATATTTTCCCTTATTGTTGCTCTTTCTAAATGGATTACAGCATATAAGAACTGAATTAGACCTCACAATGATATCATAACTAGAGAGTGTAATATTTCATTTGCAGTGAGGTTTAATTCGATTGAACACATTTGTAATTGACGTACGTTTCTCTGGAACCAAACTCAGTTGTAGATATCTTTAAGGAACCTTTGTGAACTGCACATTGAAGTGACCCATTAAGTGTATGTGTTTGTTATAAACTAGTCAAATGATATTTGCATTACTGAAAGATTTGCGAAATTGTAATTCATTACATTGTACAGGGAGACATACAGTTACTGACATTTTCTCAGTCAGTTTGATGATTTAGCAACTTGTACCTATTATTCAACAAGTGAATATTATACTTTAGGAGTAGCTAAAGCATTGTAGTGACCAAGAAATTGTCAATAATTGTTCTATCATATGATTGAATAATTCAAAACATTGAAACTGGCTTTTAGAGGTTACAACACAATAGCTGGTCAGCTATTTTTGTTTACAGCTAGAGTGTAAGATATACATGTAGTTAAAAGCGATTAAGGAAGACCACCAAAACATGATAACCAATTGTCTTAATTTAGGAATTTCCACTTTGATTTTGCTCCAGTGATTGAAATATCAAATGTTTTATTTACCTTGAAGGCATATTGAGGTAAATATTACATTCCATTTTTTCTATTTTTTAAAATCTTAATCAGTCAAAAAAGTTGTGAATTATTCAGTCATATGATACTTTTCTGCACTTAGAGTTACCTTGGATTTAAATATTAGTTGATTTTTTTTAAAAGTATGCTATCAAATTGTTTGCCATTTTAGTGGTTTCTTATAATGCAGTACAAACATACCTCTTCTGGTCACAACATTTTCTGATTTTCTTGAATATTACGCACTTTTTGTAATTAATAGTGGGATGGCACTTGAGGATGAAGATACTATGGATATTAAACATCTTTATGCTTTAAAGGGTCCTTGATTCATTTAGAGCAAGGTCTGAATTTTAAAGATCAATTAAAGATATTTCAATATGCAAGTACCAAGATACCAGCTCTTCTGTAATGAAGTAATGTTTAGTATTCCGTTCATGAAATTCTTGGATGGGTACAGAGTGAACAAATATTAAAAAGTGGTTATCTAAGTTATAAAGTAATTATTTCTGTTTACTGATATATCATTAAGCAGTACACATTGAAATTTATCATAAAAGGAGAAACTGTTTCACTTCAGCTATTAAAGTTAATATGCAATTATTATTTATTTCCACTTTGATATGACCTATACTGTAATCAAAGAAAGTCTGTGATTTGCAGTATTTGCTTGAGATAATTTATTCCTAAATACTCTTATAAATTTATGAAATTTGTGTTTCCCTGCATACAGGTACTGGCATAGACATCTCAATGTTATAAACAATTCTACACACATAAAAATTCAATAATTCGATAGAAGATGTCCCTATCTGAAGACATTTCCAAATAATCAGAGAAAGGTACAATTATTTTTTGAGCGAGTATATTTTGATTTGGTGTTCCTTATATAAAATGTTAAGTATTTGAAATATTCTTGTGTTTATTACTATAATCCAGGACTCAAGTGATCTTTGATCAAAGTTTGTTAATTTTCTGTCAGACTTTTTGCTTTATGATTCCTTACTGGATTTTTTTTCTTACCAATTTCAGCCAAACTTGGCTTAAAGTATATAAGGGAAGATGAATTGTTAAAATAAATGGTCATGCATAATCATATCAAGGAGTAAAAATGTGGTAAAGTTCCAAATTGTCCTTGCAAGATGTAAATTCAGTTTTATAGAAACAAAAAAGGTCTTCCATTGGAACAGAAGACTTTAATGATAATAAACAGAGGTTTCCATTGAAAACAGAAAACACTAATTTTATCGAAGTTAGAAAAAATGTTATTGTAGCTTGTATTTAAGGTGAGGCAGATATAATGTTGAAATGTGTAAGACTTTCTGATACTGAATTATGTTGTAATATTCAATGTGGGTGAGCCCCACTAAAGGTACTAGTCCCACTAGGACAGGTCTAGTTATACTTGTATTTGGATTGTCTCTGTAGAAAGCTGCCCACACACCCTGAAGACTCTGCCATCTCCCAGAGAGCCAGTATATTTGATCATGATGAATTTGATGTATACAGCAGAGATAAAGTGGACATGTCCAGGATTCATAAAGGCAAAAGGTAATTTAAGTATTTTCTGTTTATTGTACTTGTCAGATCCAGTGTATAGTTAACACAACCAAATTCAAAATTGGCCCAAAATGAAACTACTTCTAAACGGGCTCAAAGTTTTGCCTCTTTTCAAAACATTATAATTAAATTGGACCGACTCTCCCTTCTCTATTTAAGATAAAAACATCCCAACTTTTCTTTAGAGCAGGAACGTAACATTTGAAAAATAATATATTAATATTGGAGTTTATTTGAGCTTTCAGCTAAGTCAAGTTTTCTTGTCAAAATTTGTATGTCATCAATATGCCTGTCACATGCTATCTGTCTGTAATTTGTTTGTAAACCTTTTACATCTTTGACTTCTGAAATTTTTTCATGCCATGAAACTTTTTCAAGAACCACAAGTATGCAATTTGTCAAAATAATATGCACATATGATTTTACATAATATAGATTAAGTTTGTTCACCTAGGGGTTTTAATTTTTTATAGGAAAATGAAAATCTTCCAAAGCACCATAAGAGTACAGTTTATCAAATGATATATAAACATCCTCATGTAGAGCAAATTCAAGTTAGTTCATAACTAGTTTGCTCAAACCAAGACTTTGGGTTCAAGTGGGGTCACAAATATGCAGGAGGCATAATTGTTATGTAACGATACAGTGGCTCAGGTGAGCTATGTGACCCAAGGGCCTCTTGTTGGAACCATAAAACTGAAATAACAATATTTTAAAATTTCGTTGTATGATACTCAGGCATTTATCAAGGTCCTTACTCCTACCAGTAAAGGGTATCTTTCCCTTTTTGAAAAGAAATGAATATTTCCCCGTAAGGTAAATTTCCCCTCAAATGTAGAATAAGATTGTATATGAACTTACATTTTATGTACTCTATCATTATCTCTTATTATCAAAGTCCAACAATATAAATAATAATAAGTAATTAGTCATTTACACTTGTTCTGAGGTAATGTAATATTTTGGGGAGCTTACATCTGCATATTTTCTAAAGACTAGATAAAACCTTGTCATTACTTAGGCCTATGGGCTTCTTGTTGGAGTGGCTGTAAATTTCAATAGGAATATTATTTCAGATTCATGTAATTACTTTCATTTTCAAATTAGGGGGAAAACTGACACAATGGACCTGTATGATAAAGACATGGAAGCATTGAAGCCAAAATTGACAGAAAAATACGGATATCAGGTTCATGTTGAAATTGATGGAAATGATATGTCAGAGGTATATGATGATGAGTATGATGATACATACGATACTGTCAATGTTGGAGCTGATGATGATGATTCTGCTGATGAACTTTCACAAAGACGGTAACTACTGTAATTCTATACACTACTGCTCAACTACAGTGTAATTTGTGATGGCCTACATACAAACATCTCTACTTCTCTGATTTCATATAGAGCCCAGAATTTTTTTTATGTGGGCCACATTGAAATTTAATCTTTGGTAATAGCATGATAGACTTGTAGATTAGATATAAATACAGTAGTCATGTAGGGCAGTTAAAGGACTTATGAATTTTGCAGATACTGTATAAAAATAAATGTATATTTAGCAGAAAGGGATGTTCCAAAATTGTGAATTTCACAGTCCCAGGGTTCTGATTCTGGGTAGTCCAAAATAGTCTGTTGATATAACATATTATATTATGTTTTAAGAACATACCTTGTTTTAAACCGCTGCTGAATATGGATTTAGCTTAGATATGTAGAACAGGAAAATTATTGTAGATTTCATAGCCCTTGAAACCAGTGATACTTATGGCTAATACTCAGATGACCAGTAAGACCTGTGGATCTCTTGTTAAATTTCTTATAAAAAATTACAAGGGTACAATTTTCAAATCAGTATTCAAGCATATTCATATTCAGTGTAGATTCAAGTTCGTTTACTCTGTGACCTCTAGTTCAATGACTGAACCGGTTTCAGTGATTGGACAACACTCTAGAGTGTTCTTATGAAAATGCAACTTCCAAGCTGATTGGTGTTGCCTATGGACCGTTTGTTGTTTATTTTCAAAGACTGGCAGATTAAAACATTGTTTACTAGAATACTTTGGGTTAATTCCAGGAACTGTGTTTAATAAATTCAGTTATACCAAATAATCTGAAATATCTTTAAGTTCAGTTTTACTTAATGAATCTGAAATAAATGAAATGCTTTAAATGGTAGATTTATATGGTAGTATGGTAAAAAGCATCAAAATAAATTAAAATACAGTTGAACTTTGACTAGAATGTCATTGGTATATCAGAGTGAGTTAAAAGTCCCAATTACATTTTCTTTATGTATTTTAACCTCAATATCTCGGACCCTCAGATATATCAGTTTTCCCTCAGCCTCACCAATTTCAAGATAGCAAGGTTTAATTGTAACACTAGTAGCAACAGGTGTTTGTAAGTTGTAGATCTTGAAATAATCTCACAAGTCACCTGATACATGTGATGTCACATTGGCAGATAGATATGACGATGGCAAAGGGTGATAACTAAGATTGCCTCAGTCTTGTTTTATGAAATCTGTTCCATTTTCCTTGTCTTCAAACATGAAAATTGATATACATGCATATAAAATGATACTCATATATTGCAGGCAGTTTACTGTGCCAAGAGTTTTGGAAGCTAGACGAGATAATAAGGCTGATAATAATGAGGAAAGTTCAGAGGTAATTTACATGAATCTTTATTTTTAATTAAAGCCCAGTTTCCATAAGATTATTAATCAGAGATGACAGTGCCTTTTGAATTAAGTACAATAAAAACTTTGCTTTGAAAAGTTTGGATGCACTTTTCTGCTTTGTCAGGTATAGACTTTTATTGCAACTTCTTTTTGTCCATCATCATGCATGTTTCTGTGGTAGCATCTTCATTTTCAGCTAATCAAATTCTACTTTGCCGTATCATTTTGGCATTTACCATCCGTGGAATAAGGAGATAAACATTGCCCTCAATGTGCTGAGGCTAAAGCCTTTAAAAAGAAAGATGCCATTTTAAAAAATTTACTTCTTTACAACCAGGAGGCCCAGATTTGATTCTGGGTACGGATGTCGATGTTTAACATAAGTAGTAACTTCCTTCACCAAGTTCCTGGCATTAGAGTGAAAGTCATGGGTCTTTTATTAGGATGTAACCTTAAAGACAGAGGTCCTATGTCATTGTAAGCATTAGCAAGATCAAGAACTCTCTCTGGACCATGCATAGGTCAAAATTTGTGGCACTTCACCTGGAGATGGTAATCTCTGCATGAGTGAAATTCCCTACATACAAACAAAACTTCTCTACTCTAAAACATCTAGCAGACAAACTGTGCCAGTAGTAATGATGAGCAAGGGGCTTCTACCAAAATTGTGGATTCATGGCCCCATGTTAACGGTCTTTCTAATTTGGAATACAGATTCATAACCAAATGGGGACATTCATAAAATCTGGATCAAGGGTTTACGCTCCATGGCTAAACCTGTATGGATCATACAGTAAAAATACACTAAAAAAAAATTTATTTGTGACCTACAAGACACAAATTAGGTGCACAGGTATATTAGCATGGAGTCCTCTACCACAATTGTAAAATTATGACCCACAGCATTCAGGCTTCACAGTTGTCAGTGACACAGTTGCACAAAAGAATTAGAGATAAAATGAAGAATGTGTTAGAACTACATACAGTGACATTATGCATAATTTTGGAGCAGGATTTAAGAATTTATTATGAATATAATTTGGGAATACTGGTAAAATATGATCAGTTAATTGCAGAAATTTTCAGACTAGTTTTTCATTAACTATTTGTGAATTAAAAATTATGCATATAATAGTTGGTTACAGTAACTACCCTATAGACCTCTTGTTTCTTTCTTTAGGAGTCAGATGAGGAAACACCAGCGAAAGATGAGTTTATTGCTAATCCAGCTCTGATTCGTCAGAGAGCAGAAGAGCGTGCTCAGTGGAAAGCTCAAAGAAAGCCACAGGGACAGAAGACTCAGTTCAAAGGTCAACATGCTCAAAATCAAGAGAAGAAATATGATGTCAAAGGTGGACCAAAAGGCAAAGGCCAATCAGGAGAAGTTTTGAAAAACAGAGCATGGAAAGATAAACATAAATCCACTCAAGCCAATCATAATCGAAAATATTTTGCAGACAAGAAAAGAATGGGACTTGGTGGGCCACCTAAATGATGTCTGAATAAGTGCAATACAGCCTACTTCAAACTATGTGTGATAAATGTATAATTCATGTAGTTACAACATCTTGGCGTCTAAAACAGAATTGGAAAAAAATAAATAATTGTGATATATATTGTTGAGTGACTTGTGTGTTTGATACAAATTTTAACCAATTTACAGTTTATTTCTAGACATCAATATAAGGGCAGATTAAGCAGATGTTGCATAAAATGCAGAATGGCAAACAGAACAGAAAATGGATTCAAAATATGAATATTGCAAACTTCAGCAAGTATCTGTTCTAGAAGTATAATCCCTCAAAGCAAAACTCACTTACAGTGTATTAAACACAAATAAGTAATTTAAATAACTGTGGCTGATGTAACAGGGACTAAGGGTTTTGGTTCCAGGATGGGTCCAAAATTAGTATGTTCTATATCATTTGAAAGACTTCTTTAAGTTTCCTGATATGATAATAGAAACTAAATGCATATTTAGGAAAAGCAGGAAAGGATGTAACAAAATTGTGAATTTCACAACCCCAGGGTTCTGACTCTAGGACAGGTCCAAATTAGTCATATGTTAATGTTACATATATTTTATAAAATAAAATCTATCATCAGCTAGTGTAGACACATTTGGGGCATTTGAGTTTTAAGAACACATCATATTTTATACTGTTGCTGAATATTAGAATTTAGCATAGATATCTGCCGAATGGATTTTTTTTAGATTTCATAGCCCTTGGCACTAGTGATACTTTTTAACTAATACTCAGGTGACAAATAAGGTCTGTGGGCCTCTTGTTGAAAAAGTAAATTTGAAGTACATACTAACAAAAAATAATTATTTTGTTGTTCAGCATAGTTTTTAGCTCTGTCTGGCCATAAACTTTCATCTTCTCCAGAACCACTGAACCAATTTCAATCAAACTTGGTACAAATCATACTTGGGTAAAAGGGAAATAAAGCTTGTTCAAATGAAGAGTGATGCCCCCTTCAAAGGGGAGATATAAAAGGCAAAAATAGGGTGGGATCTTTTAATTATCTTCTCAAGAAGTACTGGGCCAGAAAAGTTGAAATTTGCATGAAAAATTCCTGACATGATGTTGATTCAAGTTACTAGTGATAGGTTGAGGCCACGAAAGGGGATAAAGTTTTTACATGGAGATATATAGGAAAAATCTTATCTCAATAACAGTAGGGCCATGCTTTGTCATATTAATATGCAAGAATCCCCAGATAATGCAAATTCAAGTTTGATCAACTCGTGACCCCAGGGGGTAGAGTTTGACCACAATATGGAAAAAGAATTTACATAAGAATATATATGGATATATCTCTTAAAAATTCCAAGAACAACAAGGTCATAATTAGTTATATTAATATGTAAGCATCCCCAAGTAATGCAAATTCAATTGTGTTCAAATTGTGGATCCTGGGGATAGGGTGGGGCCACAACAGAGGATTCAAGTTATAGAAAATCTTAATTGGGTAGGGTGGGGCCACAATATGACATCAAATTTATTTATATATATATATATACACACCACACACACACACACACATATATATATATATATCGGAATATACAGGATACTAATTAAAACAAATTCTTTTAAAGAGTAGCAAGTCCACACTAAAGCATATCAAAATGCAAATGTTCCTAAGATGTGATTCTAGGTTTTTGTTGTTTTTTTTTTTTCATGTTCCTGCGACTTAATTCAATGTGTGTATGTGTTTAACCTTGCTTATAACTTTTGAATGGGGAATGATAGGACTATCATAGGAAAGGAATAAAAACTACGACGAGTGGAATTGCATTGATCTACAGAGGCTTATTACTGCCACATTGGTGGTTTTTTATTAATTTGTAATTTGCATGTGACTTTTGATAACTTGAAGTTCAAGGGACTTTTATAAAACTTCAAAAGTTCAAGAGATTGAAGAATGAATTAAATACTGAAATTAAAAGTTCTGAGCATTTTATAGTAACTGGAGTGTTTAACTACAAAATCGTGGAATTTTTTGACATTTTTCTGGTTGACTTAAACAACACTGGGATATATCTTGCATAGATAAAAAAAAATTGATTAAAATTACAGTTTGGTACAGCTATCTGATCATCTATAAAATTGTACAATCAATTATCTACCCTAAAAACAAAGCACAGATGTAGGTAAAAAGGACAGGCGTACCCTTTGTAAACACCTCATTAACATGTTATGCCTGTTAGCCCCAGGCATTCATCAAGTGGAAATAATCATTGATTGATTGCATACACCCACCACCACTTCATGATACCAAGAGTAAAAAACAATGAAATAGGTTTTATGGGACCCAGGATCTAGAACTTTGAGAGATCTAAAAACATCAAGAATAAATTTGGTTTAGTTTAAGTTATGGATTCACTTGAAGAGATCAAGAACTTTGTGAGGGATTAAAGTTTGAGAGTCACCTGCAAAAGATATTAAGTTTTTGTATGCCTGTTTTCAGATGCGATGTCTGTATTAAATGGTACAGTGATGTCTGTACATCATCTTTCTGTTCAGGGTTTTCTGTTTCTATCTTCATTTCTCTATCACATATCAAGCTGAAACTTTCTCTGTAGCTTCTTTGTGGGTCATCTAGATCAAGTTGTAATTTTGATCCATTTCAACTTCTCTTGTAGGAGTTTTGCCACTTTATTCAAAATTTAATGTAATATGGAGGGGACATGATTTGTCTGTCAATTTTCAAGTGATAACCTTTGTATTTTACAAAGTATTTGTATATTGAAGATTTGGCAAGGAATTTTTATTTTCTTCAATTTTTAAGAAAATAATGATTGTTGAACTTGGTCAGTTCTTAGGAAATATTACAAAGTGAGTACATGGTTTGTCAATTTAACTCTTCTTGCATTTTCAAGCTTAGGGCTTTGTAAATAACTATAACTTGAAGATTGATGTGTAGTCCAAGAATTTTGATTCCCAACAAATTCAGTTGGGGGTTTTTTTTTTTTGGTTTGAAAAAAAAAAAATAATGCAGGTTATGGATATTCATGAATTTTAGGGAAATATTTTACACACGAAGCTCTGCTCTTGATTTGCTTATCCACCTCTTGTCACAGTTGAGTTACATTTTATTCATATGATCCAAAGGAAAGTAAGTCACAGTTTGATGATGACTGCATACTACATTAAGTAAAGTTATACAAACCAAGGCTTAAGACATCATTCCAGACCAAACCTATAGTCTCCATTTGCACTGTCATAGGTCAGCTGATGGAATTTCAAGGGCTGGGAGGGAGTCATCATGAACAAAAACAGGTTACTGGGGCCTTATTTTGAAATTGTATGGATATACATAACAAATCTTGTGTCCAGATCATACCTTGAGCCCTGTGAAATCCTACACCATCAAATTTGGTCAGTTGACGCATCTTGGGGGTGGGGTGGGGGGATTGGAAATGTTGCAACTCAAAATAGGTCACTGTGACCTCATTTTCGAACTGCATAGTGTCACCATTTGTGACTTCAGACATGCAAAGATAGATATGCATTATGTACATGTAGTTGCAGATGGGCACATCTTGTACTTTAGAAGTGTACCTTAATAAGAATATGGCGAGTGTTTTTCTGAACCTAATTAAACTGCCCATTGTGTTGTCTGTCCTTCAACTGAACCATATCCCAATCCATCTCAATGAATGCTAATTTAAAATGCCAGTGAGTTACCTATCCTTAGCATGTACAGTGTAAATCACTTGCTGTTGATGGGCATATAGTTCAACAAGTGTTAAAACTACAATTTCAAGACTCCCAAATCCTGTCTACAACTGTTCTCATGAACAAATTGTTTCCATAATTTATTCAGCCCTTCCAAGTTGTCAAACCTACTGTATGTAAAAATTTGAATTAAATCTTGTCAACTGAATGACAAAGCCATAACCAAAAATATAAACTCCACGGTAGAGGTAATTCTCATTTGCTGGCATCTGTAGGTAGTCCAAAATGGCATCTCATCACACAGAAACAATTCTTCAATCTGCTTTTTATAAACCTGGTAGCAGGAAAAAGTCAAACCTTCAACACATATTAGACACATTGTAATTGGATACATATGATCACTTACTCACTCAATAAACATGTCTTTCAGAATGAAAAATGCAAAATGTCTTTCAATTAATTATAGAGGAAATGAAAACAAATATTTTCCCATTTTTCTGGTTTAATGTAGAAAGACATAATTGACAAAGAAAGGGACCTTCTTACAATATTATTTACTCAGCCATTTACCTTTTCTGTACAAAATTTCCCCTGCAAGTTAAAATTTTGCTGTATCTAGAAGTTTGGCACATATGATACATAAAATGACGGCACATGCAGAATTGAAAGTCGATTACAAATCAATGATTGAAACAATTCACAGACAATATTGTTTGAAACAGACTTTTTTTCCTCAAAAATTCTTTACGTACTGTAAATACATGTAAAGTCACTACAGTCTGCTACTCTACAAATTTATTACATAGTTGTACTTCACATAAATCAACATTTAACTCCAGTCTGTACATCACATATATGCTTAATAATGGATGGATTATCAGTTGAAAACAGAATACAAGTGACGCATTGGATTCATTTGTATGCAAGTTTTTGGGAATACAGATTCAGATCTATAAAACATTACAACCTCAATGAAAAAATTTTTGTTTAAGACATAAAGATAAAGAGAAGCGACTTCTACTAATGAAAATCACAATGAATGTTTATAAGATAGCACCATGTTTACAAGTTTCTAAAGCAACACAGGAAGTGATGTCAAACTCTCAATATGACTACAGCATTTTCTTTACAACAATATTTAGAACCACTGGTGATCACTCTCTAAATTATTACATTCCTCACTGGTTAAAAATACTGCAGAAAAGAATTCTTTGCCTAGATTTACTTTTAACTTGCACAAAACACCTACCCTTGAAAAATACCCAACAGACAAATAATTTTTCACACACGAAAGCTTTGCAGAATGAGTAATTAATATGATACTCATTTATAAAAGTGTAAACATATGTACATATAGTAAGACCACATGATACAGAAAAATAGTATGAAATATGACACACATCATAGGCACTCTACATACACCTGTATAAATATTCTGAAAATTGTGTTACATATGAAAGGGTTAAAAACAATGTCCATGCAAAACAAAATGCCATACCACAAAATTATACCTTTGATAAGGCAAAAAAAAAAAAGAAGAACTATCTACAGTCAACTACATTTTGACTAAAAAATACACAACATGTACTATTTTAAATGTAAAAACTTTGCTTTCTTCAACCTAAGTCCACCAATTAGTGGTCTATATACAGAAATATTGTTGAAACAACCTTTTTTCTAACAATCACAATTTTAGTATTATGAGGTGCAAAATGAGGTACTGTAAAACTTCAGTTAAAAAGAAGATAAATCCATGTAAAACAATGCTTTGTTGAAGTACTGTAGAATTGTCTTTGTTCATGATGACTGGTGTTAGTGGGTCTCCTGGTTTAAGTACACTGTACAAGGTGGTTCTATTATTGTGGGTCTATAGGTTCAAGTATGCCCTTTTACAGCCCAAATGAAATACTATTTTGCAATTATTTGATGTTCTGAAGTGTTCCAGCAAAATACAGATCCACTATTGGCCCCCATGAAAATAAGTGATTTCACAGTAACTTGTACTTAAAACTTTGAGAATCCCAACATTTTTGTACTATGTGAACATGAAATGGATGTAAACAGTATAAGGAAAATCTGATAATGATTATCCTCAACACAAAATAATATATATTTTCCTTCATAAGTTATCATGTTTAATAACTTACAACCCATGTTAATTTCCATGTCTACATTTACAATGCTGATCATTACTTTCTCTCATCAACATGACAGACAATGCCCATACTATAGGCATAACTTGACAATAATCACAAACTTGAGTATTAACATGCTGACAATAAAAATCATCTAAAATTTGAAGAAAAAAAATATCAACTATCACATATCAACTCTATGTGACTTTGCTGTACAAAATATCTGTGGTATATAATACATATAATAACTACCGGGTTTTCTTTCTAGATCTCCATTTACTACTGAGAACCAGGGTTTTCAATTCCTATGTTCTTGAAACACCCATCTGGAAGAGATTCTTTGATTTCTTGTATATTGTCCACCTCTTTTCTCAGATAGGCCAAATCATCTTCATACTGTGCTACTAGTTGCAAGATTTTGTCATTGGCTGTTTCTAAACGATTGTACTGGTCCTGCAGATCAGTTCCCATCAATTCTTTTTCTGCAGCATCAAGCTCTTGTTCAAGATCATCAAGCTTATTAACATCCACATTGACTAATTGACCTGCAATGTATTATACAAATCAATTCAATTCTGTTCAAATTCAACTTCTCATAATGGATGTAATATATGAGAAAGTTACAGTACTTAGAATTGTCTCTGCAAAAAGGGGCATCCACTTGTTACAAAAGAATTTAAAAATTTCCTTGCCAATGACCTTGACCATCTAAATCAAATTACATGAGGCAGCAGTCCTGTAAGCTTGGTAAAAACTGAAATGCTGCTCAAATGTAACAAAAGTGGCACAAGTATTGTACATAAGACAACTTGCACACAAACACACATCCAGGAATGGCCAAGATACTGTATCCCCACTGGAAGTGTTTTGAAAGAATACTAAAACATTAATCAGAAGTCTCTGTCAAGACTGTTATTCTTTTCTACAAAATGCCTCCAATATTCAAGATATCATATTACAATGAAAGTGATGACAGACAGATGAACATATTGATTCTTATAGGGTTTTTGCATTTTCAATGCATGCGGTTGAGTTACGAATTTATGAACAATATGTACCTAATAGAGTTGAGATATTGGTAACAGTTTCTAGAGCTTTTGTAACATCATCAGACACTTTCTTTGCTGTATTTTTTGCTTCATCTGCTTTTCCAAGAGCCTGTAACAAATAAGTAAATGAATCAATGATATATACAACACACCTTTGGAGATAAGTAATATATCATAGACTAATAATCAAAGGCCTGAAGGGCCACAAAAGCGTCAAGTGCAATATCATATACATTAGGGTTCTCAATAGATTTAGAGGGCAGGTAAATTAGAGAAAGTAAGAGAAGAAATGTTTCAGTGCCACGAGAGACATTTCCTCATGTTTAAGTACATAAATAAAGCATTACAATCATTTGTAAAATGTCAGCAAATTATGTTTATTTACATAAAAAGAAATAAAGAAGAGAGCTTGGGCTGAAGTTACTTATCCGAACAAGTTCTGTTCATACATGTACCCTCCTCCTCTTGTTAGATAATATTCCCTCAAGACTAGTTACTTTACAAGGGCTATAATAAATAAATTGAAATTGCAGACAAAAAATGCTGAAAAGAATATAGCTGCTTCAGAGTGAGACTACTTGTTTATAGAAGCTGTATCTTCTGTTCATGTATGATGTAACAATTATACGGCATTAACTCCCTGTTTTCAATGACGTCTAACAATTCAAAAGTTAAACGTAATGTGTAGAAAGGTTATTGGAATTCTGAACAAGATTCAATTCCCAATGAATGCTACCTAGCCTGGGTTTCTTTGCAAAATAACCTGTTATTTTCATCACAATGCACACACTACTTTCGTTTTGCTTAATTGCAAATTGGGATCAGGATTACCGAAAACAAAACTGAAAATAGTCTGTGTTTTTTAGGAATAGGAACTGAACCGTGACAATGCTCAATCCAATTTAGTATTTATCTGTTTCTCCTGATCTGAAATAAGGATTCTTGGTGAGACTATAGATATAAATAAAAACCAAATTTGAGCAGGTTATTTTGTAAGTAATTAATGATATTGTGCGACACAAATTTCGTGGAAAAATCTGTTTCGTACTAAATCAATCCACGAATAATGAATGTTTCTTGCCACACAATCATTATTTAACTATTGAACAAAGATACAATAATAAAAGACATCAACAATGGAAATGGTATTGTGCCTTTTAAATATCAATTAAATTCAATGTTTCAAAGTCTTGAATCATAAGAAATGTTCAAGGTCAAAATTCCGTGGACTGACAATTTATTCCAAATATTTGCATGCACATTTGAAACCAGACACTTTGATCTTAGATGGGAAAAAGCAGCATTCTCAAATGTTTTCATCATGTAAAGTGATAAGCATTATCTATTGAATTTAAGTGGTGATTTTAACCATTTAAACTTCTTGACTGGTACTGTGTTTTTCCTATTTAACTGATATGCAGAATAAATTGTTTTCATAACATTTCCTTTCACTCTGTGTTTTAAAATAACATGACAGTGACAGATGTTTATTTTGGTAACTGATGTACAGAGTAAGTTGTTTTCCTTGTACAGTGTACCATGACCAGAGTCAAAGAAATAATGGCTACACAACTGTGCAACACACTTTGGATTATTGATCACTGTTTGGACATCCATCATTGGAATGGTCAAATGACAAAGAAAAAAAAAACAAGTGGCATATACAAGTTTGCATTCTCATAGAAGTATCATTGAATGATATGAATCTGTAAGAGAATTCAAGTAATTTTCCAGCAATTTTAGGACTGATTGCAGTAGCTCAGTGCTTTGTAACTGAGAGGTTATGAGTTCGAACCCCTCTCATGCCATGGCCACATCAAACCCAAGATGTAAACATAGATAGTGATTGCTCCTTCACCAAACACTCGGCATTTAGAAGTAAGAACCACGGGTCTTTTGGATATGACCTTAAAAAGGGAGATCCCGTGTTGTCTCAATATAAGTGACAAATTCTTGATGGGATGTAAACAATACAATCAATCAATCCTGTAATTTTAGACATACATGTATCATTTATTTTGAATTGTTATTAATATGACAATAGAATTTACAGTCAGTTGACAATCCACTACATGTAGTGTACCTTTTCCATGGAAAACAAATGAATAAAATGTGTATATTTGCTTGGACAAAATTCCACAGATTTCCTGCTACTATAGACTTGGTGTAAATTTGTATCACATGGAAAAGACTTATCTACAGTAATAATATAAAGCACAAGAATGACCAACAACATAAACTGTCATATATCTTTACTATCTGTCTAGGGGATGAATGATACAATTACCAAAACAATACAAGTAACACTAAACTACTTGACAAATGGAATAACTACAACATATGTAACATTCTACATACTGCATTATTGTTTATAATTAGATTTGATGAATAAAACTCAGGAGTGCACAAAACATTTCTGCTGATTTTGATAATGAGCGGTGAAGAGTCCATTCGGACACGGGACAAAGATATTTACTTGTCTGAACTTCAACTTCACTTGTCCAAAAAATTTTCAAAGAAGATCCAATAATATTGGCAATATTGTCAACTTGAAAACTCTATTACTTAAAATATAGTCCATTTTATGCTTGCTTGCTTGATTTTTTTTTTTTTTTTAATCTTTTTCAATTGATAAAAAGAACAAACACATAAAACAAAATTCTATCTAGCCTTCCAGTCTTGAATCAATGACCATGTTTGCTCGATGATGATGTAGAGAATCCCAAGTTTGTAAGATCCATGCCTCTTTACAAAATTGAAAGTAGTACATGATAAATGAATACTGATCCCAATCGAGAGTGACTCAATTAGTTTACATAACAATTGATATCGAGATCGAAGTTCAATTTTCATGCATTGCTTCCAACTTTGAACTACCGATAAACTTTTCAGCAATCGTTCTTTTTATTATTGAAGACTTCTCTACATAAAAGAGCACTTGTCCAATCGGACATGTGCCAAGTAATATTCACTTGTCCAAATTTTTTTTCCACTTGTACCCGACAAGCGTTAATGTCGAGCCTTGAAGAGATATATTTTGAAAAAGAATTCTTAAAAATGAAAACTAATACACAGAATTATGTCTCCTGGTGTAGACTTTGTGTAAAATTCCATTATAATCTGTTGAAAACTGTAGAACATTCATCTAAAGATGGATACACAGACAGATGAAAAACAAGTTGGCAAGGTAAAGTTCTTATAGTAACTGTGTATCCTGGTGTTGTAACACTTCACTAACTGATCTTGGACATGTTTTGTGCACACCAAGTTCCATTCCATTCTTCACATCTAATTGTCAACACTAGACAATACGTAGAGTGTTGCTCAGTTTTCATTTGTTTAGTAGTAAAGTTTTAGTGTTATTTGTAATTTTGCTTTGATCATTTCATTAACTATTCATCCCCATCTTCGGGAAGAATTGGTAGTCCCAAGAATTTGACACTGTTTGTCATTCTTGTGTGTGAGAGAGACAGACAGATGAAGATAGAAAGGAGAGCCCAAAAGTTTTTTTTTTTATATCTACACTTATTCTCACCTCTCCTGCTAGCTGTGAATCTATTGAAGCTTGATTTTCATAATCAGCCAAATCTAGCTCAGTGTTTGCCAGTTCATCAGACAGCATATCTGCTTGATCTTTTAGACTGGTTGACCTCACTTTGGTAGTTTCTGCATCCAGACGAATTCTACTGGCCTCCTAAATAAAGTTAAAAATATATTGTAGATTATTTTTACTAGACTACCATGGCTTTTCATCATAAAAATACGATTAAACAAACTTCCATGCATATTACACTGTTCTTACATCAGATGCATTGATGGCTGTGACTTGAGCAAGCTGAGCCAGTGAAAGTGCTTCATTAGCATCAGACTCTGCCCCACTGAGAGCATCTCGGGCCTCCTGGGTTTTGTTTTCAGCTCGCTTGATTAAGTTCTCAATGTCCGGAATTTTCTTTATGGCATCCTGAGCTTTACCTTTGCTGTCTTCCACTTGTTTGTTAAATCCTATAAATGATTAAACATACCATATATGGCTATTCTGCAATCATGATATAGAATATATTGAAGTCATTATTTTAGCAGGGTCCCAATTTTAGAAACAGGTTTTAAATTTCAAAAATAATCAACAGAATCCTTTTTATATAGCATATAAAATATGAGTATTTGGATCTCATTGTGTGAATGTTGACAAAATTATTTACTTGAAATAATACAATTGTAGAATGTGTGACACAAACCCAGTAAAATCTGCAGGGTTTCATTGGCTTCTGCTAAGGTCTTCTCAGCTCTCGTTACTGCTTCTCTAGCCATTGTTCTCGCCACATCTACTTCTGCCAGCAACTCATCAACTTTCTACAATGAAAACCAGTACAATCAGTGTCCAGCATTTGATACTTATAGCTGTGATCCTATGTACATGTATGTACATCAATATTATGAGAGATCACCATAATTATCTTTTTGCATTGACTGACAATGAGTATTCAGTGAAAGAGCAAGTAAAATTAATATACTAGAATTCTGTCCCCCAACTATTAACTCCACTTTTATAAGCCTGAAAAACAAGACCTCATAAAACCTCTGTCCTCACCTGCTGACTTTTAATTCCAGATGTCAGTAATCCTTCAGCTTCTGATCTCTGATTGACAGTGTCATTCAGCAGTTTGGCATTGTCCCGCATTAACTTTTGAGCCTCCCTCTTGATTTCTGCAGCCTGTTCACAGAAATGTTAAAAATACCATATGAAGTAAGACCCTCTTTCTATATGAATACCTAAATGCAGTTACACATAATTCAATGCATATATCTAGAATTGAAATATTAAAACTTTCATACTTGAATACATGTACAATTTTACTTTCAATATAATTCTTGCATAAAAAATGTATCATTTCAAATAAACATGTTTTCAAGGATTTATCATTCTCTCCTGTGTGCTTACAGTGTTTTTAATTTTCTCTGTGTTGCTATCGAGCAAGTTAAGATCAAAGGCTGGGAGCTGTATGGAGGTGGCTTCAGTGTACAGTTTAAGGGCCACCTTATAGGCTTCCTTGGCTCTTTCTTTAGCCTTGTCAGCCATTGCCTTTGTCTGGTTGTACAAGACATCTGCTTCAGAATATCTGTAATATTAAAATTTTAAATGTTTTATCTCAAATTTCCCTGCCATCATGATACATTACGAATAGAATGATTCTGCTTTGGTACAAAATGAAGTCTCTGCAAAAAAAAATAAAAAATCCACACATTTTCAGACGTTAAAATGAAATGTTCTTAGAGTACTGCATGTGTACTTATTTTAGCATATTTGAAATTCAGCCCAATCAGAGCCAATACATTACTTAGTGTAATCATAAATTAGAGATTTTATCTACTATAGTAATGGGTAAATAAAGCACTTCATTGCCACAGTGGCAAAAATTTGAAGTACACATGCAGTACATGATATATGGAGGGTAGGGGTGAGGTGGGGGTCATTCATACTTCTGTCTCAATGTTTGGATTTCCTTTTCTGCTTTATCAGGCATAGCCAGAGTCTCTTCAGCTAGGCGTTTTGCTTCAAGAGAAGTATTCAAGGCATTCTTTGCTAGCATTTCTATCCTCTCAGCTTCTTTTCTTTGCCTGAAAAATAGATATATCATCATCAATACCCTCTGCTTTTAAATCCTCAGAAAATATTGCTTGCAAGATTCTTTGAAAAATTTCGGATTTTTCTCCACAAACTACCAAGTTACCATGCATGTATATTCAAATTTTATTCACGCCAGAAAGAAGATACAAGAAGAAAAAATGTTTCTACTTTTAAAGCAAATGTCTATCTTACCTCTCTGCTTCTAGTTTGGCTTCATTTGCAATCTCTGTCATCTGTTTTGACTGTTTACCATGCTGCTTCAATGCAGCCTCAGCCTTCTGTAATGCTTCTCTTCCCTGGGTGTCTATATACTGCTCTGCTGCCTGCAGGGCAGCATCAGCTCTACTGATTGCTGCCTTGGCACTGTCTATATCAGTCAGGCTGTTACGGGCCATCGACTCAGCACTCCTGATATTGTTGGTGATTTCATTGGACTTGATCATCACATCTCTGATAGCAGTTCTCAGTTCTGATAACTGTTTGCCCAAGGACCCATCATCACCTGAAAAATGCAACAACTTCAGTACATGTAATGCATCCAATTTAATGCAATGATAATGTTTTACTCCTCGGTTAACACACAATCATCTCACCATAATCTATTCAAAAACACTTAATGATTTTCCATCACATTATACACTTGTACAACTACATGTTCATTTCCAAGTTGGAATTTGAGATTAAAAAGATATATCTTTAATAGAGATATTAAAACATCTTTCTGTTCATTAGACTTCTCCTTCCCAACTTACTGACAGCTCCCCGTGCCTCATCTAGCAACATGACGACAGAGTCATTGACCTGATTCATGTATGCCAAGAACTGGGTGTCATTAAATGCTGCAGGATTGTTGCCAATATTCACAATTAAATTTTCCAAATCTTGTAGTTTCCCTCTGTGAATGTTGACCTGAGTTTGTACTAGTCTATAGCAAGGCGGGCATTCTAAAAAATAATCAAACCACTCATATCAAAGGATAAAGTGTTATGCATCAAATAACTTCTTAATAAGTATTGGAAATGCATTAATGAAAGAAAAAGTGAGTAAGTTCACATACCCCAAATAGCTTGCCCTAGTAAAAATTTTTTTTTCAAGAGAGCAATTTATGTCATTATTGTTTACCTATACATCCAGCCGTGATGTTATATTTGTTTTCCATACACCTGTCACAGTGTTGTCCCTCAATGTTGGTTCGACAAGGACATCTACCATAATCGTCACACTGCAAGCTCACTGAACCCTCAGGGTCACAGTTACAGGCTGAAAAATTACAAATAATGAGGATTAAATAGTAATCCAAATTTACATAAACAAATTACATAATACCTATTTCAAACACTATTTTTGTATTTTTTTAACATTAGTAATACATAGCAATTTGAGATAGCAAAGGCAATAGCAGTTCAAACATGTAGTTTTGTTCCCATTAAACATATTGTTCATGGATTTTGATACTAAATTTTGTTAACAAGATAGATTTCGAGATGTAATTTTGAGAACAAGAGGCCCACAGGTCTTAAAATTCCTCTGCAAGATGCAACAGAAATCATCATGTGTAGCCAACAGTTTTTATCAAAAACAACAATATCTACAAGTTGAGAACTTCATTCATATATATATTATATGTACAAGTGCTAATGACAAAGAATACACTGTTTGTTATGGCAGAGAGTGGTAATTTTGCGAATCTGCATTTTTTGTGTTCAACTGTAGGACCAACTACTGGTGCCTTTGTATAAAACATAAAAAGCTCTAAAGTATTAAACATTGTGGGAATGTCTGCCTGTATGTAACCTTGACATTTGACCTAAGGATCAAATTTAAAGGTGTCTTCTTTTATTGCAAATCACCTGTGAATTAGAATGTTTTGTCCAATACAATATTCCGTTAAGTTACAACACATTTGAATGACATAACTGAACAATTTGAATAAAGAGTTTTCATTGGCTGGTTTCAGCCCGCCCACTTTCTCACTTTTGAGACAGATAGATTAGAAACATTGCCAAATTTAGCCATCAAGAATAACACTACACTGAAATATTTAACGCTGTATGCTGTTGATAGCCAAGAATTCTTCATGAGGTGCACTCGGGCTGTTTGTGAAAAACATTTGAATACAAGAGATTTGTTTTCTTTAAAAAAAATAGTAAATGCCATGTAATGCGTTGTTTCTTCGTTGTTGGCAATGTTAAATTAAAAATTAACTGTTTTCACATCAGCTACCACTCTCTAAGATCCACTACCACCATATAATGGTTAGGTCACATTGTAGCAACATTGGCGGCACGGGTGTAAAAAAAAGTATAAGTTTTATAGGCTCATGCTTTTGTCATCGATGATTGTAAATGCAGGCTGTTGATTTATTTATTATCATTTTGAAATGGTATGAATTTTGCATTATAAGTATGTCTAGATACCTACTGTCTGATTTACAGATGCCATATGAAAATGTTTAATCATCCCTCATACAAAAATATCTCTGCATGTTGTATTATTAATGCACATACTGTGTTTACTACTCAAAACAATGGCGGATGTCCGATATATTGTCTGAGGTGATACTTACTTTTTAGCACATTTCATTGGTCAAAATATAAGGTCACAAACTTCTGTGGATCGGTGTATTGCATTTATCGAATATACGACTATTGCCTTAAAAGGAAATTTGGGTGGACTTATCAAAATTCACCTGTTACTTAGAACACTTTGTCCTATACAGTATTGCATTAAGGGACAACACATTTGAATGACACAATTGAACTATTTTAATAGTTTTCATTGGCCGGTTCCAGCCCGCCTACTTTCTTGCTTCTCATTTTTGAGACATAAAAGAAACATCAGTGTTTAGTGGAATATTAGGAAGAGTTTGCCAAATTTAGCCATCAAGAATAACGCTATATATGCTGTTGGTAGCCGAAAATATTTCCTGAGGTGAAACTTGGGCTGTTTGCACATGTGAAAAAATATGTGGATGCGGGAGATTTGTTTGCATATTAAAAAATTTTTAAATGCTGTGTATGGTGTTGTTTCTTCATTGTCGGCAATGTTAAAAATTAACTGTTTTTAATCACCTACCGCCTCTCAAAGATCCACATCTGCCACATAATGGTTAGGTTACAATGTTGCACCATTGGAGACATGGGCAAAAAATAAAGAACTCAAAAAAGAGTACAAGTTTTATAATGCTTGTGGTGACATCAACGATTGTCAATGCAGTCTATTGAAGTTTGTTAATACATTCATTCAATAATTAACTTAATCAATAAGTGCGGAAGTTTTTTTGTGTGATTTTGAGGACATTAACTGATTGTGAGGCCTATGACACATTGCAATCCATAACACACACTTCTGCAAACTTTTGGTTAATGGAAATGGTATGATTTTGGCTACATTATAAGTATGTCTGGACACTTAAGTACTGTCTGATTTACAGATTCCTCATTCAAAAATATCTGTGTATGTTGCATTATTAACGCATGATAGGGCGATACACTGTTTACTACAAAAAACAATGGCAGGTGTCCAATACTTTCACCGAAGTTCATGGTGGTGGGTGGAGCTTACTGTCTAGAGCATTTCATTGGTCAAAATATAAGATCACTTCTGTGGATCGGTGTATTGCATTTACCAAATATGCAACTACTCCTATAAAAAGGAATTTGGGCGGACTTATACAAATGGACCAATAAGAGTTTTTGTCACATATCACAAATGCATTGTAAACAGACTCAATTGTGTCATCATACAACGCATTACTGTATCAGCCAAAACATTCTAATTCAAGGGTGAATTGTGATAATACATTTCGACCAATAAGAATTTTTGTCACATTTGCATTGCAAACAGACTCAAATGTGTCATCACATAATTCGGCCAAAACATTCTAATTCAAGGGTGAATTGCGGTAAAGGGACGTGTACAAGATTTGAGCTGAAAATTTTTAAATTTTATTCTTTCATTTGTAGTGTTTACAATGCTCAACTAAGGTATTTCTAATAATCAACCAAAATTTGAATATAAGTTGTTGAGTTACAAGTGAGATATTCTTCATTATGCAAACAAGGCTCGTGCCATGTCTTTATTTACATATAGATTGCTTAATAGAAAATATCATGTTTAAAACAAAATGAGATGTGACAAAGACTAGAAACTGTTGAACTGTGTTCAGAATGAACTTGTAAATTAAAAAAATCTGCTTTAAATGAAACATTAAATAGTATTTTTAACCTTTGTAAACAAAAAAAAGGCACAAGCCTTGTTTTCATAACAAAGAATTGTGAAAACTACTGACATTCAAATTATTGCTCACCATTAAAAATATCTTAGTTAAACATTCTAAACATTAAAAAAAAAGAAACATTGGAAAAATAAAATTTGAAAATTTTCAGCTCGAATCATGTCCATGTCCTTTTAATTAACAACTATCTTTGTATTACACAATAAAACCTTCTTTGATAACTATTCAAAATATTGAGTCACAATAAAATTGATTGCTGACAATGTGATTCCTATGTTGCTTGTGGGGCCTTCATTGGCTATGCCAACTTAGCCAATCAGAATTCATATCAAACTTTCTAAGAAACTAAGTTATATACAAAACAAAAACCACACAAAAAATTTTACACAAAGAAATCAGTTACTCTTAAAATTCTGCAAATACTTTCCTCTGCTGCCACTTCATATCATTTGCACACTCTCACTATTTTTCTCTCCCTCATTGGAATCCCTACTATACCTGTGCATCCAGTGTTAGAGAATCCATAGTGATATGGCTGGCACTGGTCACATTTGAGTCCCGTCACACCTGGGCGACACTGACACTGTCCTGTAGCCTGATTACAAACATCATTTAAAGACCCCATTCGATCACAGTTACAGCTCTCACAACCTGTTCAATATGGAGATTGTGTAGAATTTAATGAATTATCAGAGCTTTAAACAAAACATGCTTTGAAAACATGCAAACAGTAGTAACATTTTAGATAATACACTTATCATTCTGACATGTGTGCACTTCTCTGAATGAAGTTGGAGTAAATACACATCTCAACATATATTTTATGTGTTTTTAAAATAATGTTTCAATCATACTCTTTCCAGTATTTAATAAATTTCTTTCCTATTCCCAGTCAGATGTCTTATGGGAAGACAAATTGTTACTTAACAGACCAGTGTAATTCATAACCAGTGGAGGAGAGTTTATCAATATGAAGCTAACCTGCCCCTGTGTTGATGTTCCAGTAGCCAGGTTCACAACTGTCACACTGTCTCCCCACCACATGATCCTGACAAGTGCATTGCCCGTTCTTTGAGTCACATGACAGGCCATTAATCACCAGAGTTCCAGGGGGGTAACAGTTACAGGCTACACAGAAAAAAGAATACTTAATGATCATATTTCTACGAATATAGCTGAGTGCATAAATAAAATACACATACCCATTATGTACATGGGAAAAAAATGGACAGATGTAATAAGCATTAAAATAAATTAAAATTTGTTTTTTTTGGTAAATTGACACTCATTTACCTGTGCAGTTTCCTTTTGGCATGGCCAAGGCATCACCATAGTAATTAGGCAAACACTTTTCACAGTAAAACCCATCAGTATTGTAGATACATTTTAAGCATTCTCCGGTTTTACTAAAAAACAGATCGTTACAGAAAAGAAATGTGGAACAAATATCTAAGACTGAAACAGCAAAGAAATCCTTTCAGAATAAAATGTTTACATATAACTTTTTATTATTATCATTTTTTCTTCTTTTTTCACTTACGATTCACAGTTGTGGATGGCATTAGGGTCAATGTTGTCATTACAGGAACATTTTTGACAGGCTGCGTAATCTTGATGGACTCCTGGTGCTCCCACAGGGTTTCCATAGTAACCATCCAAACAAATATCACAAAGATTTCCTATGAATAAAAATAAACACTTTAGTTTACATTGTTCTGGAGAATATCATGTTCATCTGAGTATATTTACTTCAAACAATTTGGGTTGAAAATCACATATCCAATAAAAATCATGAAACTGTATTAAAAAAAACCAACAAACAAACAAAAAAAACCCAAAAAACAAAAAAAAAAACCCCACAAAAAACAACCATGAATGAGCTTATGATATTTATAATTTAAAATTTATAATCTAAACTATTACCAACAAACAATGACAATTACTTCCAAGATTTCAGAACATATAATGAAATCAAACTTGTGTTTATAACATACTCTGTCCTTCAGCAATGACCTATATCTCACTGTGTTTACATTACGGAACCTGATTTTTTATTTCATAAATGAGAAGCATAATATCAACTGTCCTAAGAGCTTCATTTTATTGTGTTCCTGCATACATTAGTAATAAAGGAATCCATTCCTTGTCAAAAACTGTTGATAAGAGTTCAGATCATGCTGGTAGCAAGTATTCTAAACATTGATTACTCTGCAACTCTGCCATCATATTTTCTTTATAATGCTGTGTGATTTATGATGCTGCAGCTTTAAAGTAAATCCTGGATATCATGGTGAAAGTTGATTTATTTCTTATAATCAAGATAAGTTCAGCATATTATTACTCAACTTTCATTAAAAAAATTCTAATGGCAGTTAACTTTAGATTAATGAATTTACTTACCCCCATGTCCATCCTTGCAGGCTGTACACACAACATCTCCATTATGTAGTTGAATACAGGGACCTCCATCAGGACATGGGCAGAGCTTGCAGTCATATTCAGAGCCATTTTTGGGGTTACCATAGTAACCTGGGACACATTTCTCACAAAAATCTCCCTCTGTGTTGTGCTGACAAATACATCTTCCTGTAAGCAAAATACAGAGATGAGGTATGAACTGCTTTATCAGTGTGATGTATATATGTTCCTGCTGCATATTTCAAACAAAAAAATGTTTTAGAAACACACACACACACACATATATATATAGATTGGAATGTAGGGCTCAGGGAGGGTGTGACCAGTTGACAGGGGGTGCTTACTCCTCCTAGGCACCCGATCCTACCTCTGGTATGTCCAAGGGTCCGTGTTTGCCCATCTCTCTGATTTGTATTTGTTATAGGAATTACAAGATTGAATACTGTTAGTTATCTTCACCTTTACATATTTGGCAAAACTGAAAAGGATCAACTTTAAATTTATAATGTCTGTAATGATAATGAAAAATATGGGTCTACTAATCAGAGGCAACTGCAATTCTACGTTTAATCCCTCAAAATATTGAGCAGACATTTCCAAATAACCAGTCATTTGAGTCATAACCTTTGAACTTGTGACTTGAAAACCAGTGGGGACAATCTACTCTTTATGGGGTACCAGTGTACCGAGTTCGATGTCTGTCATGAAAGGGCTCACAAGATATTGAGTGGACATTTTCTTATGTACAGAGTAGTTTGATCTTTGACCTTAAAATCAATAGGGGTCATCTGCTCCTTGTGATGTACCATGTTTGATGTCTGTCAAGCAAATGGTTCTCAAGATATTGAGAGGACAATCTTCCAATGTCTGGAGTAGCTTAACCTTGACCTCAAGTTCAATAGGGACCATATACTCCTTAGGGGGGAAACTGTACCAAATTTGATGTCCAACAACCAAAGGGTTCTCAAGATACTGAGTGGACAAAACCTTACTTTGTCTAGTTTTTTCTTTTACCCTTGACCTTTGGATCTCAAGATCAATAGGGGACATCTATATCTTTGGATGAACCAGTGTGCCATGTTTGATATCTGTCAAGCAAAGGGTTTTCATGATACTATGTCTTACTTGACCCTTGACCTTGTGACCTAAAAATCAATATGGGGCATCTACTTTTTAAGGAGAACCCATGTACCATATCTGACATCTGTCAATCAAAGGGTTCTCAAGATATTGAGTGGACAATATCTTCATATGTCCAGAGTAGATTGACTCTTGACCTTGTGATCTCAAAATCATAGGGTTCATCTACTCTTTAGGGGAAACCAGTATAACTAGTTTGATGTCTGTCAAAGAAAAGACTCTTAAGATGTTGAGCAGACAACATTTGGTCTACCTAATAATTGACCAACAGGTGCAAACCAATAATGCCTCCTTTTTCAATGGGGGCATAAAAAATATACTGTACACTTTTACCTTAAAAAAATTGATGCAATGTTTATTACTTATTTTCTTAGAGGAAATGATATAATCATGAGAGTGCAGGAGAGATAGAGTAACATGTTCACTTCAATATTGGGTTGAGGTAGACACTTATAAAATAGTGTGAAATGCTAAATTTTGCTTGGTAGGTGAGCTGTTACTTCGCTTTAAAAGTACAAATATATATTTACACATCTTTAAAAATAAATTCCTTACCTGAATCTGGATCACAGCTGTCTGAGTGTCCAAAACACTGGCAAGGTACACAGGATGAAAATGGACCACTGCTGGGAGGGTCTCTCTTGTATCCTCCTGCACAGGACTCACAAAACTGTCCCACAAATCCCTCAGGACAGGTGCACTGCTCCACCCAAGTAGCAGGGTTTCCTCCATTTGATCCAGCTCTGGCAGTGTCCAACTTAATGTTGTCAATGAAACCAACACCTACCAAACAAAAGATGAACACATATGGTGTTTATTCACTTATTTATTTAGATAAAAAGTACTTATTTGTGAAGATAAATTTTGATATCTGTCTTCAGAATATGAATTACCAAAATTAACTTTCTGCATTTAAATGAAGCTATCATTTATCAAATTTCCTATAATTAAACTAAATCTTTCAGCAATAATAAAGGAACTGAGAAAATTCTCAAAATGTATGCAATATACAAACCCCGATTGTTGTAGGTTGCCCTGATTTTAAGCCCAGTCAAGTTAGCCAGTATAGATATAAAAGCCTGAGAGTTCAAACTTGGCACCCACTGAGATTCCTGCCTCTCATTCAATCTGTATTTAAAGGTCTTGGTTTGCACTGATGGCTTGTCATTTCCTTGGACAAAAATGGCTGAGGAAAACCTTTGACCAGCTCCCTCAAAAATGATATCAATGACTGATGGTCTAGAGTCATCTTCACCGATTCTCAGGTCGAAGTACAGGTGTTGATTATAACTGAATCTCTGATCACCCAGGTAACGAGCTGAAAAATTAATGGAGATGAAAAAAAAAACATATTCAACAAACTGGAAATACAATTTGTTCAAATTCATAAACCTGTGTAAAATTGAATTAAAAAAATATAATTTGTTTTTGTCTCCCCAGCTTCCCAAATTGAAAGTGTTCTAAATTACACCCCCTTCCCTTAATGTACTGCATGATATGAAGGAGAAAGCATGAGCAGAAACATAGATATTATGAACTGCACTTTGTGCATTGAGGAAAAAGATGAAGAAAAGATTCAACATTTATGTGATCAATTTCACTGTTGTGTTATGATACAAAAAATAATGACTGTTATACTGAAGTACCAGTTGGAAAGTGAACATACCCTTGTACATGAAAACAAAGCTTTAAAACACTCCTCTTTGATCCACTGTAAATTGTTGGAAAATATTAGATCCCGAGTCAGAACAATGTAAACATCATTAAATGATAATGAAGTATTTTACAAAATTTTAAGTCTGTATGATAAGCCATATAGAAAGAAAGTGTTCTCAAGCTATTTTACACCCTCCACTCCTCATAGATCCATTGTAATTTAAGGATAACAATTGGATTTTCATGTCCCAACAATACACACATCTGCAAATGGCAATGAAGCATTGGACAATGTTTGAAGTCTGTTGGATAAGCCATATCAGAGGAGAAGTGTTCTTTTATATCTTCCACCCCTCTTAGATCCACAATAACTTTAATGAAAACATCCCAGCAATATGCACATCTACAAATGGCAATGAAGCATAGCACAAAGTTTCAAGGCTATCCAATAAGCCATACAAGAGAAGTGTTTACAAGTACTTTGAAAAATATCAGTATCAGCAAATGTATATTCCTTTTCAATTGAATTGCCTAGCTGAGTAGCTCAGTTGGTAATGCAGCAAATGCTAATCTGTAGTTTGTGTGTTTGAGACTAGCTGGGTGTTTATTTTTTTCCCCCCAGATTACTTTCTACTTTAACAGCATTTTTAATCTATACAAGGTTGAAACTTTTCAATTTCAAAATATTACTGTACATGTCCTTGATTTTCCTATCAGATTTCTCTGGTGTGTTATTCCTCCTTAAGTTACAGCAAAATACATGCTGTATTGAGCAAAACTATCACTATAATTGGTTATGTAGCTAGATAAAGGGCTTGAATAAATACCTGAGGTTAAAACAATGATTTTGATATCACAATACAAAGTCACAACAAGTGCCCAAAGGCCTTAACAGTCACCTGAGTATTAATTAAAAGTATCACTAGCCTGCCCCACAGGCTAAGAAATCTAGACTAATTATACTGATCTGCATATCTAAGCTAAATATAATATTCAGCAGCAGTATAAAATAACATGTGTTCTTAAAATACAAATGCTCCTCAAAGTGTCCATACTGATTTAAAATACAAATGCTCCTCAAAGTGTCCATACTGATTTAAAAAACAAATGCTCTTCAAAGTGTCCATACTGATGAAAAAGACTGCATATAATATAATGTTATATTAACTCTATATGACTATTTTGGACCCACCACCGAGTCAGAACCCTTTGGTTGCAAAATTCATAAATTTGGTACACCTCTTTCTGCTTTTCCAAAATAAGCATTTAGTTTTTATACAGCAGCAGCAAAAAGTAAAGAAGTTTAAAATGCTGAAGACATTAATTACTAAGATGATTTTAGAAAATTGATCAATTTTTGACAGTTTTTGTCCCACCCCTAAGGCTCCAGGGGTGCAGGAATCCTGAAATTTATAGTTCATGTCCCCCTTGTGCCAAGGATGCTTCATATCAAATTTAAAAAGAATTGAAAGGGTAGTTATCAAGAAGCTATCAATGTTCAATCATTAATGTACACATTTATTCACCATGATCATTTTGACCCCATCTTTGTACCAAAACAATAACCCTACCCCTGGGATGATGAAATTTATAATTTTGGTATAGGACTACCTGATCCTTCTAAATAATCCATTTAGTTTCAATAAAATTAAAGAATATCTTATTTAAATGTTTTACACATAAACACTGTATGTCAAGTTTGGCCCCACCCTGGGGTCAGATTCTCTATCCCAGGGATCAGATAATTTATGATTTTGGTAGAGGACTTCCTGCTCTACATCACTATCCATTTACTGGTAGTTTTCTTATAGATGTGCAGTTGTAAAGAAGACTTTTGAAAACTAGTGAATTTTTGACAGTTTTTGCCCCACTCTTAAGACCCTGTTGTTGGTGCCTACATCCTGAATTGTACAATTTAGCCCCCCCCCCCCCCCCCAACTTTGTCCCAAAGATGTTTCATGTCAAATTTGAAAAGAATTGGAATGGTAGTTATCAAGAAGTTTAAAATGTTTGATTGTTAACAGACTCACGTGACCTAAAAAGTTCAAAAATCCTATATAGTGATACAGTCAGATATCCTGGTGTAATATTAGCATGATCAACTTTTATGATGAATTCTGAACTTGACACATCTCCATATCAGAATGATGATGCACTACAAACCAAATATCACAATACTTGGTCTAACTGCTGCAATGACATGGCATGGACAATTTTGACCTTGAGATTACTATTTAAGTTCATATGAAAATCACAACTGTAAATGGCACATTTTCATATGGAGGGGCATCTACATGTCAAAATACAAAGTGAAATATGATGATGGCAAGATTTTGCTCAGAAGTAAGAGAAAAAGAAAAGAAGAAATCAAACTAAACCAACACTGTTACCCTTTAGAATTATGGAAATACATAATAAATCTGATGCTACCAAATTGATATTAATTTTCATTTTTCATCATGGCATTGTTCTTTCACTAATCTTTTGATAGATTTGCATGCTGGTTACCTGGTGCTACAAAGTATATCTGCTCTTGGCCTGGAGAAGACACCCCTAAGCTCTGGGACACACCATTATACTGGGTCTCTATAATATTGTTAGCTCTATCAGCAGCAGTCCATCTCTGCTTTCCTGCAATTTTCAAAATATGGATTTAGAATGATAATTTTTCATTATCAATACAAATAAATGCATCATGTATTTACCCCATAGTTTAACAATTTTTACAAATTCAGTTATTCTTTATTTTAGACTTTATCCCCAAAAAAGGTCCAAAATATTTTTTAAAAGACACATTTTTACATACCTGTTTCAAAGTCAGAAATAACACTGGTAGAATAGTACCCCAAGGCACTTGAACAATCGGATGAGTGACCAAAACAAAAGCAGGGGATACATCCCTTGGGATCATCTTCTCGTAGAGCAAAGTAACCAAGTTTGCACCTAGAAGGCAGTAATACAGTACATGTACATTTTAAAGATTTTGTGATTTCTATTAAAGTTGAAAGCATACAGTTCATGTACATCAGTGTACAAAATTAGCAAACAATTTAAGTGGACCAGCATATGCAGCAACAGAAACCTCTCAGTCCTGCTGGAAATCAGACACTACTTATAAAATAAATAAATCTGGTAAATAAAATGCACCACATGATACATCCATCAGATGTTAATTTATAATAAATTGAGGTTATGCATGAAACAAAATCTTGTCAACCTTGGTACAAAGATATCACCAATTCAATTTATTGCATGTTTAAAAGTACAAAATAATTTGATTGAGAATATGATTCTTTACAAAGTAAATTTTTACTACTCATAAATTTATTCAAATAAATTTAACCATAGACTCATACTCATACTATCTCACATGCTCTAACTTTCCAAATCACTTTATTCTATGTTCATTTCTTCAACTTTCTTTCCCCCAAAGCATCCTTTATTTAACTTCTCACTTCCAATGATCATCTGACATTATCCAGTATATCAATAGTGTGATGAACAGGTTTGAAACTCACAGCAGAGAAAACTTAAATTGAAACTCGACAATGGCATACAACATGTGTCCCCACATATACATTATAAGGGTATTGTAAACAGTCTATATTTTCATCCATTTCCAATGAATAACTCGGTAATTGATGTATTCCATCACTCCTATTTGTATTCTGGTATTTAATTGTCTAATTTGCCACCATCTTTTTTTGAAAACAAATCATACTTTGGTCCTGATGAAAATGTTGCATAAACATGCTGCAGAACATGGGAGAAAAGCAATATTTTCAATTTAAAGTAATTTAAAAAAAAAACACTCCTTCAATACAGAAACACAATGTTATATTTTTGATATATATATATATCAACACTGTTTTATTGTATGGTTCAGAAATTTGGGGTTTAAACAAAGCTGCAGATGTTAAAAAAGTACATGTACGCTTTATAAAAATTTTTTTTACATGTAAATAATAAAACTTGTAATAATTTAGTTAACTGTGAGCTTGGTAGAGTTCCTTTAGCAATCAAAATGAAACTTAGAATTTTTAAGTATTGGCTTAAATTAAAACAATCAAACAATTGTATTTTAAAAGCATGTTATGATGAACAAATTTTTTGTAATGATAGTTGGATTGTAAACATTCAAAGAGAATTAGAAAATTTAGGTTTATCTTATCTTTGGAATGACTCAAATTCAAATAATAATACTTACAAGATAATTGAACATGTGATGGATATTTACAAACAAAAGACATTTCATGTTCACCAAAAGGATTTTTGTATCAGCATTTGATTGATAACTTTTGATTACAGTTTTACTTAATAAAACCCATTGTCCATGTCTACAAATCTTATAATACTTGCTTTAGAACATCATCCCATAAACTGAATGTTGAAGTTGGAAGACATAATAATATTGTCAGAGAACAACGGTCATGTACTCTATGTGACCTACATGGTGTAGAGGATGAGTTCCACTTCATTTTAAAATGTCCTATATATAACTTAAGAAAAAATATTTAAGAAATTTTATTACACAAAACCCAGTGTTTTTAAACTTATTAAATTAAATTACTTAGTATCAAAAATACCAAGGAAGTGACTAATTTTGGAAAATTTGTACAATATGTGACAAAACTAAGAAATTCTCCTATGTTGTAATAATATCTGTGTATCTATGTAATATTGGAATCTACTCACTCTTCACTATGTTGTTTTTGTAATGATAATTGTAGGTATGTATATCCAATGAGCCAGTGGCTCACGGAAATAAAAAAGAAACTGAAACCAATGAAAATATTGGACATCAGGACCAATAATTAAGTAACTAGTGTAAGACATTAGATATATTTATCGGATAATCCAACATACTATTGACACTTTTCAAGAACTCTGAAATATAATATTTGTTATATTTACAATGACAAAACAAGAGCTCCAAAACCCTTTGCAATGAGTGTCTACAAGTTTTTTCTATGAAGTCCCATGGTGACCTTGACCTTTGACTCCAAATCTCTTGACTACAAAGCTATATCTAAAGTTTCAAATCAATTGAGAGGCTTGTAGAGTGTCTACGATCTCAGTTTTACACACATACTCTCACCCTCACATGAATAGTCCCATTACTATATCCCCTCTTGCAATGAATTGAGAGGGGATAATAAGCTTAAAAATAAGAAAGTTTACATATTTTTCATTTTCAATTAAAAGAAATATTTCTATAGAGAACAAAGTTAAAATTTCAACTATAAATAGTACAATTGTGTTTGGAAGCCCATTTGATTGGTAAATTAACACCCAATTTTAAACTTCAATGGATCTGAAAATGGAAAAAAAAAATTAAATGTTGAAAAAATGTATTACAATATTTTTTTTGAGCTATATTGCAATACAATGAGATTACTGCTCAACTACATTGGGAATCACCAATGACGCTAAAAAAAAAATAAAAATCAATCAACAACCTCCGAAAAATGCTTGAAAAACCTTTCTTGTTTAAAATTTATAATGAAGCTCCTTGCGACAAAGAGGACCAATAATTTTCATATCAATGAATCCAATAAAATTTCCAAACACAAATATTTACATGCCTGTGTGAGTTATTGCCAAATGAATTAAAATATCTACATGCCATTTAATGCATCGTGGGAAGAAGGGCAGACTGCAATTTCACACAGTGATGTACAATGCATATTTAATTTGTGATTATAAAATTTCAAATCCTGAGAATTGCATGTCACATTTTTTTTTTTTTAATTACTGTTCATGATTATCCAAAAAAATTATGTATTGAACATTTCCCTTAACCTCTCTATGGAAATCACATCAATTACCTGTCACAGGTGCGACCATCCACATTCTCCTTACACATACATGTTCCATCCACAGGATTACACCTAGCAAAGTTGTCCTGGCTTCCAATAGGGTTGCATCCACATGGCCTGTTCAATATATGGGACATATAATGTAAACAGAATTTCATATACATGCATGTATAACTTTTCAATACAGTAACTGGTTTAAAACTAACAGTTGACTGTAATCTATATTAATTCCCAACCAACACACCTGCATCCAGCCTCTCCAAATTCATAGTAGTTGTTTTCACACCTGTCACATTTATCCCCAGCAACACCTGGTTTACACTGACAACGGCCAGCAGCATCACACTGCAAAGTCTCAGAACCTGCAAACAAACAGAATCTTAAAGGGACATTACCATCTACATATTAAGTCAGATTCAAATAATAAATACAAAACAAAACAAAAATTCTGTATGGATTGCATAGCAATACATGTCCCCTATCAGTTCCATGACAAGTTATTTGTGTAATATCCTGCATGAACTATCTTATCTCAACAGTTTATGCAAAATAAAAAAAAAAACAAAAAACAAAAAATATTTTAAAAAACTAGAAAAATAAAATTTAAGCCTAAATGTACTGCCAGGAACATATTTGACCTTGAAATTTCAATTGTATTGCTTTTTGCATTTTCGTTAATTTCAATTCAAAATGTCAATCATCTGCAAATGAAGATGTGCTTATAATCATATCTAACAATGCTTCATTTGTATCTTCTACTGTTGTGTTAGGAAACACCTCACCTCTGTAATCTGAATATAACTGGTTTTCTTTGGTAGTAAGCAATAGAAAACTTTCCATTGTGATGTTACAATCAACAACATGCACTACATGTCATATGGAACTTATTTGTATGTGTACATGCTCAAATGTTCTACAAGTATTACAATATTTTTAACTGTATTTCCTTTGTTTGCATGGAAACATCAGTGCACAGCCTTAACATATGTACAATTTCTTTCCTTTTTTAACATAGTTTTTAATATTATGATCTGTTACATGTACATGTGTATGTATGGATATGAACTATGTAAAATATCTATTTAATTAGACTTTTCAGCGTAAAAGCAAAAAGACAAATATCAGGCATTAAGTATTACATATCATAGTTAACATAACTGCAGTTTTTGCTTCTTTTAAAATTTCATACAAGAAAATCATTTTGCATACAAACACTATTTACAGGTTTCTCTTCTCCATCCTGAACATATACTCACCCACAGGATTACAGTCACAGACAGTACATCTCCTGTCATCAGGCTTCAGGTAGTGATTGTCCTTGCATCTTTCACAGTGTGGTCCATCAGTGTTGTCTCGGCAGTCAATACAGTGACCTCCCCTGCCAGTTCTCTGGTAAAGGTCCTGGTCAAAGTAGCAGCGGTCCGCCTTGCTGTTACAATCGCAACCTATTCACAAGGAACCATAAATAAATCAAATTTATTACAACAAAGAGATGTAACCCTATTAAAAGTTTTCCAGTTCTTCACTTTGATAGTTTCTTGTGTATCAAATACTTACAAGGTGTGCTCATCTAATAAGAATTCAGCTCAACTGTTACATTTTCTTCCTTAACCACCTCCAAGAATCAAACAAAATTTGCTGTTTCCTTCAACTTAAAAACCTTTGTTCAATCTCATACAATCATCTATGTATCAATATGATTCATTTTCTTTACAGTGTAAATCTTGACTATAAGGCCAACAGACATGCCTATGAAAGTAAGTCTCACATCATGCACTCATTTTCCATTGAGTAAACCTTGTCCACATTGAGTGTAATAATGTTTTAATTCAAAACACATGCACAAATTTCCCTCAATACTCCAGACCAGGCCACAGTTGTAAACTAACATCCAGCAGTCAATTTAAATTTTCATTTGCTCTCTTACCATACAACATGAAATTCCTAATCTGTATGCATGCATGTGGAAAGAAAGAAAAGTCTATTCATTATGAAAACACTTGAAATCAAAAGATTTCACTTTTGATTTTTACATATACATTAAGGCTTCAGTAAATTCCTAGACATCAAAATTTAAAATGGACTGAAGTTAGTAGTTCAAGTATTATAATACAGGGCTAGAAATAATTACTTTTACTCACTGGTCACTTGGGCTATAAACTTAAATTTTCATTGGTCAATCAATAACTTTTACTGTCCCTTCAGACCAGTGAATATGAAAACAATTGGCCCAAATTTCATATTCAATGATAATGAAAAATTTTCATGATTGGGCCTCTATCTTGTTTCAAACTGGCATCAACAGCAGATTTAAATCAAAGGCCTGAAGGGCCATAAAGGCATCGAGTGCAATTTCATATATATCAGGGTTCTCAGCAAATTGAGGGTAACAGGTGAAATTAAGAGAAAGTAGAAGAAATATTGGAGTGCTGCAAGAGGAATTTCATTATTTTTAAGTACTTAAATAAAGCATTAAAATCATTTGTATGTAAAAGGTCAGCAAAATGTGTTATCTACCTGAAAATAAATAAAGAGCGTGGGCTGAAGTTGCTTATCCTAACAAGTTCACAACCCAACCCCCACCTAAATAGTATCCCCTCGAGATTAGTTACTTTACAAAGAATTTCAAATGGCAGATGGGAAAAAGCTGAAAAGAACATCACTGGTTCAAAGTGAGACTATTAGTTTATAAAAGTTATATTTTCTGTTTATTATATGATGTAACAATTATACAATATTTAAACTTTCTGTTTTCAATTATGTCTAACAATTCAAAATTTCAATGTAATACGTAGAAAGGTCATTTGAAATCTGAACAAGATTCAACTCCCAATGAATGCCACCTAGCATAAGTTTCTTTGTGAAATAGCCTGTTATTTTCTTCACAATGCTCACACTACTTTCGTTTTGTGTAACAGAAAATCGGGATCAGTATTACCAAAAATAAAACAAGAAATAGTCTGTGTTTTTTTGGAATAGCAACTGAACAGTGACATTGCACAGAATTTATTTACCATCGCAATTTCACCACTTCAGTATTTATCTGTTTCTGATGATTCAAAATAAGGATTCTTGATGAAACTACGAGACTATAGATATAAATGAAAACCAAATTTGAGCAGGTTATTTTGTAAGTATTTAATAGATATCATGCAGTACAAATTTTGTGGGAAAATCTGTTTCTAGTAAATCCATCCGCGAAAAATGAATTTCTCTTGCAGGACTCAATATTAACACTTGTCCGGTAAGTGATTTTATACGTAAAGAAGTCTCCAAATAATAAGAACAATTGGTGAAAAAGTTCATCGGTAGTTCAAAGTCGGAAGCAATGCACGAAATATGAACTTCAATCCCAATATCAATCACTATGTAAACTAATTGAGTCACACTCGATAGGGATCGGTGTTCACTTATTGCATACACTTTCAATTTTGTAGAGGCATGGATCTTATGAAATTTGGATTCTCTACATCATCATCGAGCAAACACGGTCATTGACTCAAGACAGGAAGTCTAGATAAAAGTTTGTTTTATGTGTTTGTTGTTTTTAATTAACTGAATAAGATCAAAAAATCAATCAATCAAGTATAAAATGGACTATATTTTAAGTAATACCATTTTCAAGTTGACAATATTAGATCTTCTTTGAAAATTTTTCGGACAAGTGAACTTGAAGTTTGGACAAGTAAATATCTTTGTCCCTTGTCTGAATGGACAAGTAGGAAAAATAGTTAATGTAGAGTCCTGTCGTGCCAAACAATCATTATTTAACTATTCGACAATATAATAAACGATGACATAAACAACGGAATTGATATTCTGCCTTTCAGATATCAAAATTCAATGTTTCAAAGTCCTGAATCGTAAGAAACATTCAAAACCAATACACACTATTTTGATTATGCTCATTGAGATTGGCAGATTGGCGGTGTAGTGGCAAAATCCTGCATTATTGCTTAAAGGCTTTCAAGCAAGCTCAAAACCTTAAAAATATCATAATCTTACTATTCTTGTCCATGTATTTCACTTATACTTAGAAAATAGTTACCATAATTCTTTACCTTTTTGTCATTTGTGACAGTATAATGTCACCGGATTACAAAAGCATCACAATTAGAGAGGTCACCCCCAGAAATTTGTAGCTGAAGATGCGGGTTTTTATATATACTAATTCAAAACTTCTGTGGCTCATACCTTTGTATGAAGTGTAGGGGAATCATTCAAGGATTGTCGATTATAAACTCTGCTTAAAACAACCCATTCTTGGAAACATTCATGAATTATCTAGATTGTGTTACTTCACAATACAACTTAACAAAAGTGAAATCTAGAAATTATTTTGCATGTGATAAAAACCTGGATGCACACATATCTAATATTTACATCATTGAGGATTTTTGATAAGCATTTAAAAAAACTACCCCAAAGGGAACATATTCTTGACAAAGCACTAGCCCAAACCATAATTTACTGGCCCTAGACCATCAGGTCATCAATTATTTTGAGCCCTATAATAGCCACAAATATTTAACACTCTGTCTGATCCAAATGTAAAAACAGATGCCAATATGGGAAAACTTACGTTTGCATTCATTAGCACTGGTCTCAGTGGCCCTGGCCCACGGTTTTTCGTTGTACATGGGGAGACATTTCTCACAGTTAGGTCCATCTGTGTTGTGCCGACATCTACAGATTTCTCTCCTCTCAAAGGTTGGGCCTGGACCCTGTCGCAGGTAACACTCCTGAGCATGGCCATTACATTTACATCTGGATAAATGTATCAAAATAGACAATCAAAATACATGTACATGTATAAATACATCATTACTAGACAGGTGCTTGCACCTTTATCAATGATAAAATTGCTGTCAATAATGACCATCTGTGATACACAAAAGATTTTTGTTTCCATCATTGTTCGTTAATAAATGGCAGCTTTGATACTTGTTTTATGGCAGTACAAGACCTTTTTAAAAGAGATTTCAATGGGTTACAGTGTATTGATATTAAGATTGAGTCATCATCAGCTAGAGACCCTGTAGCATACTAATACACCATTTGAAACACTCTGTTCCTAAAAAGAACTGTTCCATTTCCACATCAAACTGTTCTAACCAGACCGTTCAGTATTCCATTCCCAGACCAAAGTATTCCGTTCTAAACTAAAACCATTCTTTCCCTCAAAGCATTTGTTGCCACATGGTCATTCAGAACTTGTGTGTCAGCCCATTATTGTACGCAGTCTGTGAAAGTTTTTTGGACCACACAGGACATTCGGTCCTGTGTAATCAATGAACACACAAGGCCAAACCAAATTTTGTCAGACCAAAAAATCTAATGTAAAATAAGTGAAACACATGAAAATGCAGAACCAAAGAAATCTTATTTATTATACTAGTAATTCCTACAGCAAATACAAATCAGAGAGATGGGCAAATTCGGACCCCTGAACATACAGGGTGTTTCACAATGTATGTCACAGATCTAAAGGCAGAAAGAATGATAACTACACAAGCTACATTTTATGTATCATTTTAATCAACAGGTATCCAAAATTAATATTTTAAGTCACAGATATCAAACACACCCCATTTCCGTTTCCATTGCAACGATTACCTCAAATGATATGCTCTATTAATATTTCATTCTTCTCTGGCAAAGTATTCAACTCTGAAAGCAAGCTCAGTCAGTGTGTAGCAATGGACAATGACAACTCTGAATTTAACTCGTTACATAGAGGAGCACTTAGACCCCCTCTTCTGCCGACCATGTTCGAGGCACCATCGCTCCCACATAATACTGTAGACAGTCCATGCGGTTTTAATCACATTCATTTATGTATTTGGATTTGTGCGATATTTTTACTTATGATAAACATTTAAATGGCTCCGCATCAAAATAGTAAAGCTTAAAACCGGACACTGAGACATCAGACATTCCTGTCTGGTGTAAAAACTGACGCATCAGACCATAGGCACTGCACATCTGTTAGGTCTGGTGGTCCAATGTCTTTCACATAGACTGTGTAGGTCAAAATGGCACTTGGTCAAGATGGAAGAAGACTATTTCGCTTGATTCGACACAATATTTTAAATTGTACAAGATTGGGCAGTTCAAATCTGTAAGAGTTTACAGACAAATTACCAGTTCATCATGACACAACAGAACATATTTTTCTTTTGGGGTAAAAGGCAAATTTACTTTCACTAAGATTCTGAATGGAAATCAATTTAATGAAGAAGAAAATTATGAAAATGAATTATTCATTTTGGAAACCAACAAATAAATTAATAAATAACAATAATGTTACTGTTGGTGAAAAGAAGAAGTTAATGTAGTCGATATTCTTTTTTGGTTTTTTTGTTTTTAGGAGATTGTGAAACAAACAAAACGTCAAATTATAAGATCTACTTTAAGTATATATAATTCTTGGATTAATATGAATTTGACATGTTTTGGTGAAAGTGTTGGAAAATTAAAATGAATTCCTTACTTGTTAGAATTCAACTGGTGTGGTGTCATCTTCAAAAGTAGGTATGAAGTGATCAAGACACTAAGGGTTGCTAGAGTAATGGTGTACATGCACTAGTCTACAGGAGAGTGGACAGAGTTCACACTGCAGGTCTTAGGTCCTGGTCTCAGGTGACATTGGGTTCCTTGATATCCCTCTTTAAATTTTGGCAGGTGTTTTCAAAACCCTTTTTAAATGTATGTGTACTGAATGGGTACCATTACATGTACCATCAATCAAATGATAAGTCACCATGATTTTGAAACAATGTGGGCATTCCCTTATTTGACTTAAATGCAAAATAAATCCACAAATACTTATTATTAACAATTTTCAAATTACACTTCTTGATTATTATCAAATTGCATTTACATGTATTGATCTTTTATTGTGGATAAATTTATTCTGAATATGCATATGTTAAGAATTTAAAATGATTTAACACTCTAAATACACTGTCATGTACATTTGTACAGCTATGAACCCTTGATTAAAGTTTACAAAAAATATGTTATACATGTACAAACTAAATTCCTCTATAAAATTACCTGTGCATTAAGTAATAAAAAAAAAATCATAACATTTTTGAGTTAAGGGCAACAATGTTATAATGCTGAAATCGGACCTGAAATGACGTAAAATGATTTTGATGTTTTTTAGAAGTGAGAAGTTGTTTTCTACTGATAACATTAAATACATGTAAATATCCCCACATGAAATTTAAGGCACATGTAACTGTATGCATTAATCTACTTTCATCTCCTTCCTTCCATTTTAAAATATTCATAATTCTAATTATAATAAACTTTTGATTTTGGCAAGTAATTTCTCTCTTTCCCGCAATGTCTATGCATGAATAAAAAGTACTGAAAGTCTCCAAAATGCAGAATTTGAAATTGAGGCCATACCGTTCATTCCCATCTTGGACCAAAGCACTCAATTTTTGATGAAAACAGTTCATTCCCAATCTCAAAGTGTTCCGTACCCAATAAGAATCGTTCCATTCTCACTGAGAACCAGGGGGCCTCCATGGCCGAGTGGTTAGAGCATCGGGCTCATAATCACAAGGCCTCTCCTCTCACCTCTGTTGGCGCGTGTTTGAATCTCGGCCGCTGCGTTATGTGAGCAAGTTTGCCAGTTTACTTGTGGAAGGTCGTTGGTCTCTTCCCAGGTACATTGTATCTGGGTTCTCTCCTCCACCAACAAAAACTGGATGCCACCAGATAACTGAAAAATTGTTGAGTGTGGCGGAAAGCAATAAATAATCAATCAATCAATCACTGAGAACCATTCTGTACAAACTATTCAGCATCTGTTCCCTTAAACAAAACCATTTGTTCCCAAACCATTCAGCATTCCACTGGTGTACTAGTACCCTTCTCGGTCTGTATTTATCACATACTTAATGATACTGACAAAACCAACCATCAAAATTAAATTAACCTGTAAAACCAATCACTGTTAATAGTTGTTGTGTCCATGTACAACTCAAGGTAAGGATTCCCTCCCTTTATAAGAATATCCTCGACATTTTTCAAGCTTTGAATTATTTCATTAAGGCACAATATGGTGATAAACTGTACCTATCATGAACAAGATTAACAAGCATTCGGAGTGTCTGAGCATGACGAAACTCAAACTTGATCTGTAACTATCCAAGATAAAGCCATGTATAAATTTCATTTGAATATCTTCATCCAGTGTGGAGAAAAGTCTAGCAGAATGACAGACAGAAAGACAGACTGAGGGTAAACTAATAGTGCCCTTTGGCAAAGCTGGTCGGGGACTAAAAAACAAATTTTACTTTAATAGTCCCCCAGATACATTATGGACAGTCAGATTTCATGGATGATGAAAGTGATGGATTTCTATCCTTATTCTTAATAATATTTAAAGTATCTATTTAATTCATGAATTAATTTTGTATAAACAGCTGTAATATTGTACGGTCAAGAAAGCAAACATAACGAGACTAACGTAACAAGTTACCGCTAACATATTATGTTTACCATGCTGATTTGTAACTCCCCTCCCTAGTTTTGCAAGTTTTTGAACATATGGTATGATAGGTATGTTAATGGTTTATTTTCTATTACTTTACTGTATACAAGAATTAGGACCACCATAGATATCTTACTTTACACAAAAACTTAATATTGCAAAATAACTCATAGACATCAAATTGCAAGAAAATGAGTTTGTGAGTGGATTGTTGATTAAGAGTTTTTACATGTATTTCAGCAATACAAAAATAAAACTAAATAATTTAATTTTGTGAGTGATGCTTCTTGCTGAATTATGTGATAATAAATTTCTTGCAAATGTTTTGGGATCTACTGAGTAGTTAATGTTTTAATGAATTAAATTTTCACACACTATGAGAAGGGAACTAAGCCTTATAGTGCAGTTGTGATTTTATGCACATTATTGCATCACAAAATGCAACATGTCAATTTTGTGACTTTAGTGAGAAGTTGACATCTTTTCTTTCAGAGCTAACAGTTATTTGCATTTTGAAAACCTTGAGAAAAGTCTAAGAAAGGCAATATAATCCATATATGGGCAATTCTTTTTTCATTTTTCAAATGTCATTTCAAAGAAATGTTGGATTTCTATTGAAATAGTTATGTGTAATTAAAATTTTACAAAACAGCTACCTTTGAACATAAGTCTTTGACAAAGGCTAAACATGACATACTATAGTAAAATAGGTGTCTCAATTATGAATTCAAAGCACATAATAGATTGTGTTTAAAAAGTACTTTAAAATCAAACAAACTGCTAAACTTTCTGTGAAAATGGATGATAGTGCACCTGATGCTGGTTTCTGATAGACAACACTGTCAATATTTAGGCCAACATGTTTTTATTATCTGTTTTACGGGAGCACTGACCCAAATTTTGGCAAAATTGAAATAAAAATAAAAGTACCCATTCGTTGCTATTTTTTATTTCATCCACCAACTGTTCCATTTTCAGTGAGAAAAAAATGTCAGTCTAGTTCATGTCCCCACCACTCATAAGCACTCCTTTGGAGTGATCAATGAGTGGCAGGAATGGGAACCAGACTAATAAGCATATTTATGAAAGGAAACATGTCATTGGTGGATTCCACAGACATCATCCAATCAAAGTCATCGAAATGTATGACAATATTTAGCTCAAAAATGAAACTGAAGCGCTGCACCAAGATGTCAGCCTCAGCTTAGGACACGAGACATTTGGTTATTCAAGATAGTTTCTGTTGACCATAATGGTAAAACTTTAAAGTCATCGTAAAAGTGGGTCTTGTTTCCTCTGTCAATGACATGATTAACGAGATGGATGATTCTGTGGCAGTTATGAAATGTTATGGTAAGGGTCACGTTGAAGTTGACAGCAGTGTTACACAATTAGCCCAGTTGGCTCTTTGGACTAGTAAATTAAGGCGTCAGTCCAAATATCCAGCCGAACCGAATCTCAACCAAAATAATATCACTAAATATTTCATTAACACACTTTACAGATTTTTAAATACTCTGTTTTTGTTTATAAAATTACAAGGAAAAAAGGCTGAAAATTTAACAGGACCTATGATGGAGGAAATTCTGATGCAATTACTCCACAATAAAATTTTTCTATATATAATTATATCAATTAAATGATGAAATCTTATATAAACAAGTCACTTATTAACAGTTGTAGGACAGTGACAGTGCCTTGAATAAAGAGATCCGCAACTTGAAGAACTGACTAGAACAGGTCCAGCACAATCTCTTAGCTTTATAAAGCTATTTGAAATAGCTTGATTTAACTATTTCAAATCTTTCATGAAATTAATTTCTAAAGCCATAAAAATCAAAATTAGTTCAGTAGGAAGAAATTTGATTCAAAATTGTTACATATTTAAGATTATTAATTTATTATGCAAAGTTATCTAATCTACAGCATAGAATAAAAAAAGATTAACAGAATAATGGACAGGCAATCAGATTCCACAGTGTAAAGTCATCATACTTGTCTACGCTTCAGTGCACTCAGGGTAGTGGACAGTTAACAACACAAAAGAAATTCTCTTTTCATGAAAATTCTTAAAATGACATAGTATTGTTATGAACTCTATTAAAAACAGTGTTCTGATTAGTTCAAAGTATTAACATATTTAAAAATTATTATGTGACTTTTTGGCTATGTCTTTACACTTACAAAATTCAATCTAATTCAATATAAGCTAGCTAAATCAAACTACTTCAAATAGCTTTATATAGCTTAATAAAGCTGGACCTGTAGAAATTAGAGGGGAAAAAATAAAATTTTCCCCTCTATTCACTGGTTTTAATTTTATTTTTGGACCATCTGCTTCATCTTGATTTTATTTCTATTTCAACATCCCCCCCAGTTTTAAAAAAAATATTCCTGTAAAACAAATAAAAAAAGTTGGCCTCATATGCTCTTAACAGTTCTTTGATATGTACAATGTAGATGTCAACCCAATTTACATTTAGCAAATACATGTTGGAAAAAACACAAAACAGTTCTTTTTATGACAATAAAAATACATGAGTTACATTTAAATTTATCTTATTTATACTTCTTCATATTTACTCAAGTTGCATTATAAAAACCAGTATTTATTATACACCTGTAGATATCATACTAGGTCACAAATGGATTTGTTAAGTATCAAATTAAAGAAAGATTTCACAACTTGAAAATCAAAATTATTACTCATCAAACTTTACTTGGCACCAACAGCACATGGAGCAGGTACATCAAGTTGAGTCCAACAAATTTTTTATTAAATGATTTTACACTGAAATTGCTATTATTAGCAATATGAAACAAAATTCTTCCTACCACAAGTTTATTACCCATACATTATTATTCATGACAATTTGATTAGTATGACACACCTCCTAAAGCAAAAAGAGTTCTCAGAAGACAATGTAGTTTGCTGGGAGTTTGAATCCCGCTTGTGCCATGGCTGTATTAACATAGATAGTGATTGCTCCTTTGCCAAAATGCTCAGTGTTAAGAAGTGAGAATCACTGGTCTTTTGGATATGACATTAAAAACGGAAGTCCCAAGTCACGGCAGGCACATTGAAGAACCCTCACTGCTATGGCCCTGAGTGCTAAGCATAGGTTTAAATTTGTGGTAATGTCTCAATATGAGTGAAAAATACTCAATGGAACAAAAACAAACAAACAAACAATCAAAATCAAAGAACCGTCTGTCTTAGTTAAAAATATAGTACATTAAAATGACCTGGTCATGAGGCATCTCATCTGATAGAGAGAGACACCATGTATCGTTACCCTTGACTAGCCAAGATGGAAGCATCTATGTGTGAAATATCAAAGCCCTATCCCCATAGCTTCAATATATATTGCCAAAGTTAAAGTTTTTCCCTTCAAATGTGATGCTGACACAGGGGTCATGAAAATAGTTCGCCAGACATTCATCCCAGTGAGGTAATAAAAGCATTGAGTTATTTAATTTCTATGCTAAGCATGAATTAATATATTTACTGTGACTGCATTCTCAAATACACCACAGCAGATTCATTTTCAATGTATTCACATGAAGGCATTACTCGTATTTCCTAAATATGTAATACTGGTAAGTCTTAGTCTGATAAGACCCAGACAGGTATATTCTATATTCATAATATTCATTCTTTGCAACTGACTTGGGCATATTCATGTAATCTTAAATTCACAAACACGAAAGGGTCATTGAACTCAAAATTTTACCAAATTGCTTAGATATGATGATGAAATGATTCATACATAATTATGATCCATTTCTATTCTTACTTTTCAGTCATTGACAAAAAATTCATGATTATCAAAACTGTATGGTTCAGAGCACTTTTTCGGAGTTGAACTTGGTTCAACTTCCTAAGTCATTAGAAACAATGCAATGATATTTAAGTGAACCGCATTACACTTTCACCTTTCTTTGATATGTAGCAAACCTGATAGAAAACATCCCGAAAAAGAAATAAATTTCATTTTTAAAAATTTGATGGTTTGAACTGCACTGCTTCATGTCAGCATACTTCATGAGCACATGCTGAGCATGGTAGTGCTTCATGAAAAGTATGCCGGCATGAAGTGTAGCAGTTCATACCCTCATGTACTTTCAAAATTTTATATAATTAAACTCAACTTTCATTTCTATTGGAATTCACAGTTGTGAAGATAGACATACTATATTTATCAAGATAAATATGCACTATATTCACAAGGAAATGGCTATCATTACAATTGGTAAAATATTACAGGCAAAACACTAGATATGTAAACATTACAAGATGTAATCCTGTATTAAAAACTCAATTCCAATGAGGAACCTGTGCCATTTATCTTTTTCTGCATTGATAAAGGTTGCCACAGGAAAATGCAGTCCAACACAAATGTTGCTCAGCAGGGTAACAATCATCCTTTTGCTGATGAAATAGAAACATACAGCATTTAAAAAGGATTCACATGATCATGAGATCGATGGACTGAGTTTTTATCTGTGACCATAAATGAACAATATGAAAGCTAAACACAAATACACAACACTGAAGCATGAAAGTATAATTTTTCAATTCATCTATACATTGATATTTACAAAGAATATGTAACGAAATCAAAATTAAAATAAGTTTGGACTGAAGATCAAAGTAATTACTGTTTAAGATGTTTGTTAATATTTTTCTTTGTTAGAAGATTGAGGTTAATGTAACTGACAAATATAGTGGAAAGTCATCATTCACCACAGGTGGTCAAATTTAACAGAAATTTATGATCCAGATATTTACACAAGGCAGTTTCTTACTTATATGGCATGTTTCAAATAGGAAAATCAGTAGGGTGCACTGTCATGGTATTTGATGTGAAGATATGATATGATATGATATGATTTTGCTACTTTCATTGATAACAATGGAGAAACACAAACAATTATATAAATTTTAATTGACGTGTAAAAAATATATCATTTGTGGAATCCAGCAAAAGGTATCACAATTTACTTCAATTTTTATTGATTTCTTACAAATAGTTGACTTATTTGATCCTGCAGAATCTCTTGCAAAAATGTAAGATAAAAGTTACAAGAAGGAATAATTGTGAAAAATTAAAGTATTTTGCCATGAATAGTCTTCTTTAAATAATCACTTTCTTTGAAATGCAATCTGCACACTACAGAATAGAACGAAGGCTCCCAACTCTGAAAACAGGTTTCTCCTTGTTTACTTGCACGAATCCATGATCTTTACCTCGTTTGGTCCGACAGGAAAATGTGTCCACCTCTGTTACTACACCCAGGTATGCAACAAGTCCTCTGCATGTTTCATAAGTGCATATGACAGCAATTTGTTTATATTTGATATGGTAAAATGCAATGATAATTTGCAAGCTAGTTCTGATGGGGACCACATTTTCCAGTGGCACCATCTATAGGAAAGATAACAGGCACCAGTACTTCATACAGAAAGATTTGTCTCATTAAATGTTAAAAATATAATATGACATAGAAATATGTTTTTCCTATTTAATGTGAATTTATAAATAAGATCCACTTCAGCTTTAATTTCCATGTGCATTTGAAAATGGCCATCATTATTCTAACTTGCACACTAGGCACTACTTGGACGAGTTCATCACTGATTAGGTTGAAGGTCAAGAAATACTACACAACAGACCCAAGTCTCTGCATATCGTAAATAAATGAATAAATAAACTAATAAACCACTGTTACCTGTGCAAATTTAGTGAAAATAAATCAATATATCAATATTAAATATTTAAAAAAAAAAGAGAAAAACTTTGATATGCATAATTTTTTTTTTCTTTAAATGTTTGAAAATTCCATTCCCAGCAATACATTCTGTACTTACAATTTTTTAAAATTTGATTTATGAGAAATCTTTTAATATAACATACCTTGCCCCAACTGACAAATCTGAAATGGCATAGAAGTAGGATTTCAAGACTCTGGAATCACCAAACACTTCATCACCAAAAGTATTCATGCGTGTCAGGGAGATACGAATGGCAGTAGCTGTTACCCATTCCTACAAAATATAAATCCGTTAGGTAGTTATTCATACAATATACAGCACAGATAAAACTATCTTCAACAAGAGGCCCATAGGCCATGCCAATTACTGAAGCTAATGTATTTTCCCAATTAAAAACCATTAAATCCAATACACAATCTCCAAGTTGCCTATACCAGTTTCCTATTGTTTAAAGGCATAAGATTTACGATTTTGATAAAAGTTTAAATGTACCAAAAAGGTGGCAAAATCAAAGATCATAACTAGAAAATCACAAAAAGTTCTTCAGAACATTTACAAACCCATTGGATATAATAATAATTACATAATTCTCTGTTGATTCTCTGTTGAGTGTCTGGCTATCTCATTAATTATGCACTGTGTTTTTTTCTGAAGATTGTAGACACAAAATAAGCGATGATGCAACAATGTATTAGTACTATTTATATCACTTTGCAATCATTGTGCACCTATGTGACTAAGCTACAGAATGAAGTTCAACAAAGGTAATATAAGTATGGACGGAGAATTTTTTTATGTATTGTCCTCCAGACAATAATTTTATCAAGGGTTAAAATGTCAAAATGATTTCAATTTCAAAGAGCTACAGATTTAGATAATTCATAATTAATACTACAGATGCGTTTGTTGGGTTTTTTTTTGGTATTTTTAGTTCTTCTTGCAAAGTATTGTGAAGTCATTTTCAAGACAAAACAATATATACTTTCCGTTTAATTCTTATAAAGAGTGAGATGCAATATATATCTTTTGTACACAAACTGTAATAGCTAACTGGTTAGCATATTTGTTAAAAATGACAAAATTGTCATACAGACAGCCTCGGTTTAAAGGGGAGAGGAGCATACGTTTCAGCTGTGGCTTGTGATGATAAGGAGTCCTAAAATTTTCAATTTATGCCCCACTTGTCCTAAAGATGCTTCATACCAAATTGGAAGAGAATTGGAATAGAAGTTATCTAGAAGAAATTACAAATGTTCAAATGCTAATGCATGATGATGGACGAAGACCAATTGCAATAGGTCACATAAGTTTACTCAGGTGACCTAAAAATTGAACCTTTGCAGTTCTTATGAAGAACAGTATTAAAAGAACCTTCTTGTGGCTCCATCCTGGCCAGGAGATTCATGGTCTGAAGAAAGGTGAATCTTCATCATAAAAGAATTTTCTAATGTAATGTAAAGCTTTAAAATCCTATTGTGGCCCCATCCACACTACAGGGGTTATGATACAGGGTTTGACATTCACTTTTTTCTAGCATTAGATCAGTCCAGCTACTTCAAATTATTTTTACTAGACCTGACTTTACCATTACATTTGCTAACCCTGACCAAACTCCCCCCCCCCCCCCCCCCAAAAAAAAGAGAAGATAATTTGATGTATTTTCCATTTAATAATCTATTTTTACACTTAACTTAAATGACAAACAACACTTCTTCTGTTAAATTTGAACTAAAATGTATTTATTTCTTTAAATTCTACCCATGGAAATTCTTCAGTCCATTTAGAATAAATTGACCTTGACCCCCCCCCCCCTATTTTATATGCCTGTCTTGTTTCTTCACTACCTTTTCTTTTTTCCCTCTCTAGGACATCTTTCCATGAGAAGGAGAAGCCGTATTTGAACAGACATTCCTGCACATGCAGTATGTATGTACTATTTTTTAAAATTAAAATGAATTCAATATATATCTAAAAGAAAACTTCACTCACATTCACATTTTTAATTAACACACAGATGTTGCAAAACATCACTTCCAACCATGACGTAGAGATCATGTCATCAAGCAATTTAAAATTGTTTGCAAAGGTGATGTTAACTTTTTACACTTACTTTTTTTTCAGTTCATAACAAAATATCTTATGGCTTAAAATGAAGTTTCTTGTTTACTTTGTTTACTTTGTCAACACAATCAGTCAGACTAATAAATTGACATCCAGGCCTTCTTGGGACATTTTTTTTTTTTTGACTACTTGTGATGCATTTCAAATTTATCAAGCAATTCTACAAACATTATTGATATTTTTACCAATGATGTATTTTAAAAAGACTCCAATCATAAAATGTAGTAAAAATACAGAAAACATCAAATTTTCTTGACTCTTTGATCAACAGAAGCATGTGGTAGATCTGAACACAACAGTGACCTACTTTACAGCTGATTCATAAGATATCTACACTATTGCCAGACTACTACTTCAATCAACGCCTGATACATTGTTCATTAACATTCTAAAACTACTGCTGTGTCAGTTACATGTATGTGTGTGTGTGCACACATGTGTATGATCTTTAACTTTCACTAATGAATTCAGGCCTTAATTAGGTCAGGATAAATGGGATTCATATTACATCACAATCAGTACATCCTATGATACAAATGTTTATATAGTTCATAGTCTAAAGAATTTTCAGCTAATTTGGAGTCAAAATAGTGTTGTATTTTCATTGTTTTGTTTTATTCCCACATGTAATTAACCCAGCTCAGGTGAATTATAACAGTATTCATTCAATATGAAAATCAGAAAAAGGAAAATTTCATTTCTGTACATTTCACAATAAATCATTACATTTACTCTAAAAGAAAATTTATACTCATCAATTCCTTAAAAATTTCCTTGCACTTCTTTCATACAAAAAAAACCAAAAACTCATCTGTTCAACATGGCAAGGTGCATCTGAAAAAAAAGGTAATCATTCCACAGAACATCTAGTTCTGAAATGAAGGTACAATTTCCATTATATGTGGACCAGAAATTAATTCAGAAATTCTTTTGAAAAAAAGTAAGGTTTTTGATGAGAAATATCTATGGAAAAATACATTGGTTTATATTCCTTATACACTGCCCAGATGAATATATGTTGGTTTTCTAAAGTCAGTATGACAGTCTGATCTTAGCATTTCCTTCACTCTAAGACATCCAAATAACCATGAGGTCAAAATGAAATCAAATAAACACATACATGTTAGCCATTTAAAGTAAATAATACATTTAACAAGTCACCAATTCACCACAAAGTTCTTAACCAATACATAAAATACTTGATATATCAATGCTGGGTTGTTTATATTTAGTATTTGGAGGAAATAAATAATCCTTGTAACAAGAAAACTCATCTACTTGGAATTTAGATTCATAATTGGAATTCAAAATTCATTATGAATGTGAAATGAATTTGCTAATAAAGATCCCTTTGTTTGACCAGTCCAGTACACGTTTCTTTCTGGGTGGTCAAGCACTTTGTGTCAACAAATTTGTTCCTAATCCTCTTCAATCAAATCCTAGCTTACAATAGAAAAACTTAATTCTCCAGTTTTTCCACTGCACTTGAAGTATTTGCACTTGAGTGAATTACATTCATCTACAAATAGTGTTGTGCATTCTTTCTCAGCTTTCTTACAAAGGGATCATACAAACATACAAGCCCTGAATTGCATCACAGTCCTTGACTAAATGAAATCACCACAAACATGACCACAAGGCAACTTTACATCTGAAAACTCAATACTGATATTGTGGACTCATAAATTTTACCTCAGATTGAAAGCCACTGCAAATGATTTCTGAACTGGAACTTGAATTATCAATGTATCTAGAATGCCTGGCACATCATTTCATCAGTCTTAGATTTACTATTTCAATAAGAACCTGATTCTCCAAACATAACAAACTGCATACTTTTTTTTTTTTCTGTGGGTATTAACTTCTGTGATTTTCTGAGAGATATATCAATATTTTTAGTAGAATATATTTTGGCTAACATGGAGTTTCAAAACATAAAAAAATTGATGTGCAGTGGATTGTTCTGTGTGTGTGTGTGTGTGTGCACGCAATTTTTTTGTGAAAATACCAAACATCAAGATTGCATTCCATCCACTTAATTTGTAAATAATACAAGGTAGGCCAAAATAAAATTATAGTTTGTTCGTAATTGCCGTCCATCTCATTAAAATTATTCCCAATGGAAATATCTTATTGACAAAATTATTTATATATTCTTTTTTAATTGCTCCATCAGTTAAAAAGTTTGTAATTTTCTTCGCTCATCGAATTACTCGACTTTTTAACATCAGGTTTGATTTAACTTTTTTCTTGCTATCTGTGATATACCATTTATAAGATCGTTGTTGACAAGCAGCAGCCGACAAATGTCAGACTGATGTGTAGTGACTTTACTGAAAACAAAACCCAAAAATAGTCTTTTAAGAATGGCTTACTTGCCAACCATAGTCTGTACTGTGACATCAGTGTTTCATTGAATTAATAGAGAATGACCTTTTTGTCTTAACTATAGAAAGTAGGCGGTGATTTTACTCAAAGTAGGGGACGAGAAATCGCCGGGTGCCAGTTCCTAATGTAAACCCTAAAAGCATGCATCCCTTTGTGTGTTGCGTAGATAATAAGATGAAAGTCACCAACAAATTTACAGTTTTAACATTCAAAACATGTGGAAAGAGATTTTCGCAATAGCAAGCATATTATTGATTAGAACATCACCTTTGTTAAAGTTTTGAGTGTTTTATCACAAAATTTTGAACAGTCATTTTTGGCTTGTTTGTTTCAAAAATCAAAGAAAGAAAAAATCTGAAAAATAAATATGTACACCATTTTATATTGTAATTTTCATTATTAATTTTAAAATCAACTTTAATGATGGTTGTATATTGTTTAAATTCAAAAAAAAAAAAAAATGAATTCCTCCCCTCCCTCCTAAGTCTGAAATCCCCCAGACGGCAATTCCAAATAAACATTTTTTTAATGGATGGTCCTATATCATATTTAATGAAAGAAAACTGTCAGATTTAATATTAGATAAATAAAATAGAGATTTAAAAAAGAAAATTTACAATCATTAACTTCACTTCAATATCAATAAAAATGTGAATTTCTTCATATAAAATTAATGCTGAATATCATCAAAGTGATCAAAAAAGAGGCCCACAGGCCTTATCAGTCACCTGGGTATTAGTTAGAAGTATCATTAATCCCAAGGGCTAAGAAATCTAGAAAAAAAATTCTGTTCTGCATATCTTAGATAAATTCTAATATGCAGCAAAAGACTTAGTATAAAACAAGATGTGTACAGTTATTAAAACTTAAATGCCCCCAAAAGTACCTACACAGATGACAGACTTTCCGTACTATATGCAACATTAATGATATAATTTGGACCTGTCCTAGAGTCAAAACCCTGGGGTTGTGAAATTCACCATTTTGGTATATCCTTTTCTGCTTTTCCTAAATATGCATTTAGTTTTTTATACCAAATTAGCAAACTTAAAGAAGTCTTTCAAATGATAATCACTATAATAATTTTGGCCCCACCCTGGAACCAAACCTTACTCCTTGGGATCATGATATTTTGTTAAAGGACTACTTACTCCTTTTAAATATCTATTTAGTTTCAATTTAGTATCAACAGCATTACAGAACATGTTTTTTAAATGTTTTACACATTTACACTATATGTACTAATTTGGTCATGCCCTGGAGTCAGAACCTCTACCTTGGAGATCATGAAATTTATAATTTTGGTAGAGGCCTTCTGGCTCTACATGACTATGCATACAGTTGTTTGTTTTGTTGGGTTTTTTTTACAGATGTGCAGTTGTAGAGAAAAAGAATTCTGAAAAATGGCCAAGTTTTGCCCTGCCCCTAAGACCCCAGGGGTGCAAAAACCTGAAATTTACAATTTATGTCTCCCTTGTCCCAAAGGTGTTTCATACCAAACTTGAAAAGAACTGGAATGATAGTTGTCAAGAAGAAATTAAAAATGTTCAATTGTTCACAGACAATACAAGTTGCATGACGAATGATGACTGATTGCTATAAATCATGAGTTTACTCAGATGACCTAAAGATGAATTGTTACAGACATATACCTGCAATAGAGGACTGCTTTCAAAATCAAAAGCACTAGGCCGTCCCTCCAATGTACTGAATGGTACACTTCCTCCAGTCAGGGGTGAAATGTCGCTGTACTCTTCTGTACAGATAGCCTCCCCTTCATTTTCCACCGTAATGATACCCCGACGTTGTTTTCCATAGGTCCTTTCACAAGAAGCACTGTAAAACTGATATGGAATCCAGTCACCATCTTCTGTTGTTTTCTTGTAGATGGCAAAACTGTCTGGTCTTGGGGAATGAAAACGCAGCCTAACATAGGTTACATCATATGCTTTATCTATAAAAATAAAAAAAATTATTACAGGTTTAAGCTACAGTAACCCATCAAGTAGAAAGAATACTCTCCTTTCACATTTCTACCTTTCTTAAAACTTTATTATTCCTCTAATATACACAAAATGTTTAAGACTACAGTTTGAATAATGGCACAACTAGCTGTTACCAATTCAAAATAAGAATGGTCACTTTCATGTCATAGTTTGTCAAATTATTTCTAGTTACCTAGCACTTTTTACATTTCAAGGTTTCATAAAACCAAAACACAGAAACCTACGGGTCACAATATCCACCTGAGTCCAAATGTTCATGCTGGATATTGACTCATATTTCAAAGCACTTCAAACCCTTTTGTAAACCCATTCTGACCCCTGGGGTAATGATTAAACTTTTAAAGGTCTCAGTATTGTAACCTATCCTGTCCCTTGGGGTCATGGTTTGAACAGATTTGAACCAATACTACATGACAATGCTTGCATATTAGTTGCACGTAGTTCTTAAGAGAATGTTTCCTATATAATCCAGCATGTTAAAAAGTACAGTAAAACTTAAAAACCCCGAATGTCACTGTGGCCAAACCCTGACCCAGAGTGCATTGTTGTAACAGACTGGAATCTAAACTAATGAAACTTTTACACAAGTTCTGGATAGAGTGGTTCAGTGGTCTTTAGAAAGAGTGCAACAATAAACTGTGAGACAGTATATCATGGTAACTATTATCAAGATTTGATTCCTGGTACATTGAACTTGTATCTCGGTTCAGTTCAACAAGTCCGTAATTCTTACATATCAATAAATGTGGTAATGTGTCACAACATGGTTGTGATACTGATGTTTCATACAAAACAGGCGACACATCCAGCATAGTAATGCATATGAATGAAACACCACTACACAAATGTAGAGATTCTATGAAAGTGCTCTCCTTGAATACGCCACAGTCTTAGAACCAAACAAGCTACTGGAAAAGTATACAGCCAATGAGACCATCTGCCATAGTGGAAAATTCTGTATTCAAGCAAATAGTATCTGTATTAGAACCTAAATTAGCAAAATCAGTGCCTTGTACCCAGACCACTTCCATTCCTAGTGATCATGTCTTTTCTAGTGCAATGAATATTGTCGGGACTCAAAAATCTCCACTTACTCCAGACCAAGTGTTAAATTTAATATTTTAAAGGAATGCATGCACATTTAATGTAAGCATATGCCATTTTCAACTTAATAAATGACAAAAAAAATAATCAGTTTGGTTTCTTTTTAAATTCATGATATATCTATATTCAATTTGATAGTAATGTGTCAAGATACATCTTATCATGTACTAAATATTGTGATATATATCATATCATGAGGTCAGTGTATTGATGAAGTCTTTGTCTTTCATTAACACATTTTTTCTCTCCCCCTTGGAATGCCATAGTCTAATTTTGAATAATCTTGACTCCCCCTTCGATCAAGGTTGGTTGTATATTGTTTAAAGTCCCACTCTAGAATATTTCACTCATATGAAAATGCCACCATTGCCGGTGAAGGGCAGCAAAATTTAGGCCTATGCTTGAGCACTTACGACCTTTGAGCAAGGAGGGATCTTTATCGTGCCACACCTGCTGTAACACGGGGCCTCAGTTTTTAGAGTCTCATCCATTTAGTCACCTCTTATGATAAGCAAGGGGTACTGTGGACTTATTCTAACCTGGATCCCCACGAGATAAGTTTGGTTGAATGCCAAGTTAAGAACATTGTTTGATCAGAAGCTCACTTGAGTTCAGCTTAGCTTAAAACTTATAGGAATACAAATGACAACAGCTGCAGACTTCACCTAAAAACATAATACAGTTTACTCTCACTACACAATTTTACATGAAGATGATGAAATTTCAAAGTATTTGCCATTGTGTGGTGGAATAGTAATACATGTATTAAAACTATCAATGAGTAAGGATGCATTGTTTCAAACAACATAGCAGAGTTCTGGCCATTTTGTGTTATACAAATATTTTCCACATTCACCACGCCCTCACTAACACATTCCTGTGTAAACACACTACAAGGCTGTCTGAAGCTGCTCAGAAACAAGTGAAAAGTTACTAAGAGATCCCCCTAGAAATATCGATAACAAATTGCAGAAACAATACAAATACATGTACATAAACTACCATAGAATAATTTTACAACAACCAGACAAATCCTGAAAAACCAAGTGAGGATTCTTTTTCTTTAAACTCCCTGATAGATTTGGAGATGACCCCTGGAGTTTTTTGTCAGTAAATGCTATGATAAGGTCAGACTTTTTCTATAGGATGCTTTTATCTGTAAAGATAAGCAAAATCGCCTGATAATGCTCCTTCTTCATTCCCACATAATCCTGCTTACACACCATTCTAAACACTGTGTGTAGGGTTCTGGGATCTCACAAGATTAGGTGTCATGAACAGATGCAAAGAAATCCAAGACTGACATAAATATGTAAATGTTATATGTTCATACTGACAAGGGTTATGTAATCGTGTCTGAAATATTTACCACAAATTATTTTCTACTAAATTTTCTTTTATTTTGTTACTGGACTACAGTAGCAATTGGAATATCCAATTAACTGTCAATAGCCACTTTCAAGAGTATGTAACCTGTTGTTAAAAGGGTATATAATGCATAATTAAAATCCCAATTACTTTGTGAAGAATCATATTAATTTGTACTATCTATACTGTATCTCATGTGTCAGATATGTGATTTGGGTGTAATGAATGAATTTGAAGGTTTAAAAGATGTCAATAAAGGAACTTCAAAATTTTCTCAAGAGTACCTTGTCTATCTATGATAACATGCATCCAGTGGAATAGCAATGAAAATTCTGAATGGTCTACAAATAATTGTCAGTGACGATAATGCATGTAAACTACAACCTATCTCCCCAAATCTGTGTGTCAGACAAAAATTACAATGGTGAGTGTGGCCTGGGAAAGCCAAGCTTGAATAATGAATGACAGTCTTCATTTGGCTTTACTGTGGACATTTGTTATTTATACAAAGCTTTTTAACATGAGACAATGACATTTCAGTAAGTTTAAAGGAACTTTCAGGCAAGTTTTCTTTAAAAATGACAAAATAGTCTGATAACACTGATTATTAACTTCTTATAAATGTAAAGCTTATTTATCACAGTATTAACTTTAGATTTATACGATCTACGATGATGGATAGGTTTGTGGCCTAGTGAGAAATAAACCATAACAGATGTCAGGAAACACATACTCAGCAATAAGTATTTTAGTTCAGAATATTTACCTAGCCATTTAATTTGATCTTTTATCTACCATGTGGAATTTGAAATTGGAGGTCAAGCAAAAGTAATCCAATTAGATACAATATAGGAACATACTTTAAAAAGCTTGAATAGCTAAAAGTAAGAAGAAAAAAATGAAAATTATCCACCCCTAACAGTGTCTCATTTCTCCCACCTGTCTCAATTTTACGGTCACACCATATCTGAAATTGAACACTTCAGAAATGTCTTGAATAGAGAACTTTGTTTAACCTACATAATCAGAATTATCAGGACTTGACACTTGCATTTAAGAAGGCATTAGCCCCATGTAGTCAGAGGGTGAAGTCTCCCATCCCCATATATAAGACATTCCCCTGGAAGATTTTTGAAAACTTTATGCCTTCAGAGTTCACATTCTGCATTTTTCACATGATTTTCACTTTCAGTTATGCCAAAGGCAATATTATATATATATATATATATATATATATATATATGTGTGTGTGTGTGTGTGTGTGTGTGTGTGTGTGCGTGTGTTTTTAAACAATTTTTTTTGGGGGGGGGAGGGGGTCACATTTCATATTAGGTACAGGAACAAATTCCACTGATACTATACAGTGGAGTAAAGAAAATCTCTTATACTACACTACCTGTAGTTTTAGTTTATTGACTAGTTCTTCAGTCTTGGACCAACAGAATAAGGTTAGTAAATTAATTTTTTTCTAGAAAAACACACACAAGAGGGAAATCTTAATACTTTCAGCAGCAAGCTGCAAAAGAATTTTTCCGTTAATATTTGATAAATTATCTATAGCTTTCTCCTATTGACTGCTCTGTTATTCTCCATAAATCAAAAGATCTTCATTGTTCCAACAGTCTTGGTAGGTGAATGTAGATGTAACATCCTATTCTAATGAACTTAAAAAACTTCCTCAACACTAGCTGGATTATAGATCATAGCAATGGGCCAATATTTCCTCCAAGTCACTGAAGTTGCTAATCTTCTAATTACATCAACATACATACACCTCCCATCAAATGGCAGATGTATACCTTAGTTCTTTGATTAAGAAAGTAGTTTTTCAAGAATTTGAAGAAAATGTTGAAGGAAGACATTTGACAATAGTTGAGGAGAGTTTCTTCCATGCTTCAAAAGCCATGCATCTTACTTTACCATAGTAATCCCCATTTCGGAACAGGGATGTGTGTGAGCAGAGTATCTGATGTACTTACTTAAATTAAGAGTCAAGTTGACTACTATTGGGTACTGAATCCCTTCCAACATCGTGTCGGACTGCCACCATGTCCAGTTATGATTGTTATTAAAATCTGTCATATACTCGGGGGGGTGGCTGTATCCCGGCCTCTTGATATCACAGATTTGGCACTGCTTTCTGACCCCCGTGACTCCCGTCTGTAGACAGTATTCGGTGGGATTGGTCAGACCACAGGTATTAGTGGCCTCAACAGTTTTACTAAAGGCAGCATTCACAAAAACTGGCATACACCGCTGAGCGATACCCTGTGCATTGTAACAAGCTGAACTTGGTAAATTTTCTATTTCATTTTGTCCATATGAGATGTGAGGTAGAGATCCGAGGCAAAACACAATCACAGCTAGTTTACACATTTTACAATCCGTCAAACTCGACGAGTGTACAGACCTCATCTTTTTCCCGTCCGCCGCCATCAAATTACAGTGTACAACAGAGCAAAGGAGCATGATGGGAGTTAAACTTTATAGCGGGATATTTAAAACTTCTTGTTGTTGTCAAAAGGGGGAGAACTCATTTTATATTACATATAAATAAAAAAAAAAAAAAAAACAAAAAAACAACCAACAACAAAAACAAACACAAACAAAAAACAAACAAACAAACAAAAAAAAACCACAAAACAAAAACCATGAACAACACCCCCCCCCCAAAAAATAACAACAACAACAAAAGAAAGAAAAAAACATGAGCAACAACAAAACTAAAAAATAAAAAAATAAAAATTTAAAAAAAACACACACAAAAAAAAACCCCACAAAAGCTAAAATCAAAACCTAAAAACATACTCGGAACGACCTGGCATGGCCATAAGTAAGTCATTATTTTTTTTTTTTTTTTTTTTTTTTTTTTTACTATATAATTCATATGCCTTTTGGGGAATTAAAAAAATATTGCAACTTGCAAAGCTCTCATTCTTATTTTATAGATATAATATAAACTTTATACTCTCTTGACCAGATTGAATAACGAAAAATTAACTTGAATTAGGCCTATGTCAAATGAAGATCATCTATTATTAATAAAGTTGGGCAAACATCTTTAAAGTAAGTTTTGTGTCATTCAAAAAACAAAAAACAAACTAAAACAATCCAAAACAACAAAACAAAAACAAACAAACAAAACAAAAACAAAATAATAATAATAATAATAATCTTGACTACTTTGCGTTATCTAAAAAAAAAAAAATCGTGTTTGTGTATGTTTTGTGTATGATTACAAAATATCAAATATGGTACGATACAAGGATGTAATAATACTTATATTTCATAATCACCAAATGTGAGTTTTAGAAGTGTGTTCTCTCTCTCTCTCTCTCTCTCTCTCTCTCTCTCTCTCTCTCTCTCTCTCTCTCTCTCTCTCTCATATTGACTGCAAAAGTTGCCTCAGAATTCAAGAAAACACATAAAAAGTGGGGTTTATCGATAAAATTTTGGCCATGGAACAACATTTTGAGCAAAACCTCGGGTTAATTAATCTCAACGTTTTTAGGAATCGACGTATTATTTGGAAAGTACAGCAACCAAATCAATGAATCTAAATAGTCTTAAATTCTAATTACTTTAAACTTTCTATGTATATGTATCATAAATTGCAAAATTGACATACGTATATGGGGTATAAATATTGGCAATATATCACGTGAATCAGAGATGGTAAAATCACACTAATTAACTTTTCAATTCAAAAATCCTTCCGCCGCAAAATACAACTATTTTTCAAACCTTTCACATACAGACAAGTTCGAATATGGTCGAGTAACACGAAACTAGTAAGTACACAGGAAAAAACATTTGTGGACAAAAACTATAAGGAGCGAACATCCTAGTTATTTAAAAAAAAAAAAGAAAAGATTTTATAGTGCTTGTCAGATTTTTATTTGTTTGTTTGTTTGTTTTGAAAGGGGGAATCCAGCAGTAGGTTACCAGAGTACATATCAATGTCCGTAACCACCTAGATACCAACTCACTGTATTCTTACGACATACAAAACAAAACTTCAGTCAGTGTTAAATTGGTGAATATATGATTGATTGATTGATTATATATTGTTTCCCGCTCGAGAATTTTTCACTCCTATGGAGACGTCGCCATTGCCGGTGAAGGGCTGCAAAATCTAAGCCTATGCTGGGCGCTTATGGCCTTTGAGCAGGGAGGGGTCTTTGTCGTGCCACACCTGTTGTGACACGGGGCCTCGGTTTTTGCGGTCTCATCCGAAGGACCCACCATTTAGTCGCCTCTTACGACAAGCAAGGGGTACGGAGGATCTATTCTAGGAATCCGGATCCTCACGGGGCTTTTGAATTGATAATTGTAAATACAAATTATCAAATTGATATAACAGATACCAAGTAAAATTCAAAATTTGTTACAGCAAAGTGGAAACATAGAAAATTAATTATTTGCAATTACAACTTGATCAAGCTTCCGTTTTCGTTTGATTCACAAACATTTTATCAAATACATTGAATGATTATATGTGTGTTTTTATTTCAAACATATACGAAATTGCCTGTTATCCTTAATACAAAACTTATTTTCTATACAGGTATGTCTATGTGCATATATACATATATTATTAATTTTACCTGCATATACACACACCTCTCTGTCTATGACTGTTATTTATAAGTACTACTTTTGTAATGTACTTCATGTACCACTTACATATTGTGGTTTGAGTGAATAAATTGATAGACTTTTACATGGGTATAGGATGATGTTTGCAATGTGTGCTAATGAAGGGTATGCTATTGATCAAGATTATGACCCCTAATATGTTTTAAAATGTCGTATACTGAAGCACGACTACATACCAAAGAAGGGGGGGGGGGGGAGTGGTATTGCAACCTACCTTAGACAGCATGATAAGTCGAAGCTATATGACACCGTCGTGTACATATGGCTGTATCTTGTTGGGTGCATCTTCTTTCAAGAATAATCATTACAGGCTACTATATATTGGTACCGTCTCTAAACCAGCTGATCTGGTAAGTAAAACGGTTTTTCTTTTCTTTTTTTTTTAAGAGGAAGCAGAGTGCGTTTCTGTACGAACAGATAGTGTACAAAAGAATTAAAGGCTAGTGGGGAATATAACAAGAGAACATGGACAATTTTAAATGGAAGTTTTTGAATCAGTTAAAGACGATGGTCACTGCTGAGCAAGAACTTGTACCATTCTGTTTTACAGGCAAATGTATTAAAATTTTGCCCAATTAAAATCAGATCGTCGGCTAGTTTAAGAAACGGAAAGATAAAGAAGATCAATCACAAAAAGATTTTATGGATGTTATAGTTCTGTATTTTTTAATCTTTCATATTCCCGGGATTCCGTACTTGTTGAACATTTATGATACTACGACGGAAATGGGCTTAAAACACACACACACACACACACACACACACACACCAAGAATTCATGATTGTACATCAGCACACACACACACACACACACACACACACACACACACACACACACACACACACACACACACACACACATATATATATATATATATATATATATATATATATATATATATATATATATATAACACTCAATACAGTCGCACAAACTTGGAATGGTCACAGAATCAGAAGAAAAAAAAACAATTAAGAGGTCCATGGGCCACACAGCTCACACGAGAAACATTGGCCGTTCTGGTTTTTTTTTTGTCCCCTACCGGCTTTGCCGAAGGAGACTATTACGAGTTACCCCCGGTCTGTGTGTCCCTCCGTCTGTCTGTCATTCCGCTTGAGGTTTTCGTTTTCCGGACTTTTCTCCGCACCTGATGAAGATACGCAACTGAAATTTTATACATGGCTTTGTCTTGGATTTTTATTTTCTTTGTTTGTAAATGATCTAACAGAGTGTTTATTGGACGAGAATGTGATAGGATTACAAAGCATTACTATTAGTATTGAGAATGAATTATTATTGTTTTGTAAACTTTTAGTTCTTTTTTTATGCGATAACTTGTGAGTTACAGCATGCACTACATGAATTCCAGATATATTGTTCACGATGGAAATTGAAAGTGATTGTTGGAAAAAAAAATCCTTGTATTTTCAAAGGGTCCTATGTTAAAAACAAAAGTTTATTACAATTATTTAGTGATAGAAAATGTTACAGACTTCAAATATTTAGGCATTGTATTTTCTCGCACAGGTTCTTTTTTCAAAAACTAAAAAAACATCTACGTGAACAAGCGCAAAAAGCAGTGTATGGAATCGTAAGAAAAATCAGACAATTTGAATTACCAGTAGATTGTCAATTTGACCTTTTTGATAAAGTTGTAGCACCAATATTATTATACAGTTCTGAAGTATGGGGCCTTGAAAATCTTGATATTGTAGAACGTATACATTTGAAATTTTTAAAACATGTATTCAATCTAAAAAGTTCCACGCCAGCGTACATGGTTTATGGCGAAACAGGGCGCCTCCCTCTATATATTTCAATATACTGTAGAATGATTACATATTGGGCTAAATTGTTTTCATGTCAAGGAAATAAGATTGTCTATGTATTGTATAAACATCTGTATAAATTGCACTGTGATGGAATCTTATCAAATCCATGGCTACTTTGTATACAGAAAATTCTAGATATGATTGGTGTATCTACTATATGGCAAGAACAACGTATTGATGTTAAAGCTAGTGTCACTAAACAAACATTGCAAGATCAGGTCATACAAAAATGGCTCACTGATATATATAACTCTTCAAAAGGGCAATTGTACAGAATCTTTAAACAGACATTTGGTTTTGAAAGTTATATTAATATGCTATCTCCGAAAATCAGAAATGTATTTTTAAAATTTCGTACAACAAATCATCGTTACCAGTAGAGGTTGGGAGATGGCATGGAATACCACTCTGTGAAAGACTTTGTTCTGTATGTAATAGTAATCAAATTGCATATGAATTTCACTATATTTTAGAATGTAAAGCACTAACTGATGTCAGAAAATACTACTTAGGGAAATATTATTCATATAGACGCAATGTTACACTACTAAGGGAAATATTATTCACATAGACCTAATGTTATACTACTAAGGGAAATATTATCCACATAGACCTAATGTTATACTACTAAGGGAAATATTATCCACATAGACCTGATGTTATCAAATTCAAAGATATGTCAATCCAAAATGATAAACTGTTGAGTATGTTTATTCTGAAAATTTATCTCGTCTGTCCTCCTTGATGTGATGTATATTTACGTTTTTATTTCTTTCTTACCTCTGAGCAGTGTTATTCATTATGTACATATATTGTTACTGTTCCTCATGAACCAAATATGGTTTGAGAGAATAAACTGAATTGAAATTGAAATTGGATAATCACAGATCAAGTTCGAGTTTCGTTACGCTTGAACTATTTTGGTCTGAATTATGCCCCCCCCCCCCCCCCCCCCCCCCCGATGAACTGCAAGATTCAGTTTTCCGGATTTTTCTCCGCATTGGATAAAGATATTCTTGAAATTGAAATTTGATATGTGGCTTTGTCTTGGATCATTACAAATCAACTTCGATTTTCGTTACGCTTGACCTAATTTTGGCTGAATTATCCTACCGGTAGGGACATTTGTATTGCCTGCAATACACTCAGAAAGCCCCCCCCCCCCCTTTTAAAAAAAAAGAATATCTTATTAATTCCCATGAAAAATGTTTACCCCGTATTGTGGCCCTAACCTAGCCCCAAAGGGCACACTGAATATAACTATAATGCAAGCCCTCTCTCCTTAAGAACCTATGGCCATAATTAGTCACGTTATATTAACAAAGCTTTGCATGGGAATAAAAAAAAATTAAAAGTTTTTACAAGAGTAGTTGAGCAAAATCAAATCATTTAAAAAAAAAATACAATAAAATCTCAGTTATCCTTTGTGGATCAGGGAATTCGAGAAATTATTGAAGGAAAGCTAAGCGCCAATTCTAACTGCTAAACAGTGTGTAGGAATAACAATTAATAAAGTATAAATGTGTCATCGTTGTTTTGTATTCCGGGATTACATTTTCCCCATAAAAAGTTTCTTTTATATCAACCTTTTTGTATTTCCTACTTGATATTTAGGTAAGAGAGAGTCTCGCATATTCATTATGTTGATATTTATTTTATATAACACTTGAAACCTCTTCTATCATTTCATTTGAATCAATTTTGAACTTGTTTATCCATACTTACCTTGCCACATGGAATGTAATATAGTTTAGAGTACAACTGTTAGGTGATTCGGCTGAGATTCGTCGGCTCGGCAGATATTTGGACTGACGCCTTCGATGAATCTTCGAGCAGTCCTTCATAATTCATGTCAAGAAATTCACAATTAACTTTGGCCGGTTCTAGCAATTGCCGTGCACACAGATGACACGACCTTGCACTTCATTTTTGTTTTTTTTAATGTGACTGCTAAACTAATTTTAGAACACCTTGGTACACAACTCATCATGCTAAAAACTTGTTGTAGTGGTAACAAACCTCAGGCCCTTCAATGCACCAAAAAGTGTTTATTAACCACCTCTGTGTGTATAAAACCTCATCCTATGATACAAATAAAACCTCTCTCTACATAGAAAGAGAGCGAGGGGTGGGCAGTAAAACATGTAAAGTGAGGCCAAATTTTAACCATTTGTCAGAAATTGTGAGGACAGAACTACACTATGAGAACAAAAGTACTGTCCTCACAATTGCATTCTCATGAAAGTGATCTACAGCATGTGAAAGATGTAGACACAAAATATCAGGATAGTGAGGACAAGTGGTGTGAGGACATGTCGTTACTAAAATTCTGTCTCAAAAACCAATTTTTCACAATTCGAAAGAGAGTATTCGATAAGCTTTTATAGGTGTCCCTATAGTTATACCTAACATAGTACTTTTTTGCCTTTGAAATAGTGTATGTGTGTACTCTCTTCTAGACATTGTGAAGACGTCCTCACTTTACAGGTCTGGTGGGATAGAAAGGGAGAGAGAGAGTTTCTGCAAGATATTTACTGAGAAAATGCATAACACATCCCAGACTAATCCATCCTGATTTTCCACAAAAGCAATTGGCCCCTTTACACTTTTATGCTTTATTAATGCATTTATATACAAACTTGATATGATGTTCTGTTCCCTGTAAAAACACATAATGTAATGAATAAATTGTGTTGGGAATTCTGTTGCATTTACAGGTCATTTTTGTAATTCATTCTACCCTGCTTTGAATCATTCAATTGAGAAAAAACTTGCATAGATTTTCTGTGATCATTGTTAAAATATATATCTTACTATGGTAGATTTATGCATCAATTACATTTTTTGAAAACTTCTTGAAAAGTTTAATTGAAAAATTTTTTGAAAACAAACAAAAGTTTTAACTCCTAAAATATTGATATATTTTAGAACACCCTGTAACTATTTTGACATAACATTTTGATAAATGCCCCACTGGATGTTTTCCCTGTTTCTGAATACACTTCAGTACATATACTCTTAATAGGAAGACAAAACTGTAAGCATCAGCTTTCTTATAAATGTTTGAATCTTTTTTAAAAGACAAATGTAGATTTAGCAGGTAAGAGGATGATTAAGTGGGCATTTAACTTCCGTGCCTGGCAGCCATCAAGGTCAGAGTGGATGTTATGTGGCCAGTGTATTCAGAGTGAAGAAAAAGACCGGATTCAGAGATTTGTCTTCAAGAAAGATGCTAAAGCAGCAATGGTAAGATACAAAATGTGCAGAGAATGTTAATGGTATGAAATTTCACAAAGACATACAATAACTTTAGATGAAATTGTGAAACACTTATAATGCATTTCTATTTCAAGTTTTTGTTGGTATATACATGCATGTTTAACATTTAAACATACTTATGATTTCAGGATCAATTAGATGCTGTCATAAGACAGTAATACCCACACACAAGTAATATACTCTCTGTCATACTTGTGTAACTAGCGAAGAAGCCACAATAGTTACCATGAAACAGACTCTATACAATTTATATTCATGCCGTATGTGTCATGATTCTCCAAGTATTCTGTCGGGCAAGTGCCCTGGGGTAATTCTAAACACAGTTTCATAATTGTTTAAACATATCTAAAAACAACCGTGGTCTTGACCCCTAAACCACATATGTTATCAAGATTCATTGAGTATTCTATGGGAAAGTGTCTCATGGTCATCCCAACCCCCATTATTTTTTGATTGTTGAAATATCTTTAAAATGGTTGAAATTCCATGTATTCTTGTTACACATTGCACAATGCACTGGGCACCAGGTTTTTGTTCTTCATTTTTCCACTTTATTTGCCCCTTAAGGTGAAAAAGAAAATTCCAAAAACTTATTCATAATTTAGCTGTTTGTCTCTTATTCTCCAAGTTTTATCATATTTTTTTTACAGCCTTTTTTATTTTTGATTCAATGTTTACATCAAATATCCACCACGTGAATGTCTTACATTCATTCGCAAGTTTCAAAGTAGTTCCAAATTCAGGGAGAAAAAAGCAATTTTAAACAATCTACAGTAAACATTAATTTCATTGCACTTATAGTACTTCATAATATAACTAAATCCTTAGTCCAAAACATAAATGATGCATATTAAAGAGTTATACAAGATTTCTGTACAAAGCCGTTGACAGAGGTGTATAGTGAGAGTAGCGCAGGGGTCTCAGGGTGAAAATGAAAATTCCAAAACCTTATTGCCTATTTACAGAGCACCATCAATTATTTTCCCCCAAAAATGATTTGGTTATCGTGTAAAACGTGTGTGTGTGAGGAGTTTTTGGAAAAGTTTGAGGAAGAAGAAAGTGTGACAGATGAACAGGCAGACCTTGGTAACAATATACCTGTACTTTCTTTAGAAAGTGTAGGTATAATAGTTATCAAATGTGCAATAAAAGCTGATTTAATTACTCCTTTAACAATGTTTTCAGGCTGGAAGGCTGTTGATTCGTAAAGCAATTGCAGAATGCTTAAACTTACCTTATAAGGAAATCAAGCTAGGAAGAACAGATAAAGGAAAGCCTTTTCTCATCAACATACCACAGGAGAGCCTCAGTTTCAATGTGTCTCACAATGGTGAATATGCTGTATTGGCTGCCTCTAGGAATGGAAACATTGGTGTAGATGTCATGAAGTATGAAGTCAGTAGGTACTAGGTAGAGATCAAATTATTTCTGACAATCTTTAACTGTTAATGGAGCTTGTATGCGTGATTGTTTTCTCTGTGTACCAAACATGAATTTCTCTTTTTCATAATATTTGAATCATTTTTTCACAATTTATTAAATGAACTGTAGGTGCATGGGAAATAAATTTTATTAAAAAGGGTATCATTTGAGGACTTGTATTACTTAATTTTTGTATATGTAGGAACATCTGTACCAAATTTTTTTCACACAATGAGACGCCAGTTTACAGAATCAGAATGGACTCAGATACGAAAACCAACACAGGAATGTGAACAGCTTAAAATATTCTACAGACTCTGGGTAATATAGCCTTCAGAATATGAATTCATCTACTCTGTACATTACTATGCATTTCACTCAAAGAAGGTTAAGATTTCTAGCCCCCTTTTCAATTGCATTTCTTTGCTAAATAAATAGACTTCACAAAAATATTAGATTACACTGAATTTGAATTTCTGGGTGTATATTTCACCTTCAAATCCAACATATGCTTGGTATGTTACTCTCTTACAGTGCCTTAAAGAAAGCTATGTCAAAGCTTTAGGAGTAGGCATTGGATTTGAAGTCAGCCGACTGGATTTTATGTTTAACACAGAATATTTGCAAGAAAATGTTGTGACAACAGACACATATCTAAAGGTTGATGGAGTACATCTCCCAGAGTGGACTTTTGAGGAGCATTCAATAAACAATCACTGTATTGTTGTGGCAAGGAGTCCTAAAGTATGCATACAGTTTTAAAATGCAGTATATACCTCAATACATCTGTCTATATTTTAAGTATTGTCCATTTCTCACAAAATTCTGAAGTCAAAAGATTTTCATTGAATCTAAGAAAAAATCTGAAAAAAAATATCTTTCAGCTTTCTTATTCCTGTTGAGAAAAATCTAAGTTTGCATCATAGCAGTCTTAAAAGTTAGAAAATTTTGCTCTTGTCCAAACTTTCTAATATTCTTCTTATGAAATCCTGTATAACTGGTATTTTCTGTGGTTGTCAATATTTTCTGGAATTTTGCGAATACAATAAATCTGCAAAAATTACAATTGCAAAAATATATATTAATTCATACAGGTATGGATAAGTGTTATGTAACAGCAGAAATTGAAAATGCAGAATATTTTTTGATACATTTTAGGGATCAGATCACAAAAATTTATACCCACAGAAAATACCTATTATACAATAATGACAAAAATATTTTATTTATGGTCCAAAAGAGATATTATTAACTTTATTGGTTTGAATTCTTTTCCAATTTTAATGCAAATCCTTGCTTAACTTGGTGATAACAATATTATTAATGTTGTGATATTACAGTCCTAGTTAGAGTCTCACATTGAAAATGTGGAAACCCTATAGTAATCACATTGTCCATATGTCTGTCCATCAACATTTTTGTTGTATCTTGAAAGTTTTCAGCATAAAGCTTTCATGTTTTAAACATGTAGTTGATATCAAAGGAAGACCTATTTATTTTGGAGTAATTAGGTCAAAGATCAGAGAGATCTTCAATCTCTAACTTCACTATGCTTTCATTGTGACACAATGTAAAGTTGAAAAGTTTTCAACATAGACCTTTCATCATTTATACAAAGGTAGTTAATGATTAAATGTAGTTTAAAGAAAGATATTTATAGAATTTGGTGTTCAAAAGTCTTGGTCACAGCAGACCTTAAAGTTGAACATGGAAATAAAGATTTGGGAAAAGAACATAATCACAAATAAAGATTTGGGAAAAGAACATAATCACACAATAAAGATTTGGGAAAAGAACATAATCACCCCTTTGTCATTATATGCCCGTCTTTAGATGGGATGTATGATGGTATGGAAATCAAGTTCATCCATCTGTCCCGCTTCATTTTTGGCTCATAACACTATGCAACCTAGAATCATAAAATTTTCAGCTGATACATTTTGGGTAAAGGATGGGTCGCACTTGAAAGTTAGGTCACTGTAACCTTTGATTAAGACGATATGGCCAAATATGGCAAAATCCTATCTCACTTGTAACTGGACAATTATTTGGTCTGGAACCATCAAACTAGGTCTTTTAATGCAGGTGTGTTGTGCCCTAAATTAAGGTCACTGTGACCTATAATTAAGATAATATGGCCATATGTGGCATAACCTTTTTTTGAGCTTATGTAGATATGAGCTCGTATGAGTCCTAGAATCAACAATCAATTTGTGCATCTGTATAGAAATGTAAATTGTAGCTTAAATCATTAAAACTTTTATTTAAAAATGTTTAAGGAAGGTAATCCCTACATATGTTAGAGAGTAATGCAATGGAAAGACTTAACAAGTACATCACAGAACAAAGGAATTGTTTCATGGGAATGATAATGTTTCTAAAAGTTTAGTCTGTCTGTCCAATTAATATTTCATTAGCCCCTTGGGAGTAAGCCATGGCGTTTCAGAGTTAAGTTGGAAATTCAAACATTATTTTGATAAGAGCCAAATTACACCAGTACGGTTAAAGATTAATGAGTATAATATAAGAAGACTGTGGAATACTCACTTCTTTTCTTGGTACAATCCAAAATAAGTAATTCATATCATGTGAAAGAAATTACATAAATATATGTAATAAAATAAAAATATGTTTTAGAATATTTCTGTAGTTATTTGAACAATTCAAGAGATAATATTTACAAGTCAGTTGCAATGTGCAATAGATACATTACAGGGAATAATCTTGATTTTACCTCAGACCTAAAAGCGAAGATTGGTGCAGTCTTTGCACCAATTAAGATTGACATGATTTTTGTGTCATGCATTTTTATTGGTTTATAATGAATAAACGTATCTTAAATGAACTCTTAGTCATTTGTGCCAATGTGTAATGTAAGAATCAAGTTCTTTATGAGGTTGTACCTGACTGAGTCAGTTATCTAGTTAAGATTTAAATTCTTTCTGTTAAACATATTTAAAAAATACTTAAGTGACTATGCATACAGCATACTTAGAAGAAATGATTACATTGCATATTTTACCCCATATATTTATTTATGAATAGATTGTATTGAAGAATTGTTGGTCTTTAAAATTGAAGGAATTAAACAAGATTAAAAATTTGCCATTTGAAAATAATCTGATAGACAGTTTCAAATTTGCAGATATTAAATTCATTTCACAATGTCTTTCAGGACACACCAAACTGTGGGGAAGAAATTCATGAGGATAACCTACATAGTTTTGAAGTTCTAGAGTTAAATGACTTACTTAGAAATGCCAAACCTTTATATGAGCCAGATGAAGGATTCTGGGAAAATTTTGAACCAAAAGAAGAGGCACCTCAGAAAATTATATCCTAAATATTGTTCTGAATCTGTAACATGTACTGTAGATTCATAAATATAGATGTGAAATTTATTATCATGTAATTATGTGAGAAGCATCACTAACAAAATAGAATTACTTGCTTTACAAGTTAAAACTCTGATCAATAGCTAAACCACTTGCAAATTTATGATCACTTGATTTGACATCCATGGGGCATTTTGCAATATTAAGCACTCATGTAAAATAAGGAATCTATAAATTTTTACAAATATAAATAAAATAAAATTATATGCATTAAATATGGAATGCCATAGCTCTTACGGTCAAAATATTTATTGTATGGTGTACATGATACTTTCCTTATATGGTGTGATAATGTCATGCATGATATGGTAATGTTGTTACATGATGTTGCAATATTGTTAAATGGTGTGGTACCTTCACTACATGATATGATATTGTCATTGTGTGATGTGGTTAAATCATCATATGTGGTACTGTCATTACAAGATCTGGTGACATTATATAGTGAGTTCGAATCCTGGTCTGGTCCATTGCATTTACAACCTGTTACACTTGAAAAAATTCAGATAAGAATTTCCTAGGAATGTCCACATCTACACAGTTGTCCATATTAGATACAAAGTTAAATAAGTAGCGTGACAGTGTTTTCATTGATATAGGACCTTTTGCGCGAGTTCAGTTCCCATTGACGGTGATGGTTTTTTTCCAATTTATTATTCATTCTATCAACAATAATTATTACACTTAATAACTTTTTTTCCCCATTATCAAATAAAACATAATCAATAAATGAAATGAGAAATCTAACAAAAGATTCACTCAAATGAAACAGGTTTTTATTCATGTATAGCACAAGGCCACATATCATTTTAACTGTTATTGACACAGATGCCACATTTTAATAATGATGCCATACAAGATTTGTTGTGCTTGCTCTCAAAAAACTCCACCAGCAAAAGGTTTGTTTGTTGGTGGGGTTCTTCAAAAGATGAAATTCATTTTCACTGTACGATCCATATAGTCCCATCCTTAGGACTAACCTCGTGACTCAAGGATGAGAACTTTCATGGTTTGGGAGTTTCCATTGAATTGTAGTAGCTGGCTTTAAAAGTGTGCTAAATTGGACTATATGTTCATACAGCCACACGCATGTCCTGAAAAATCAAACCCCTTACTCACAAAGGGCATAATTTACTTTTAGTAAAGGTCGATCTCCTTGCTCATCACGACTGCAGTTTTGTTTGCTTTGGGAGAGGGCCAAAATAGGCTGTGACTGCTGCATCATCCCTTTCACTATTTAATAATAATAAATAAATTTATATAGCACCTTAAATAAAACAAATTAGTCTAAGACGCTTTAAAAAGGTAAAGATGAAGAATGAAACAATAAAACACAATTAAATGACAGTATGACATAAAACATTACATCTGTAAAATTACCAAAACATTATTATTAAGATCGACAGATAAAGTTTTTTTTAAAGGGAAATAATAAATAACCCAACAAAATCAAAGATCAAACATTAAAAGCATAACGAAAGAGGTGGGTCTTCAAATCTCTTTTAAAATAGTCAAGTTTTTGTATATTTCCAAGTTCATATGGCAGATCGTTCCAAAGTGTCGCTGCTGCCACGTCAAACCTCCGCTCTCAGGGACTGTAACCAAACAGGCTGATTTCAATGTCAGTGATCTTACCAGTATGTATGGTGTTATCAGTTCCGACAAATATCCAGGAACCAGGTTGTGAAGACTCCTGTAAACATGCAACAGAATTTTGTATTGAATACAGTACCCGACTGGAAGCCAATGCAATTGGATCAGAACAGGCATAATGGCCGACTGTCATCAGCGTAGCAATGATAATTCATATTGTGAATATCACATATATGGCCACTGGGTTTACTAAACAGACAGTAAAGTCGATGCCCGAGAACAGAACCTTGCAGGACACCAATCTTTATTCCTTGGGATTCGGATAATTCAGAACCGACATGACGTCTACCACTCAGATACGATTTGATCCAAGATGAAGGTGACACAGACATGCCAGAAGTATAGTCAATTTGTTGAAAAAGAATCTGATGGTAATAACATCAAATGCAGCTGAGAGATCCAACAGTTATTATCCAAAGCTGCAACTACGTCGTGATGCACTTTCAATAAAGCAGTCTCGGTTGGCTGGCCAGACTGATTACTATCCATCAACTTGTTTACGTTTAGATACTATCAATTCTCGCCGAAAATACATTTTCAACAGTTTTGGACATAAAAGGGAGATTTGAAACCGGACGATAGTTCTTCAGCTTTTCCTTATTAAATCCAGATTTCTTTAAAAGTAGTCAGATAATTGCCTATTTGAAGATATTTGGAAAAGATGAATCACCAAAAGATTTGTAGACTAGAGATGTTATGATCAGAATGAAGCTTTCTATACACTATTTGAATAAAATGATTATACATCAATGAATGCAGTTTCTTCAATGTTTTGGATTTGAAATGATGTTTTGGTTTCGTCTCCCAGAGGGACAGGGACCACAAAATTCACAATATTTTCTTCCCTTATCTCGTTGATGCTACATGTAAATGGAAATTTTGGTTAAAAAAAAAAGATGGTCATGCAGTTTCTGAGAAGTTTAAAAATAATGGCAAACACAGCAACTTGGGTCTCAAAAATCTAGAAAATGTTTTCAAATTTTTAATAGCAGCAAGAAACAAGAAATTCGAGAAATTTTTTTCTTCAAATGTAAATAGATTTGTTTTCTATATGATAGTATATATTTCTGTAAATTATAACTGAAATTCATTATTATTTTTTTAAATATCAAAAACCTAAGTCAATGTCAAAAAATCTAATATTGTTGGAAAGATCTCACAAAATAGCAATGCTTAATAATACAAAAACAGTGCCTCTTACAATTTGAAAGATTGGACTTGTATTCAAGTTTACGAAAAGTATGTCAAATGTCAATGTAAAGGTCACCATGTCAAAAATTTTGGTGTCAATGGAAAGGTCTTACCACAAGAAATACATATACCAAATATAAAAGACCTACCCCTGAAGGTTTAAAAGATGTGAGTATGGTTGAAGTTTTTTGAAAATTTCCAAAATCTAGGTTAAAAAAAAAAATGTTACCATCAGAAAGGTCTTCTCACAAGAAATGCACATGATAAATATAAAAACTTAAAAAGTTCTGGCTTATATTTGAATTTTCTAAAAGTAGGTCAGTGTTAAGTTCATCAGGTCATATATTTTGGTGTCAATGGAAAGGTCTTGTTACAAGGAAAGCACATACAAAGTATGAAAGCTATACTTACCTCTTATGGTGTAAAAGATAGTTTTTCGAAAATTTCCAAAAATTAGGTCAAAGGTCAATATAGCATTGTTGCAAAGGTCTCTTTCAAGAAATGCACATTGTAAGTATAAAAACAGTACCTCTTTTAAAGATTTGAAAAATATGGCTTATATTCAAATTTTCTAAAAGGTTAAAGATCAATGTTCAGATCACCAGGTAGAAGATTTTCGTGTCAATAGAAAGGTTTTGCCACAAGAAATACACACCAAATATGAAAGCTCTACCGCTTATGACCAATTTTAAAGCTGTTTTGTCACAAACAGACAGGCCAGCCAAAAAACTATATGCCCACAAATATTAGATTCCTGGGGCATAAAAATCTGCTAGGTATTTAAAAAAAAAACCACCAACTTTTATTTAATAAACAAAACTGACGTGCCCTCTGTTGATGTGTAGAGAAAATAAATCATGGATGTGACATTGTTTTCAAAACAATCTTCACTGATTAAAAGCTACAGCACTGGGGCCAAGCCATTTAATTCAACTGTTGTTTTCGTTATGAATTCTACTGTATAAAACATTGCAAGGCCAACTTAAAGACATACAAAAGTGATGTTAAATATGTATTTATTGATTTCATGCTATAGCAAAATTCTTTACACATCTGGTCAGTGTAAATATGCTCTACATGCAATTCACTTCACATTTACAAGCATTATTTACAACCTAAAAGCACATTTATCGCCTGCCAATGGGATTGTTTAACATATGTATCTACACCACATTGGACCTTCATAATTTTACATAAGAGATCCAAATCCTTTATATCAGAGGTTCTCTATAAATGTCATAATCACCATGCAAGTTTTTAAAGGATTGCAACTTATCCTTGCTGTATATATGTACGATGAAATGAGGAATCTATTGACAAAGGAATGTCCCACAGTTCACATTCAGAGCAATCATAGACGCTGCATCTTCTGTCACTAACTGAACATAAAATCAGTCAATGGAATTCTAAAGTGTAATGTACAAAAAACAAATTCCTCAGTAAATCATCATAAAAATGACTGCAGCATGAGACTGAACTTCTAAGAGGCAAGGATCAGGTCCCTATTATCCAGAAGACTCACTTACCAATGAGACAACAGCCAAGCAGGTTAACATACAAATCATCAAGCAAGTCCGAAAAGAACCAGTAAAAACGATAGAAATGCACCAAATGAATGTTCACATTCAAGTCCATTGGTAAGTTGTGGTTTAGAGCATCTTTGCTCAAGTACATGTACAGTACCTAATGAATATAAAGTAACTTTGATTTAATACTACGTCTCATAATATAGGTAATCTTGGTATAAGGAATTCTATTGTAAATGCTTCAATAGTAGCAAGACTATAAATTACTCTTAAAATAATTAAGAGGTAAACCTCATAAAATAATTAAGAGATAAAAAAAAAAGGGGAGGGGGGGGCTCAAAGATTTGTTTTGAACAATTTTACATTATATAAAAATCAAAATTTATTTAGAGCTTCAAAGTGAAAGCGTAAAATCCTACTTCATTTAGGGTACCACACATTCATACTTTAATCAAATACACAGAAATAATTCAGGTGAAAATCATAGCTAAACTAGATACTATGAAGGAATTTATCTTCAGTCACATTCATACTTTAAAAATGTAAAGCACTACAAAAAACAAAAATGCATGTATATCATCCTATGCAATCATATACAGATCATGTTTATTTGAAAATAATGACAAATCTGAATTCATCCAAACTGCAAATGATTATCTCAATACTGCAGTAAGAGAAACATAGCAACTCACAAGACACTATTATAACAATTTACAGGAGTCTCAAACCGTTAACATGATATTCATACAACATCTAGTATAGTATTATGCACAACAATTTGTTCTAATATTATAAAATATTTCCACTCCTTCCATACAATTTAACTGAATATCCTTTCTCTACCTTCTACAATGCACAGAATACAAAATTCTAATTACATGTACAAGCTTCATTTCCTCAAAAACATTTCATTCATAAATTTCTCACTGACAATAAGAAATCATAATTCAGTCTACTGCTGAATCTCCGAGTATGCCTGCTCCCCTCCTGCAGGCTGCACTTCATCCGGCTGCTGCATAATGTACTGGACAGTTCCATCCTGGTCCACTATGGCATGGGTTGCATTCTCACTTCCATCAGCACTTTGCACAATGATGATGGTTTCTTGACCAGAATCACTCTGTAGTGTGGTCAAGGCTTGTCCTGCCAAGATCTGAGTTGGATCACTGACCACAGCAGTGTGGTAGTCCCCTTCTGATCCAGCTACTGCCACAAAGGTATGTCCATCTCCAATCTGTCCCTATTCAAGATAACATGTATAAATGCAATATTTTTTAAAGAAAATAGTGTGCTTATTTCAGAATGTGTAAATTTGTAACAAATGCACATCATTTTAGACCATTTAACTATAACATGTCTCTTTATTTTGTAAATTACCTCCGTTCCCTGTTCTTCCATATCTGATTCATCATCTGGCATGATGTCATCTTCTTCCACTTCTTCAGTAAGCTCAAACTTCCTGATGATGGCTTGTGCTGCCTCACCTGCAGTTACATGGACCCTGCCTATATGCTCCAAAAGCATCTTCTTCCTTTTAAATGTTTCATGGCACATGTCGCACTGATATGGTGACAGTTTCTTGTGGACCAACTGAATGTGGGACATTAGATTAGATTTGTTGTTGAAACATCTTCCACAATCTCCACATTTGTGTGGCTTCTCTCCTGTGTGAATCAACATGTGACGATCCACATGGTATTTTTTAGTGAATCGCTTCTCACAAACTGAACAGATGAAGATTTTCTGATTGGGTGACTTCCAGCCCTCATGAACCCTCTTGGTGTGTCCAATTAGGGCTCCTAGTGTCTTAAAAGCAGCTTTACAGGTATTGCAAAGATATTGCCTGGTATGCAAATGCATTCCTTTCATATGTGTATTTAGATTACCTCTAAATGCAGAAGCATAGTCACAATGAGGACATTTGTAGGGCTTCCTTCCAGAGTGGACAGTTCTCATGTGAGAACTCATCCCTGTTTTTAGCACCACCTTTCCACAAATAGGACAAGGAATTTGCATTCTATTTTGTTGATGGAGCTCCATGTGTCTCTTAATGTTTTTGGCTACTTTTCCACATTCTGGGCATTGTTCTCCTTCCTCAACATTACCCTGGACTGAAACTCTCATAATCTTCTCTCTCCACTTGGCATTTCTCATCTCCTCCTCATAATCAGTTTCATCTTTATGTTTCCCTTTGATGTGTTTAACCAACCCTATGAAGGCCTTGTCACAGAATGGACAATTCAGAGCTTCTTCAGTATTCCTGATACCTCTTCTTTTGTTTTCCATCTCTTCAAATAATCCCACATCTTCCTCCCTTTTCCCCCTTCTTTTCTTTGGGGAGTCAAATTCTTCATCAATGCTTGTCTCCATGTCCTGTCCAATAGGACTAACCTTCTTTTTCTTCAATCTTGGGTCTGTTTGTGTCAAGACTGATCGTTTTCCTGGAGATTCCTCAATTAATTCAACTTCAACAAAATTGGTTTGAGTGCCTTGAGACACATCCTTTGATGTCCCAGGCTGAGCTGTCATGATATTATCAATATCAATTTGGTCAAAGTCATATACATCTCCAGATTGCAGGGGAGTTTGTGCAGGCTCTTTCAACAAAGTATGAGACTTGGATGATAGTCCTGCTTCAGGTTGTTCAAATTTGATTGAAGCAACATTAGGTCCTGTAGAGGCATCTGATGTTGAGGCATCAGTTGTCTGCCCCCTCTGCTTCTTTGCAGGGGTAGGAACATCATCAGTTGAAGATTCTGGAGATTCAGTTTCGTCTCCTCTACTACGTTTTTTAGACAGCGTTGCTGTAGCTGTTGGTGTTCTTTTTGGAGTTTTTTCTTCACTATCTCCTTTCTTTGGTCTTCCTCTACCTTTTGGGGTCCTCTCGTCTCCAAATCTTGAAGGCCTGCCACGTCTTTTTTTTACCTCAACAATCTCTTCTTCTTCATCTTCCTCCTCATTTTCACTTAGCTCAATAGGAACATCATCAACCTCCATTTTCAAATCCTCATCCTTTTCTATACTTTGATTCTTTTTCCCCCGTCCACGCTTCTTGGCTTCATTGCGAGGAGTTACAGGTTCCTCTTTTAAGGTTTTCCTTGTTATCTTTGGAGTAGTTTCCACATCACTTTCTGTCTGCTTTTTGGGTCTACCTCTTCCTCGTTTTACTGACTTAGGCTCTTCAGGTTCTTCTTCCTCATCCTCTTCTTCCACAATTTCTTTTGACTGCTTTTTGGGCCGTCCTCTCCCTTTTTTTACAGGTTCTTCTTCCTCCTCTTCCTCATGTACCTTTTTCCTTGGTCTTCCTCTACCTTTCTTCACAGACTCTTCCTCCTCTGTCTCTCTTTCTTCCTCAATATCTTCCTCTTCCATTTCTTCCTCCTCCTCTTCCTCTTCCACACGTTTTTTGGGTCTTCCTCTTCCCCGTTTTACAGATTTGATTTCTGCTGTGCTCTCCTCCACCTCTTCTGATTGGTTCTTCTTGGGTCTTCCTCTACCTTTAGGCGTTGTCACTTTCTCTGTGCTATCCTCAACTGCTACCTCTTTTAAAGATGATTTACGTCCTTTCTTTTTAGGTTCAGAATCACTCACAGCTGGACTTGCAGCAGGTTTGCTTTCCTTGGGTGGCCTTCCACGTCCTCTAGGTTTGGGTTCTGATGTTTCCAACACAGACGAATCTTGAATAGATTCTACAGCTTTTGATTTCCTACCTCTCCCTCTGCTCGACTGTCCTGTGTCCTTCACATCCTCAGGAATAACTTGCTCTTCATCATCAATCTCTTTATTCAACTTTCCTCTACGTGTTGGGTAAGTTTTTAAAGTTTTCTCACTCTGTTTTTGATTGTCCTCTACTTGCTCCTCCTCCTCCTGTGCTTCCTCTTCTATCTCTCCTTCTGTTGTCTCAGATATATGAACAGTTTCATCCTCCCCTGCTTCCTCTTCATTCTCTTCCGTCCCCAGCTCTTCATCCACTGCTTCCTCCATTTTATCATCATCAATATCCACACCATCTTCTGGGGAATCCACTTCACCAATGTTCTCACTTTCAGTGTTCAGCTCCTGCTGATTTTCTTCATTTTCTGCCATAACTGCTTCACTTTCAGCACCAGTGTCTTGCTCCATGATGAATTCTTCCAGAGCATCCTGCGTCTCTGGTGCACTTTTATTTTCCCCTGATACCTCTTGTGTAATTTCAGTTTGTTCCACTTCTTCAGTTTTTTCAACATTTTCAGACTCCTAAAAAAAAATAAAAAAATAAAAAAATAGTGTAATTAGCATTTTGTCTATATTAAATTTTCAATATTCTGAGACAATAACCTATTTACCAAAAATAATAGATTCTATTGTAATTGTAGGAAAGTGTTAGAACCTTAGGTCAGAACAGTGTGAACACCATTATGTGATAATGAAGTGTTGTTTAAAATATCAAGACTATCCAATAAGCCATATAGGAGAGAGAGTGTCCATAAGCTATTTTAAACCCTCCACCCCTCTTAGATCTCCTACAACTTTTGGAATATCAATTGGATCTCCACCTTCCAATAATACAAACAAATGGCAATGAAGCATTGTACAAAGTTTCAAGTCTATCTGATAAGCCACACAGGAGGAGAAGCATTCACAAGACTCTGTGATAGACAGAAAGATAGAAAGTACAAAAACAATGTCTCCCACTGAAAGAGGGGAGACATAATTCCCAACATTTACCCTTTTTATTTTGCATTAAAATGTCTATAAATTTTAAATCACCTATATTGCAATTTCTCTTAATTTGAAGTGTATCAACAGTCTGCTGAACTGATAATGAGTTATTATCATTGTTGTCAAAATTTAAAACTGCTGCTGGACTTGAATCTGCAATCTACAGTTCAGCAGTCCATGTGTTAACCTACTGTGCTATTCATCTAGGCATTGGACTTTGAAATGAATAGACAAATATTAATAATATTTATATTTTCATTCATGGTTTTAGAGGAAGTCAGCCATTATTATGATGTACAGTACTTCCTTAATACAGTATTAGTTCTAAACTATTGAGATACTATACAATATGTCAACAATGATGAGCATCCAATGGGGATGATTGCTGGAAATTTTTGTCACTTTCTGTAAACTGTCATAACCAAAAATGAAATGAAAAATCTAAAGGTTATTCTGCTCTGTATGGTTATTAAAAGTAGTGGTCAATAGCTTACCTGTTTTTCAACTTCTGGTGTTTGCACAATAGGGACCATACCTCCTGTAAAGTAAAAAAAAATTAAAAATTAAAAATGCAAAAAATTTATAAACAAGATGTGTTTCTAAAAACACTATGAGCCCAACCATGGCCAATATGATAAATGACCTTGACCTCTATGAAATGTTACAGTGGTATTTCTCATATAAAAACATCCATGACAAAATCTCATTATCAATAATAATAATAATAATAAATTTATTTTGTAAAGCGTAAAGTCCATACTGCTATCAATGACTTCTTGGATATATTCCTTTACCTTCACATTAAAATTCAGAGAATGATAAGCCCTGCTTAATCATGCAATGTAATGTAGAAATATCGTCATACACCTACCACTAGTGTTATGTATAAGGACGTTAGTGCTAACAAGATCTTCAATATCACCAACTGAAAAGAATGAAAATAAAGTTTATTAAGTATCTTCCAGATATAATGACATTGTCATAGTCCCTGCTAAGCAAGTGCAAGTTAATGGAGCAAGATTATTCACTCCAACAAAACTAAAAGTTAAACCAATTTTCCTGTCTAAAGGTCAATACAGTTATAGGGTCTCAGTAAGTTTTGTAAAAAGACAAAGTTTGAAAACTATATGACAAATAGACTGAAACAGAGAGATACATTCAGTAGGTCTCACTAAGGACTGCCTATGGACCCAGATTGAAAACTTTAAGCTTCACTACATACTATCTTGTCTAAATGCCACAATCAATTGGAAGGACATTTTCAATGGGTCTTATTGAGGGTCTTTCTTCTGCATAAACAAATGTTTGAAAAATACTTTCATAGGAACTGAGGAGAATGCAGATTTTTCAAATTGAAAAGATATACATGGAGAAACATTGTCAACTGATTACAATGCAGTTAGATTTACTTTTATTTTTATGATATATTCCAAAATAGAACAATAGTGGATAAATACATGCATATTAATTTAATCTCATCCAAACCTGGTTCTACGGTGGGCTCTGGTTGCTCAACAACTGGACCCTCCTCCGATTTGTCTGCAATAACATTTGTTTCAGTAGTAATCAACATAGACTCCTGTGTTTGTTGCATGAAATGTTCCAGATCTTGGGTCATGACCTGTGTATCTGACAGTGTTGTCACCTGTGCATCTGTGATCAAAGTTACTGCTCCTACATACAAAACATCTTTATATCAATATGCTGGAGAATAGTGATTTTTAGACATGTACCAAGGTCAAATTCACTTGCCCTACTTGTCAATTTACTTGGCCATCCAATTATTTCATATCTAAATGAAACTAGAGTTTGTTGGTGTTTATTTTTACCACATCATACTCATGATTTACACTGAACCTGGGATTTATCTAGATTCTTTTTACTACTGATAAACATTACCTTTCCCCCTTTGACAACAAATGAAATATAGTAATCAATTAATATATATGCCTGTTTTAAACTTTTGAGGTATTATAATCTGAGAATATCACCCACCTCACCCCCTACTCTGGAAGCTCATGACTGCATTTTCAAAAATGTCCCCACCCTAGGGTCTGAACCCCAGACCCATGAGTCATAAATTTTAAGATTTAGGTAGAGGGCTTTATGGATATCATAATCATATATTTACTTTCTCTCAAATGTATATTTGAGTAGAGAACATTTTCCAAGATTTAATATATTTCAGTATATGACCATATTGGCCCCACCCTAGGGCCTGAACCCCTGACTTAAGAGTCATAATTTTCACAATTTAGGTAGAGAGCTTCATGAACATCGTTATCTTGCATCTAGTTTTTCTCAAATATATATGGGAGAAGAGAAGGTTTTCTAAGATTTAATACATTTTCACTATAAGACTATATTGACCCCACAATAGGGCCTGAACCCCTGAGTTAGGGGCCATGAATTTCATAATTTTGATAGAAGGCTTCATGGACATTATAACCGTGCATTTAGTTTTTCTCCCACATGTGTAGGAATAGAGAAGATTTTTGAAAACACATCCTTTTTTTAAAGCACATTTGGCCCTGCCCATGAGGCTCCAAGGGTGGTAAGACCATAAATTTCACAATTTATATTCCACTTATCCTAGAAAAGCTTTACACTAAAAATGGTAACAACTGGCCATGTAGTTTTCAAAAAGAAGTTAAAAATGTAAAATTGTTAACTGACGAAGATCAATAGGTAACCGGAGAGTTGACAGGGCTATACATTAATTTTTTTCTCTACTTGTCCATTCGGACAAGGGACAAAGATATTTACTTGTCCGTCCATACTTCAACTTCACTTGACCGAAAAATTCTCAAAGAAGATTTAATATTGTCAACTTGAAAACTGTATTACTTAAAATATAGTCCATTTTATACTTGCTTGATTGATTTTTGATCTTATTCGATTGATAAAAAACAACAAACATATAAAACAAAATTTTATCCAGACTTCCTGTCTTGAATCAATGATTGCGTTTGCTTGATGATGATCTAGAGAATCCTAATTTCATAAGATCCATGCTTCTTTACAAAATAGCATGCAATAAGTGAACACCGATCCTGATTGAGTGTGACTCAATTAGTTTACATAGCGATTGATATCGGGATCAAGTTCATTTTTCCTGCATTGCTTCCAACTTTGAACTACCAATGAACTTTTCACCAATCGTTCTTTTTATTATTTGGAGACTTTTATATCCAGATCAGCTGATAGTATCTTGAATGCAAATTTAATGTAGCATGATACACCCAAGAAAATTGTTACGGATGAAAAGCTCAAGAATAGATATGCATTATGATATTTTGAAATTGGAAACTTTAAAATAAAATTTATTATATGTACTTGGACAAAAAATTAAGGCCCCTGCAAAAGCAGCAAGTGTGATAATCATGATTTACAGATCAGAAGTTTCATTCCATATATATATATATATATATATATATATATACACATATACATATATACACATGAATGAATGAATTTGAAACATTGTTATGATGTGTTATTCCTCTCTATAAATAAATAAACTTATCTTGAATGGAGATTGAAAACCTAGTTCCAGGTCCTTGTGAATTTCTTACTCATGTAATATTACATTTTAGAAAAATATGTACATGTACCTATAGTATCTGTTTCAGTTGTATTTGGTGGTACTACAGGTATTTCATTGTCTATGTCGGCTCTAGAATCAGGGAAGCCATTGGTTGATGTTACAGGTATTCCTTCCAAGATGCCATCTGTTAAATTGCTGGCCTTGATTAAAGGTAGACAAAATACATTGATTATATATATATTTCTCTCATCTATGCATGTAATAAACAGATATCCTAAGAAAGAAAGGTACAGAATATGTCATATCACATGACATATTTACTCAATACACAATGAATATCTAATTTATCTGCTTGTTATGAAAACAATAATGACAGCATGATGTCCAGCATCCTCAAGATTTTGGCCTGTAAGCGTAAATTACTTCATAGATGCTATAAATGAAAATTGGAGCACTTTGTTAAAAACATCCAGTTACCTTAAACTACTGATGGAATTTCTTCCAAGAGGGGAAATTGTGTGTTTCATTCCATACACCCCCCTCAATAAACTTGATATTTATTTGATTTTATGGTATCTCTCAAGCTCTACTAGTAATATCTCTGCATTCCCTTGCCAATGTCCACATGCATTACTGATATCTCCAGTGTGTATGAGACTTGAGCCCTTGTAAGTTTGAAAAACGAAAGTAATTACATGTCTTTGTCCACTAACAACAACCACTTGGGATCTCTGTGTACATACTTGTCATTAAATAACTATACATTTAATATCAGTATCAATATTCCTTGGAAATTTTTATTCTGTTTAATATCAGTATCAATATTCCTTGGAAATTTTTATTGTGAGACTCAAATGACTTCATGCATCATCCCAATATTGATTTAGGCCTACAGTAGCATTTTCATAATGGGTCACTTTTCAATACTAGTGTACAGTTAAAATTATTGATATTAAGGTTTGTAACTAAATGTTTAAATATATATAATAAATAAATAACAAAATTACAAGTACCATTTTGTGCATGTGCAAGCATTGTATTAGTTGTTGGGATCTCTAGGTTTTAATTGAAAGAGAAATAACTCAAATATCATTCACTCAACTACCACTCAGTTGATTTTACGGCCAGTAACATAGTTGCCAAAATTAAGGTCAAAGAATTTGTTTCATGGGTAAATTTTAATATATAGCAATAAATTAATTAATTTGAAAATTCTCAATATTACAATACTGATATTAAGGAAGAGCAGTTTATCATGTTTATTTTGCATTTCTCTTATTTCTGAATTTTTGTGGCTAAAATTAATGTTTCCTTTGTTAACATCCACTTGGAGTGCAAAACATTTCACAACTCCAACACAAAGTATACATACTTTCAAAAAACTATTCAACCTAAAGACAATGGTCTTTAATAACACCAGTTTGTTGGTTTTCTTTCTTTTGTATTTATTATTCTTTCTTTTTTTAATTATATTAAGTTAGGGCCTTCATTATGGCTATATACATTTGCAGACAGAGATTTGTAATATATATATATCGTGGACAAATACTATTTAAAAAAAATACAAGGTATACCTCTGAATGTTTCCCATTTGAACTAACATCAACACTCTGTTCACCCAAATTTTCCATTCTGAAATAAATAATTTTACAATTTAAACCAATACTTTGCAGTTGTCACATGGTGTCGATGAACTATGACCCATGACCTACATTACAGTACTGAAATTTCAATATTTCTATGAGATCAACAAAAACAAAAATACAGTGACAGTCTTTTATTTTAACATTTTAGAAATTATCCTGCTATGACAAAGTTGTACTCCCAACTTCTAATAAACTCAGTATTTTGATCACGATAATGTAGAGGATTTGCTAGATCTAGACGGGTCGTCAACCGGCTTCACTTTGAGCATAAATTTTCCGCCATATTGAAAATGGAAAGCGGAAACAAAAGAATGCGCTCGTCTTTTAAGGCAATCAACCCAAAATTTCGACAAATACATCGTTAACTTCCAGTTGAACTATGTGATAAACCCATACAATTGCTCTAAGTCTAACCAGTCGCTATATCAACGCAATCAATTGTCGCCCTTGCTCACCAACTACAAGGGCAGTTAACCACATAATCGCCATCATCATTACAGCTTTGAAGTTATCGCCCGTAATCATATTTTCGTGGCTTAAATTGATTTTAAAATGCCTTTTCAAGGTTGACAACTTACCTTAAACAACGGATCTTCTTCAGTTATGAATGATCTCTGTTTTTACTTCTTAAATGACCATTTTAATTTCTATGCAACGCCCTTCTTTCGATTTTTTCCTTGATCATGCACGCTTCGAAGATGTTTACCCATAATGCAATCCTTTCGGATAATTCCGGAACACTTCAGAGAATGGCGGCAAATATGATAGTTAACTTTTTAAAATGTGAATTTGAATATATCATTTAATTTACAATTCGTTGGATGTTCTTCCTCCCCCCTCAACTTCTAAAACATTGTTACTAGAATAATTGCACTACATGCCAAGCTTTGTTATTTTCTTTAATCTTAGATTTAGTTATTTTATTTATACAAGTTTTTAGTTTTATTTAAAATTAAAAACGTTAGATCTTTATTAAGAGCAATAACATAAAACGCTTTTACATTGGTTTGAAAAAAATGCAGCTTTTGTGTACTTGAATTTTAAAAGCAAAGATCTTGCTGTGGCACAATCCTGACCTTGGGTTGGGGTTGGGTTTACATTTGAATACTTTTTTTTCTTTAATTCACATACAGCTGGTGACGTGTCAATACGAGTGAAAAGTTTCCTGTGTACTCCCTAAAAGTTTTGAAAATTGTGTATAATTATTGTTGAAATGTTGATAAGCTCTGTGACACATGTAATTTAAAGAACAGATTGTCCGGGTAGCGACCCGAGTTCCATCCAGAGGATAGACAGTAGTTGTATGCGAGATGGTATTGTGGTCGTCCACTCGGACACGTGGGTTTCCTCCGATTTCTTCACACATCAATGACCCCTTCACATCGATACCCAAACCGACGAGAATCTGTGGAACTTGTTTGTTAAGCATCGTAAAATAAATAAAGTTTAAACCCCATACGACGGGAATTAAAACACGACAGACAAGTTGTCTTTAAACTATTTTATTTCATTAACATAGTGTAAGTATAAACAGAAATACACACAATGTATAAATAAAAATAAATAAAATAAATGTATGCACTTATAAATATCGATACTGGTAAGTATAAGCGAGTACTAAGACAAATACCATAATCAGTGGATAAAAATGTACATGTATTTTCAAAAGCATCAGCCGCTTGTCTGAAATAATAGGATATATTTTAAAAATGTTTCCTCAATAACGAAATTTGAGAGTATTTCAAGATTGTAACAATAACATGTGTACATCATCAATCAGCCGGTTACGTGCCTTACTTCTCGAGGAAGGAATAGGAAAAATAAATAGCTCATCTACTATAGAAATTCGCCGAAAATTTGATGTTAGGTGTATTTTCTTAGTATAATTGACATGAAAATGTTTTGTAGGTATAACCAAACAGATGTGATTGGAACGCTATTCCCACGCACTTGCGTCCTCATTACATCAATGAGGTGTTTATTACATGCATTTGTAAACCGACAAATTGAATATGTACACAGTTCAGTTTAAGAAAGTAAACGAAAAATGGCAAAAATTACGAAGTAAATAGAATAAGCTAAACTAGATATTTTGAAGATATTACATGCAGTAGTTTGAAAATAATTGATAATAAATGGCACATTTCCACAAACCCAGTCAATAAATACCAAATAGCCACAAGTATTTGCCAAATAACAGTAAAACCCTGTCATGGATATACTATATAAAGAAAATGTGCTGAATATGAGTTGTCTATCATTGTCTGTTATATTCATTTCTCCATAAAAGGGGTTGGGGTGGGCGGACACAGCTCAGTGGTACAGGAATGGTTGTCAAGGAATCTTGACGCTGACTCTTGCTGATTATGGGCCCGACAGAACCCTACAACAAAAGAATGAATTCATGAACAATGTTTTAGATATAACATAGCGAAACGTCCAAGATATACAACATCCCCCCCCCCCCTAAAAAAAAAAGAAGGAAAAAAAAGATAACATTTCCAAACGCCTTTGAAACAGTCTCTGGCATTATTCTTTCATCCGTAAAATCAAAGCCTTGTCATTGAAGATGGACAGGAAATGACGAAAATGTTTTCAAACTGTGGTCTGTCGTTGGTTTACTTACCAATGACACCTCCATCTTTAGTAGACATACTTGGAGAAGTTGAACACAGATTTCATGGGAATTTTGTGTTGTCTCTGTTCGGGTATGTTGTGGCGTATTGGTCTGTGTTTGAAATTGACACGGGCCAACCACTCAATCTGGAAATAATTACATGTATATCGTAAAAAAAAAAAAAAAAATAATAAAATGGATGGCTGATATGTATTTTAGAGTATAACATGGGCCAATTCCTTGCCAGAAAAAAAAAAATCTTGGATCAACCCTGCATACCTAATGAATAGCTGATTATTCTTCATTCAAAGAGTATTTACCATGTCTCAAACACTGGACACGGTTCCATCACTTACCACATGCGTAGGCTGGGGAATGGTGGGAAGTTCCCTACGCTTTTCTGACCTGTTGATGGCATAGGTCAACTCATGCTATAAAACAATAATCATCATTTGTAAATGACCAGTTACTTCAATAGTAAAACAATTTACATGCAATAGACTAGTAAGCGTTGATTACATGCATCATTACTTACGTAAAGTAAACCAAATTGCATGTAATAGATTATTAAGCATTGATTAAATAGATCCCAGGTACATTTGCTCTGATTATAGAATCTTACCCAGTCTTGAATATGCTCTGTCAATTCGTGAGCAACAGAGGCATAGACTGGTTTGCTCTGTTAAGGAAATAAAAGAAACTACAGCTAACGATTCAGGTAGTAAGAGAAAGGGGAGAAAAAGGAGGGAGGGTGACTTACAGAAGATTTGGCTGCTAGAGTTAGCATCACTTCGTACCACTGACGGCTCTGCTTGTTGTCTAAAGAGGTCTCTATACGACGCTAAAGTAAAAAATACATTCCTGTATAAACTTTATGATATATTGTATAATTCCATTTCTCTATTTATTTACCTTCTTGTTTCTCATTGAATTGCAATGGAGGGAAAGAAAGAAGATTGGGGAGATTATTAATAATATTAGTCCAAATATTCTTCACATTTCATGACCTTGAGTACAGGGTAGTTTGATATATGAAGGAAGGGTGGGAAGGATTGAACATCCTTGCTACTCCCTACATACTTTTTTTAATTAAAAACTAGGCCTACTATGTAAAACGTTGCACTATTATTCCAATCTTGATTCATAATCAATAATCTTGATATTTATATGAGAAATATTTGATTTATATTCGAGAATCTTGATATATATATGCGAAATTTATGATTTGTATGCGATAAATCTTGATATTTATTAAATATAAATAACAAGATTACCGTATATAGACCCAAATTTATTGAATACAAATATAAAAATTATCGAATATATATATCAATATTATAGAATAGAAATCAAGATTCATCGAATATGAATAACAAGATTATTGAATATAAATCAAATTTTATCGAATATTAATATTTAGATTATCGAATGTAGATAACAAAAGTATCGAATATAAATCAAGTTTTATCACATATAAATCCAAAGTCATCGAATACATATATCAAGATTATCGAATATAAATAACAAGAGTATAAATCAACATTTTTCGCATATAAATTAAAAACTTTCCACATATAAACATCAAAATTATTGAATATAAATAAAGATTTATCAGAATATGAATAATTTTCGCATATAAATATAAAGATTCTCAAATGTAAGTCAATTTTTTCGCTTATAATTATCAAGATTCAAGATTTTCGCATATGTATAACAAGATCATTGAATATAAATCAATATTTCTGCATAAATTTAGGCCTATACAGATTTGTACCATGAACTATTCACATAAATTCAATATCTCTTCCTTCATTTATTATAATTTTTATTCACGATTATCGCCTCATCGAAACTGGGAAAGGAAAAAAGGATATCAGTTTGAATAGTTAATCAGATAATTAAACTGACACCAATAAGAGAATGTTTGCTAAGGCTGTGGTTCACAATATTTTAACATATGCTCGACACGAACCCCCCCCCCCCCCCCCCAAAAAAAAAAGAGAGTTGTATCCTATACGCCATAAAAACAACACTCCGAAAACATGAACAGTTTTATTTCTCGGAATATTACCCTCTTAGACACGCTTCTGCTCTTCCTGTCAGTAGATCTTTCCCTTTTCATTATGATTTTCGAATTTTTTGTATCTGTGTGAATAACTCGTCTAATCGTCACAAATCGAAGCGAACAAATGACAACGGTAACTACAACGTAACGGTTCCTTGGGGTTACTATGCATGACGTCATCGTAAATAACAACATAGAATAATAAACAAAAATGTGGGAAACAAATAATTTGAAATTCTGTCTTACTTTTCTCAATTTAAACAATTTGTGTTACTTCTACATTGATTTTTTTTAAAAATCCGTTATAAACACATTTCCAGAACGTAATGTGACGTCATAAGAGGGAAAGAGTCACAACAGACGTCGCTCAGGAGGCCCCAGTCCTATTTCACACTATCCTAACTGGTATTTATTCCTATCACTTAAAATATGAAAAACAGAACGAGGTACTATATTATGCATTTCAAATATCTCCTGCTAGTCCGGTCCGTTATTCACTATAAATAACGCTTTGTATCATTTGTCAAAGTGGAGAGAGAGAGAGAGAGAGAGAGAGAGAGAGAGAGAGAGAGAGAGAGAGAGAGAGAAGGCGGTAATTGGAGTTCGGAGGATGTTGACATCACAATCGTCTCAATTCTACAGCAAGGAAAAAACCCTAAAAGATAGGGGGGGGGGGGTGTGCTCGCGGGTTTTGTTTGTTTGTTGTTTTGTTGTGTGTGTGTGTGTGTTTTGTTTTAATCATAAACTATATCGGGAGTAGGGAATACTAAATAAACTGAAAGATGTTCTTTTGGCTGAACTTAAAAACAACAAAAGGAGGAGATGCTTTCGTCCTTTACTACACGAGTTCAATTCATCAGTTTAAGTTTATATCCTTGCCATTCAATGATAATTACTCTAAAAAATGTGTTGCGGGGTCAGCAAATATATATAACTTTGCATGTGAAAATAACTAACTTTGCATGTAAACTAACGGGAAATGAACGTTGTCGAAATAGGGGAGATGGCCCCTGGTTTTAAGCGATTGTTCGTAGGAATAGTTTAGTAATGCGGTTTCAATCATTCACCCGTGGACTTGAATCTGTTTCAAAGTTAAAACTTATAGATACCATCGAAAATTATACATTTGAAACCATTTTATACTTGTTTATTTATCATGGTAGTATAACCCAAATCCTACCTATAAACAAGACGAAGCATCACTATGTGATTTTTTTCCCCCTGAAAGAGGGATCATTTTAATCGAGGAAAATCGGCTAAGTTTATATGACACTGCATGATCTAGAAGTGCCGTATCGTATGACGATTCGAACCCACAACTTCTAACTCAGTAAAATAATTGTCAGTTGTGTTACATATTGGGAGGATGGGTTAGGGGTATCCCATTCCACCCCTCTTCCTGTGGAGCGCCAAATTAACATAAACTCAAATAGCTGAAAATATCTTTAAATTATTTGAAGATATCATCAATCCATCTGATGTGTGCGTGCGATAATTCAGTTAAAAATCTCTTCAAATAATTTATTATACCTTCAATTCTGAATTATTGCGCGCATTAATTGAATTGATGATTGCATTAAATATTCTACTGAATTGGTGGGCGGTATTATTGAATTATTGCCCTCTTCGAATGAATTGATGATATGAACAATTGAATTGATGCACGCTACAAATATACTGGACAAAAAAAGTTAAGGATAATGATTTCAGAATTATTTTATTCATAACAAAACCAAATAAATTATGTTAAATATATACTTAAAATGTTCAACGACAATCGAACAATACATTTTAAACCTGTTTTTACAAATTCATCGATACGTTAAGCAGCCAGAGCAACCATTGTCAGGTAACCCCCCAAAACAGTTTGAAAATCGGTATGAGCAACAATAACAAATTTCATTACATATGATTGAATCTTTATATAAAGGCAATATCAATAGGGTGTATGTCCACCCTGGGCCTGTATAACGGCACGACAACGCCTCTGCATACTTCTGATGAGCCTGCGGAACGCAATTTGTGGCAACATTGCCCATCCCTGCTGTAAAGCTAACGTAAGCTCCTGGCGGTTTGTCGGAAGTACAGGGCGTCTGGAAACAGCTTGCTGCAACATGTCCCAGGCATGTTCTATTGGATTTAAATCCGGAGAACAACTCGGCCAATCCATACGTTCAATTGTCTCTGTAGCAAGGTAGTCTGTCACTATACGTGCTCTGTGGGGACGAGCATTATCATCCATTAACAAAAGTCGTTGCCTATAGCTCCCGCATAAGGTCTCACAATTGGATGCAGTATCTCGTCCCTGTAAATTGCACCGGTAAGATTGCCATTAATCACGTGCAAGTCAGTACATCCACCAATACTGATTCCGGCCCAAATCATCACAGAGCCACCTCCAAAACGATCATGCTCTGCTACACAGCAATCAGCGCACCGCTCTCCAAGCATGCGCCATACACGTCTACGACTGTCATGAAAGTCCACGCAGAACCGTGACTCGTCTGTGAAAAGAACAGGCGTCCAATGACGCAGTTGCCAGTTTATGTGATTTTGAGCCCAACTGAGTCGTGCTACACGATGTCTTCTCCTCAAAATGGGACGAACAGCAGGTCGATGAGCCCGAAGGTTAGCAGCATGAAGTCTCTATCTGAGAGTTTGTGGTGTTATGCGTACCCCACTTGCTGCATGAAAGTCAGTATTGAGTTGGACAGCACTCTGAAACCTGTGTCTACGAGCCATAAGTGACATATAGCGATCCTGGCGAGCGGTTGTGGACCTTGGACGACCTGATCTCGGTCTCTCAGAAACATTACCTGTCTGCCTAAAACGATTCCACAACCTTGAAATCACACTTTGGGACACATTAAAATGTCTAGAGACAGTTCTCTGGACTTGGCCAGCTTGAAGCATACCTACTGACCAGCTTTCCGAGCAGTTAAATGGCGCCTAATGGCTTTTAATGTCAATAATTGTTCACCTAAGAGTCGATTAGAGCAATAAATACCCACAATAAAATGAAAATCACAATTTTTCAATTTCAAAATACACGTTGGCACACTTTGATTTTGACCCCTTGCTTGTGTTTGGGCGAAAGAATCGTGCACTTATGACGTCAATATGAAACCAGGTAAATCTATTGTGTTAAGGACACAGTGGAGAAACTATACATGTTAAAATTTGTCAAAATAATTATTTGGTTAATAAAATAAAAAATTTTTGAGGTCAAAATTATGATCTTTAACTTTTTTTGTCCAGTATAAGTTGAAGAGAGCAATAATTCAATTAATGCGCGCATCAATGCAATTATATTGCTTTCTTCAATTGAATTGATGATATCATTAATTGAATTGATGCTCGTTTTATTGATGAGTGCAAGAATTCTTTTAGAGAGAGCAAATACATAATTAGAGATATCTGCAATTCAACATACTCACAATTGAATTAATGATCTCTTTAAGTGAACTGTTGTCTCTCTAGAAGAATTGATGTGCGCATTAAGTCCTTAAACGAAAGCATTGCAAATTAATTAAAGATTTCGTCATTTGAATTAAAAAGATCATCAGATCATTTATACCGAGCTCTAAATTAATATTTGAAATGTTTCTGTTGTTAAAAAAACAAAGCATTAGCAACTATTCAATGCCTTTTTGATAAAGAAGGTACTTGGGATAAAGTATCTGCATATATACCCTTCTAAATAATCCTCACCAAGAGTGTGTACGTATGCATTATCAAGAAACAATATACTGGCATGGTTCGAACTTGCATACAGTATACATCAATCTAAGCACGCTGGGGAAACAATTTCAATTAAACTGAGTCTACACGAGGATGCTTTTATTTTCATTTGACACACAAATTTCTATGAAAGGTTCATCCATTCCTATCGTGATCTCATTTAAGTCCATAAGCTATCATTTGAACAAAATTGAATTTATACTACAGTAAATGACGACACTTCTGTTTTTGAAAGTATCCAGTGGTACAAGAGAAGACGATTTCTGAGCCCATCTCATTTTCACTATTTTAAATTATCCTTTGGAAATTAAATTTCACGTCCCTTTATTTGAACAGACTTGAAAACCCTTTGGATGTTTTGGATCAAGTTTGTCCCAATGGATTTTGAGAAGATTTTCAATAGGTAACAATGAGTATTACATGATTTTTATCACGAATTATATCACTTCAGGACTGCGAGTAAGAAACGGAGATCACCACCTTAATTGTAACTGCTAGAATAAAGTTAAATCTGAAGAGGATTCCCATGGAGACATCAGGCAGGGAGAAGTTCAAAGTGAGATCTCTGACAGACCAGCAGACACAAACATGCAACACACTGACACAATTTAAAGAACGTGTTCCAAATCCTGGAGGAGCTAGTAAATGAAGAAACTGATCTCCACAGCCAAGAAATGTCATCAAAACAACATAAATGGGTGCCGATAACGAACAGTGATCAATCTCATATCTCCTATAAGAATACAAAATCAAGAGAAGGGAAAACACGGACCCATGGATATACCAAGGGTGGGGTCAGTTGCCTTAGAGTAAACGTATCATGTCGACCGTCTACCGCCATGAGCCCTATATCTTAATGAGGTATATAGAGTAATCTATTGTAAAAATCAATGTCTAAAGAACGGTCTAACAATTGGTATGAAACACGTCAGACAACATTTAACATAATGACAGGTTGTATTGATAAATTAGATCGTTATAACGACCATATGATTTGCGAAATGCTGACTTTAAACGAAACTTTTGAAACCCTTGTAGTATCAATATAATTGTCAGTAGCCTACCTCGATTTTAAAACTGATCATACATAGAACAAGCTCTTGTGTATCGAATAAGTTGAGAGAATAAACACTATGTGCAGGTGATAATGGAGTATGGAAAGTTGACGACGGAGAAACTTTCCCGTTTGTCATGAAGTTGTTGCCATTGAAACTTATATTTTATAAGATATCTATGTGCGAAGCAGATGTGGAATACTCAGTGGTGTCTTTAGTTTGAGTTCACTGGGATATAATGAATCGACATATGAATGGAAATTATTATTGATAAAACGTCTTCGAAATATCGAGCTAAAGGCCACAGCAAGAGATTTTTTCTTCTCGTCTAGGAACTTTCGAATAAATTCTGCCTCGTAGGAATATATAATTCAGCTAATAAACATTTCGTGTCCATGGGTATTCCAACAGATTGTTGGAATACCTGAACATTAAAGACTACGAAGGTATTGTCAATAAGGAACTCCAGCATCTTTTTAATATCAAATTCAGGGTACTTATGCGTGGAATCAGAGCCGTGTTTAACAAAGTAATTTTATGAATGACTGACTGATATGAATATTTCTCGTTTCCATTTTTATTGAAGAAGCAACTGTCTATGATGTCAAAAAAGTTTAGTCGTTAATTTATCATGAGGAATGTCGTGCATAGTGTGGAAACGTTGTATGTTTTGATGTTGCTGATTTGAGAAAACATTTGTGATTCAAATTTATTAAGAGTTCTTCGGATTTTTGATGGAAAGTAATACTGGACACAGGAAAGAACCAGCCAAAAGACTGAATATCAGTAGATAGTCTACAGAAAATTCAGACAAGAAAACAGAAGTAAAAAGTACTAAATATAAACCGGACAAGAACAAAGCTGCAGCACAGGCGCATTACAGTGAAATCCACAAAGAAGTTCAGTACGGTGCTAAGAAAGACAAGAGAGTAATGTGAGCACCCGGCTGACGAGACAGAACAAGCGACCCAGAGCGGGAACATGCATGAAAGACCTCTTTGACACGAACAGGAAATTAGCAGGCAAATACAACCGACCACAAAAACGATCAGAAACTAGAAAGGACCGACCATCACTGACAACCAGAAAGATGGGCTGAACATTTTGAAAAGCTGCTAAACAGAACAGCTTCAACCAATCCTCCAGTCATCTTAGAGCCAGAAAGAGACCTAGATATAAACTGTGATGAGCCAACAAAGGAAGGGGTAGCACGTGCTATTAAGAGGACGAAGAACGACAAGGCAATTGAATACCAACTAAAGCACTCAAGAAAGACATTGAGATGCTGTTTCCTCTGTTTGAGAAGATATGGGACAAGGAAATACTACAGAGTAGAAAGAGGACACATCATAAAGATACTAAAATGGAGACCTTGCCAACTGCAAACTACCGAGGCATTTCGCTCATATCGGTACCGGATAAAATTTTCAACAGAATTCTCCTGGAGCGTATCAAAGATGTAGTTGGTGAAAGCCCCAAGACAACCAGGCGGGATTCGATGTAACAGATCCTGCGCAGACCAGATCGCCACTCTGCGAAAAACCCTTGAACAATCCCTGTAGTGAAATACCTCGCTATACGTAAACTGTTTTGATTATCGCAAAGCATTTGCCTCCACCGTGGCACCCTTTTGTAGTTGCCCCGACACAACGGAATACCATCAAAACTGTTGAGACTCATAGTGAAGTCATTCGAAAGAATGACGTGCCAGATACGTTCTGGTTGGAAGCTGACACGATGATTCGACGTGAAAAGTTCGTCAAAGGTGTCTCCTGTCTCCTGTCTCCATTTTTCTTCCTGCTCCCCATTGATTATTTAATGACGACGACGATAGATGGGATGAAAACTGGCATTCAGTGGATCCTATGGGCACGAATGGACGACCTGGACTTGGATAGTTCATTACTGGTGATGTTGAATAGTTGAAAATGAGGACCTGAAGTCACTTATTGTAATAGGTCCTAAATTTAGAGAGCCACGGTCTTTCAATTGGTGACAGAACTTCATCTCTGTTATAAATTCTGTCGAAGATTATGCCAGACGATCACCTAACTATGAAAAAGAACTTTATACCTTGTCAGAATAGATAAAAAGTACAAGAGGAATATTAAAGTCCCGTATTAGATGCATCAAAACAAAACTACGTACCATCTATCCTTCTGTGTTCAGTAAAACAAAAGTGATAAAAGAATTGGATAGGTTACATGGGGAATATGTTTGATTCCAGCTGACAAAACTTGTAACAATATTTTCTTTTGCTGTAAGACTCATTATTACAATTGTGTTTTAAACGAAATTGGCATTAATTCCTTATTTGGTAATCGTACGAACACTCTAAACGCCTTTCTAAAGATGAAATTCTTCAAATCATGCTTCAGTTTTAGACACATTTAATATTCCAGTCAATGGGATGGGTGAATATGAATCACCGTGCCTATACTGCATTACTAAACTACACAAACCCTTACAAATATTCATTGCTGAATCCAGTAAATGTTTTATCAAGCCCCCATTCTTCCTCCTCACGAAAATATTAACGGCTCTGAAGGAGAAACTTCAAAAGTATTGTGCCACAACATATGCCAGAAGTGGTGTAAATCAAACGTGGATTCTAAAAATTTCTAAAGAACTCTTTGTAAATTTGAAATCGCAAAACTTTTCTTAAATCAACAACATCAAAACGTATGACTTCTCAATACATTACACCACCATTCCTCACGATGAAGTAAAGACTAGACATTCGACATCACAGACAATTGCTTCTTTAACAAAAATGGAAAAAAGGAATATTCATTCGTATCTAGTGATCAGTCATCGAAATTACATTGTTAAACACCACTTTGATTTCAGGCACAAGTAATCTGAAGTTTAATTGAAAAGATGAAAGATGCTGGAGTTCCTCATTGACAATATCTTCGAAGTCTTTGGTGATCAGGTTTTCCAACAGTCTGTTGGAAATCTCATGGGCACGAATTGTGCTCCTTTGTTAACTGATCTGTTTGTATATTCTTACGGGACAGAATTTATCCAAAAAGTTTCTACACGAAAAGAAAAACAATATCTTGGTGTGGCCTTCAGCTCGACATTTAGATATATCGACTACGTTTTATCTATTGCCAATCATTTTCATTCATATGTCGATTCGATATATCCCAGTGAACTCGAGTTCAACACATCTGCTTTGTACTTTGGTATTTTATTAGCAATAGATGTTAACGGTAATCTAACAACTCAACTTTATGACAAACGGGATGATTTTAGCTTCTCCATCGTCAACTGCATACGGTGTTTATATCTCTTAACTGATTCAATACGCAAGAGTTTGTTCTCCGTATTATCAGTCTTAAATCGAAGCAGGCTATTGACAACAAATTGATGTTACAGGGGTTTCAACTGTCTCGTTTAAAGTCAGCATTTCGTAAATTCTATGGTCGTTTAGCTTGCCAATACAACCTGTCATTGGGTCATATGATGTCTAACGTGTTTCATACCAATTGTTAGGCCGCTCTTGACACACTGATTCTGACTACGGAATGCTCCGTTTACCTGATCAAGATATAGGGCTCACGGCGGATGTGAGCGCTCGATAGGGAATTTTTGCTCCTCTTATCACCTAATCCCACCTCTGGTATATCCAGGGTTCTGAATTTGCCCAACTTTCTATTTTGTTTTCCGTATACGATTTATGAGATTGATCACTGTTCGTTACCTTCACTTTTTCACTTTGCAGATGACATAGCCCTGATTACTCACATTCATCATAAAACGTCGAGATTGGAAGTCTTCTCGGAAATAAGCAGCGAGATCCACCCACAGAAAACCCAAATATTGATTGAACACATCCAGTTCAGAACCTGTGAAACTTGGAGCGAGTGATTTAGAGGAAGTAGAAACATTCACCTACCTGGGTAATGTCATCACTCAACAAGGATGAACAGATGGGATGTGAAGACCCGTACTGTAAAAGCAAGAACAGCGTTTTGATTCCCCAAACACAGAAACTATTACCAAATCACAACAGATACCAAAATCCGTCTGTTTAGCTCAGATGTTAAATCGGTCCTGTTATTTTGCCTAGAAACCTGGAGAACGACGAAAACAACCATAGGAAAAATTTGGACATTCACCAATACTTCTTTAAAGTCCTTCGAATTCATCAGCAACACAGAACCAACCAACTACCACCAGAGGTAGAGAGGATGATATGGACTGACAATACACGCTGCGAAAAAAAACCCCACCCAATAACATTATTTGTCAGGCCTTGCCCCAGAATTTCCTGACAATTAAAAAAATGAGGGAGACCTTGGAGAAGAGGCTTGCAAGCTGTCACCATACAGATGGATCACACTTGGAGGGAACAGGAGAAGACTACACAAGACTGGCAGTGTTGTAGGGCAGTGCTGATGCCTATGTCTCAGAAGGGGAAACAGGCCTAAGTGAAAAAGTCATCTTTCTTTGAAGAGAATGTGGGCCTTCATTTGAACAAAATTGAATTCTCTAAGTTTGTTTGAATTGACCTAATGGTTCTTGAGAAGAATAATGTTTTAATATTTCATGATTTTCATTATCTCCCCTTTGAAGAAAGTTTACCTTTGAAAAAAGTGTGGTTCTTCATTTAAATAAACTTGAATCCCCTTTATCCAAAGATGCTTTGTAGCAAAGTTTGGTTGATATTCTAGTGAATGTCTTGAATTGATTGATTGATTAAGTATTGTTTAACGTCCCGCTCGAGAATCTTTCACTCATATGGAGACGTCACCATTGCCGGTGAAGGGCCGCAAATTTAGGCCTATGCTCGGCGCTTATGGCCTTTTGAGCAGGGAGGGATCTTTTAGGTGCCACACCTGCTGCGACACGGGACATCGGTTTTTGCGGTCTCATCCGAAGGACCACCCCATTTAGTCGCCTCTTACGACAAGCAAGGGGTACTGAGGACCTATTCTAACAACCCGGATCCCCACGGGGTTCTTGAATTGAACTTGCGTCGATTAATGCTATTACCCATATTACAGTATCCCCTTATTAAGATCGACCACTGGCATATATGTATTGAACTCTAGAAGTCCACAGCTTCGATCTCTTATATCATTGCGACTTGGGATTGGACAGTGACAGACAGCGAAAATTCATCTTAAGAAAAGCAGATCTCTTGGAACAAAGTAAGAAGATTTTGAGAAGGGACTTTCGAGAGAAAGAAACATTTAGAGTAAGTGTGCGATATTGGGAACCGTTTAGTTTGGATTGAGTACTGCGGTTTGATCACGCTCTGGTCTCTATATTTATACTTTATGATATCATATGATATCTTGCAACAGGAGAAGACAATGAGACTGGTGATATGTTCCTTCATCATCGGATTGATAGGTAAAACGTTTGAGGAAATTGTATATGCAGACTAATGCTCCCATTATTGAATATTAGTATAATTTATTGAAACATTCCAACTTTCTTTGTAGGTACACGGAATTGCCTAAGTAGTTGCATTCATACTGCTAGGGTGACATTGTACACAATACCCATAACTTGGAACGAAGCATACGAATTTTGTCACGCCATCAATCAAACTCTGTTGACCATCGATTCTCAGGAGAGACTGGATGCCTTACTTTACTTTTTGACGAAAAAGCCTTGGAACTCTGTAAAGTAAGTCACCAATATTACTCTTATTCATGATATTAGAAATACTAGTTCAAAACAATTATCAGTAAGCATTTTTCAGTTGTAAATGGTACGAGCATTTCTGAATCTTATAGTAACTGTCTATTCAATATTTTGATTGACCCACTTTACCATTTCAAAGCAATGATGGTGTGTAATTTAGTGTATTGATCTTGTTCATTTTTTTCTTCCAGAACATATATACATTAGTAGATGAGGTAATATAATGATTTACAATTTTACGTAACGTCAGAGGTACAAAGATGTATGTTTGGTATAAGTTGTGGATAAACAATTGTATGTCAATGAGGACAGATTGAGACACATTTTCAAAGTAAACATGTAAAGCTTTCGAAGTGTTTTTGCATTTTAAACGGATATATTTATAAAATTGAATGACAATTGGACTTCAACAATTCCTAATTCCCAAAGTCTAAGTATTGTTTCCTTATACTAAGGTGAACTGCCACATCTGTTACATAGTGCATTGCATTTTCACATAAAATGGAATTCATCTGCACATTTGAGCGTTATTGCGAAGACTACAGATTATTTCACACAGCGGAATTTCAGACTGTCTCCTAGTCTCTACTGGGAGCATTTGTAGTATTTTATAAATATTTTCCTGAATATTACCGGTAACATTTATACATTTTTCAAATATAAATATAAAGTTTGGTTTGAAAACTTTCTGTATTTGACCTTTGGATGAACTATTCACGTCTCTGGACCATGTAACGTATTTAATTCATACTCAGAAACCTTCAGTTTTGGACTGGACTTCACGTGCCAAATAAGGAACAAAGAAACCGATTTGAATGGGAGAGTTCCTGCCAAGAACCGGTTGTAGCGATATGGAGTGCGAGTCCACCCAACACCTCCAACCACAGATACTGCGTGTTCAGCAGTCTGCGAAATTCGCAAGTGAAATTTGAGACATCAGACTGCTTTCAATCTGAGAAAATGTTTATGTGCGAGAAACATAATAGTACGTATATTTATAGTAATATATTTTTCAAAAGTTTGAATAGGTTATATCTTCAGTATTTTCTTTTTCTTTTTTTAAATGTCTTTCCCATCTAGATGGCTGTCTTTACGAGGTGATACAAAGAGCTTTTGGTAATATTTTGGCAACGGAGCACATACCAAATGCTAGTGTTTCTATCTGCATGAACAGGTGTAATAATTTTGTCTCAAACTCTGGTCAGCAGTGCTCTGGTTTCAATTACAATGACAACTTCCACAGTTGTGGACTGATGACGAGTGACAATTTGTATCGACTGGATAAATACCATCGTCCTTCTCCTATTCACCGCTTGTTCATCAAACGACGTGTCATCAAAGGTGCATACAGAAACCAGTGGCGAATCTAGAGGGGGATTACGGGGGTTGCATCATCACTTTGGATGAGTATTTACAACAAAAATGGTCATGTTTTTGCCATTTTGGGATTTGAGTCCCTCGTTTTAGGCGGAAAAGGTACAAACGTAGGATGCAATCCCCGCTCCCTTTGAAAATTTTCTGGATTCGCCACTTTAGACTGTAGTATTTAATTTTGATATATACAATTTTTTTTCTGCTTTATTGATTATTGATGAAATTATTGATTTTGATACCTTGATCAAACAAATGTGTGTGGTTTCTATTTCAGCAATATTAGACGTTACCAAAACCAAACTCCGCGGAGTCTGTTCATTAATTCCCTCAAGTCACTGTGCTGCCAATCAGCGTATTTGTAAACCCTCACACGGTAAACAACGATCGGGTAAAACTTTTTTTCACTGCAATCATATCTATTAATCAAAGGGATATTCGTTTTTCCCGCAAGTATGCTATGAAATAAGGGCAGGATCGAACTCTCTTAAATGCTAGATGTGGCCAAATTTACTAGTTTGTGGAAAAGTCAGCTCCCAGTATAATCCTATATAACCGGTTTCTGTTGTTTCAGTGAAGGATTTTATCAATATTTGTGCCACATATTTTAGATGAAATCGACTTTCGAATCACACAATTTACGTCTGTATGTGTTTTTATGGAAATGGCATCGTCTCATATGCCTGTAGGTCTCTTTTCAATAATAGATAAATCATGGGTAAGTTATAAAAATATACAGTCTGTTGTCAAATATGGCAACATTTACAGTGCCATTAACCCAGACGTGAAATTTCTTCTTTCAATAGTTTTCAGTTGGAGATTTTTGCTCCATTCCTTTAGTATATGTGTAAAGGGCGTAGACTCGACTTTGAGGAGTTACGAGAGCGAAGAAACGAAAACGCCAAAACTGGTATCGTTTTTCTCTACATTGCCCATTCACATATTGCCATATATGCGAATGGTGATGGAGCGAATCTCAAATCGGAACACTGTACAGTACATTTATACCAGTGTGCACTAAAACAAAAAAACAGCAATTTCTATATCAGACAGAGAAGCTATGGGGAGGGGAAGGTTCTTGGTGACTTGCAGACATATTCGATAACAAGTGCACACGCCAAAAAGAAAAGGTTCCTTGATTATTCATGAACAGTGGGAACAAGCAATATCGTGATGATTCCCTCCTATAAATGACCGATCTTGTTAAGATTAGATCGTTTGTTTTACGCCCCTTCTGGATTTTTTCAGTAATACCGAGATATCCTAGTTGTAAGTGAAATGCCACAAATATAGACCTATACATAGCGCTCAGTGTCATAGCAGTAATGTTCCTTAACATGCCAACGCCTGCCGCGATACGTGACCGGTTTTTAAGGTCTCTGACGAAACACCCCCGATGCTCACTCAGTAAAAGTCGAGCTTTTGGCGAAGGAGCAGTCACTATCTATTTTTTTTTACGAGCAACCAAGACACAAGCAGGGGTTGAATCTACGACCTATATTTAGAATATAATAGTTCGTAAATTTTTAGTGATGACATCAAGTTATACATCCCACCCTTTACATTTCAAAAGCCACAATTCTTTGCGATTTCTAAAACCGCCCTTGTTCTCATATTAAATAATATTGCACTTTCTTTTAAGATATCTCTGCATTGAAAATCAAAAAGAAAAAAAAAATGTCTGTAGCTTTCACTTTTCCTTTTATAACCACTGTTAACGGTTTATACGGGTACATCGAAAGGAGGAGTCGGGTTGATGACCCAGCAGATAAATGACGTATATATAATGTTGAGTAACGTCAAACCAGTGCAGAAATTGTTTAAACGTCCAAATGTTGGTTTTCTTTTTCATTTCCAAATGGTCTTTTTAAGTTTTCGAGGACCTACTAAGCAATTTACACATCATTTATTTATTTCATAATATCCTACCATAATCCTATTATAGTTTTGGATTGTAACCATTCATCATTACCTGATCTTTGCAGCAACGTCTTTAGTTCAGCACATCTTAATCGCCGGTCGGGTAGCTCAGTAGTTGAGCATTAACTTCGTAACCGGGAGGTCGTGAGTTCAAGTCCAGCTCGTGCCGTGGACGCATCAAACAAAAACGTAATTGATTGCTACTTCGCCAACGTCCGGCAATCACAGGTCTTTTGGATATTGCCTTAAAAATGGAGGTCTCATTTCACGGCAGCACGTTAAATAACCCTCAATGCTACCGCCATAAGCGCTAAGAATAGGTCTAAATTTGTGGTGCTTCACTTAGAACTGGCCATATCTCAATATGAGTGAAAAATTTACGGGATATAAAAGAACTATTACATGACCATAGAACACTACCTCATGGTCACGGCGAAAACGCTCTAGCCATTGAGCTTTCCTTTTAAAAGACCGGAGTAGTATAATCAGCCTACATGGGGGTACTATGTAGTGTATTCGAAGCGTAATCATCCGAGGATTGTAGGATGACGTCATAGCGCTTTCATCGGCTTCCATTCCTACCCAACCAGCACTTCCAACAACCCTACGTCATGCTGGTGTAAAGAAGAACAATGACCCCCCCCCCCCCCCCCCATAGAATAATTAACGGGGGTCATTTTTCGACATTTGTAATGACACCCCAGTAGTAGAAAAATTGGATTATTTTGTAGGGATCTGTTTTCTACATGTTACACCTGAAAAAAATGAACCCCTTAGAAAAATTACCCCTGTCCTAGTAGAGTAATATGATATTTAAAAGGGGTTGATACATTATATACGAGTTGTCAAGATATGGGTAATAAAATTCCATATCATATGATGTGATTTTATACCATAATGGTATGGATGGTGGATTTCCGAGAAAGGGGGAGGCATGTAAAAGTCAAGTTTTGGCCAAAATGTTCAGCCATTTTGGGTGTCAAATCTGGAGTGTTACTCACGTTACTTCGTAAATTTGTGGCAAAAAAGGGAGTGTGGTAGCAACGGGAAAATCAAGACCAGACTCCGTATCCGAAGCTACCTTTTTGTTACATATCCATAGTTACATTAACCAGGCTAGTCTGAATGGGTTAGGACCAGTAGGTACTTTAATATGCAATCTGTCTTTATCCCACTTTGAACATATTCAGGCTCCGTATCTGAAGGTAGCTCTGTACTTCATATACATAGTTACATCAACCATGCAAGTCTGTTACTAGTAGTTACTAGATATGTGACTTGCTCCAGAAACTTAACCTACTTTAAAAAAGGAAAAGGTAAAGACAACGAACAGTCTCATAACTCCCCTAATACAAACTAAATAATTGGGAAAACACGAACCCATGAATATAACAAAGGTGGGATCTGGTGCCTAAGAGGAGTCAGCATCCCTTGTCGATCAGCCACACCCACCGTGAATCCTATATATTGATCAGGTAAACGTAGCAATCCGTAGTCGAAATCAGTGTGCCAAGAACGGCCTAACAATTGATATGAAACACGTCAGACAGCATTTGTCCCAATGAAAGATCGTATTGGCAAACCAGGTAGAATTTGTGAAATGCTTACTTAAAACGAGAGTGTTACACCACTATAACAACAACTTGTTTGTCAAGGTATGTAAAATCCCGACCTTTATCTTTTGAATAAATGTAAATTTGAAAAAAAGAAACACATGTTAGTCAGCAGACTGCATTGCGTCAAAATTTGATCATACGCAGAATAAGCTCTTGCATATTGAATCATTGGAATATTGCAACACAAATATGAGATGTTCACGATGGTGAAGCTGAAATCATCCCGTTTGCCATGAAGTTCAGTTGATAGATTGCCGTTAATATCTATTTTCAATAGAATATCTGAGTACGAAGCAGAGTGGAAGACACCGTGGTGCCTTTTATTTCAAGTTCACATAGATATATCCAATTGACATATGAATAAACATTAGGTGCGTATGATCAATTTTCAAATTGAGGTAGGCTACTGACAAATAAGGTGATGCTAAAGGGGATGGATTTCAAGGGTTTCGTTTAAAACCAGCATTTTGCCAATTATATGATAGTGGTAACGATCTAGTTTGCCATTACAACTTGTCAGTGGGTAAATTCTTATTTTCTGAAAAAATGCCTTTCTTAATCATTTTTATAAAAAGACAATTTAAATAGAAATGATAAATTCACATAGTGTGTACTGTCATCAATGTGACAATATTGAACGATCTCTAAAATTTACAAGGGGTCATAATTCTAGGGGGGTAATTTTTCTTCACGTAGAGTGGTTTGAATTTAATGAAATGACACTTTTTCAACGGACAAAAGGGTCATTTTTCTACGTCGAATAATGACAGGGGGTCAATTTTCTACGTCCAAAAGTGACCCTGGTCATTATTCTATAGGGTCAATATTCTTCTTTACACTGGTTTTATCCTTACGTTACAGCACTCCCGAGTGCACTTCTAAACGTACATTCCGCTGACCCCAAAAGTGTATTCATTTGACCCCCTTCCACCATGTAGACTGTCTATACTACTGACCAGCCAAAATAAAGTAAAGATTATATTACGTAGAGTTTCATAGTTATATTGTGGATGATGTCGAGACATCTTCCCGGCGTCTGCAATTTATAATCTTAGATAGCCAATGCCTTATCGAAACTACTAGAATTCAATTATTTCCCGACGCAATAAAGACGTCATATCTCTGCTGGGCATAGACACAAGAGGCTAAACACCTTCATGATCACTGCTATGATATTTAGTTGCTTAATTTTCTTGTTTCCAGACTTTCGGGAATGTGTCTGCCAGTATCAGAAAGCGACTCCAACATTGAACCTCACAGAACGAATCGAACAGATTGTCGAAAATATACGCATATCTCCCAGAAACACTTCCTTTGCTATTAGACAGAAGATATCCATAAACGATTCACGAGTGAGCTCCCGGGGAATTGGATACGTTGCTATAGCAATCATATCTACCATATTTGGTGGAATACTATTCATGGATCTAAATACTTTGAGAAGGCATTTGGCAGGATATGTGAATGAGAGACGACAGTTGAAGACCTGAAATGTTTAATGGTTTATTGAATACACGTGAACATTAATTAATCAACTGTTTAAAACATGCCACTGAGTACACACTCTCTTTTGATTCGAAATAAATATCTACAAAGTAGCTCAAGCTGCTCTTTTCTGGAAACAAGACTCATACGTAATAACTTACATACACACACATTATCTCTATCTATCTATCTATCTATATACAAGCGGTTCACGGCTGATGTAAATTTCCCCGTCGCTAATAGTGTGCTTTCTGAAGAACTGACCAAGCCATGAGACATAATACTATAATCCCAACGAGGTACGAAAAAGTCCTTGTCGGTTGTGGCAGGGCTCGTATTAACGCTGCATTATGCACAATGCGTGATACAACAAAGGATCGGAAGTACAATGCAGCTATCCAAGCTTCCGGTTCAGTCAGGATGTAAAACAAACCAATTGTCACAAAGGGGAAAATATTTTCCAAATTATTTAGATGACACCTGAAAAAATATTAATATATTAGTATCAAAGTTTCATTCAACTCTGAACAAAGTTGAATATGATGTACATATAGCAAAAGCTTTTGAATTTGGACAAAATATGAACACACTGTTCATAAATTACCGGTGTAGTAGACATGTGTAATTTCATTCTATGTTAATTAACGTACCTCCGCAATCTCTCTATGTAAGCATCATCTGAGGTGGGTTTCAGGTGATGTTTTCCTACAATTAGTTGTGAACAGTCCTCTGGAAAAACAAACACCTGCAATGGAAATGTACGTCTACATAAAGAAATGTTTAAACGTCTCCAAAGCAAGTTTTGAAAACTGATTCAGGGGTATTATTAAACTAGTAGGTAGATTACGCATTGTTTCAAAGGCTGAGGCAAACCTTTCTTTTGATGCGAGTTCTAATGATCAGCAAGGCGAGTGCTACCGTCTTCAGAATCAACAAGGTAGAATAGAAAGTGAACTGTGCAAACAAAGGGTCGTCAAATCCAAAGGTCACCATGGCTGTTACAAAAACAAAAAAAACAAAAATGTCGCGTAGTAAAATAGACACGTGTTTACTTCTTAATCATGTTGCTTATGTATCCTAGTACGATACTTCCGGGTTAATTTCCTTATTGCCATGCATACTCTTATTTATATGATGAGAAAATGTGCATCGATGAGTAAAGTCTGCTTCGCCTTTTTTTTTTTTTTTTTTTTCTTTTAGATTATTAAGATACTAATTTGCACTGGTAATGAGCAGATGATTTGATACCAGAACGATAGGAAGATGACATCAATAGGCTTGAAAAGCCTTGCTTCCGTAGGAAACTGTCAATCATTTCTCGGTTTAAATTTTCTCAGACATAGGCGGTCTACGTGTTAAATATACATATAATTAAAAAATTATCTTCCTGTAAACAAATTATTCAATAGTGAATAGATTGTTTACAGGAAGGCATTTCTTCATCATATGTATTTAAAACATCGCGAGCCTGTGACACCAGAAGACAACCAAAAACCAAAAACACATATGCATCTACTAACACATGATTCATAATGATACTTATGCTACCCCTCACAATAATTTCGGGAACTTGACTCATGCCAAATTTAGGATATAGGGTTACTCAGTTAAACATCCAACTCAGTAAATCTTTTGACTCGGACTAAATCTTTTTACTCAGTACATTTAAACTGAAAATAACAAGGATTTTTTGGCGTTTCAACTCATTACCCGAGCTATATCCCTATCATAAAGACTGTTTGTTTTGGCTAGGATTTATGGCTGTGGAGCGCCAAATTAACAAAAACTCAAATGATTGAAGATATCTTTAATTATTTGAAGACATCATCAATTCGTTTGATGCGCGCAATAATTCAAATGATTAAAGATATCTTCAATTCTAAATTATTGCGCGCATTGTAATTATTGTTCTCTTCAAATGAATTAATGATATCAACAATTGAATTGATGCGCGCTACAATTCAATTGAAGAGAGCAATAATTCAATTAATTTGCGCATCAGTTCAATTAATACCAACAATAATTGAATTAGTGATCTCTTCAATTAATTGATGATATCATTAATTCAATTGAGGCGTGCAGTAATTGAATTATTGCTCTCTTCAATTGAATCAATGATATCATTATTTCATTTGACGTGCGCAATAATTATTTTAGAGAGCAACTATATAATTAGAGATATCTTCATTTCAACATATCCACAATTGAATTAATGATCTCTTTAATGGAATCTTTGCTTTCTTTAAAAGAAATGATACGCACATTAATTCCTTATATATTAGCATTGTAAATTCATCAAATCAATTATACCGATCTCTAAATTAATTTCTGCCAGCAATATTTCCACCAAATTGATGATCTTATCAAATGAATTGATGAGAGCAAAAATTGAATTGAAGCGCGCAATATTAACATAAACACAAATAATTAACGACATATCTAATTATTTGAAGATATCACCAATTCAATTGTTGCTCTCATCAATTGAATTAATGAGCGCATCAATTCAATTGATTGATTGATTGTATATTGTTTAACGTCCCCCTCGAGAATCTTTCACTCATATGGAGACGTCACCATTGCCGGAGAAGGGTCCAAAAATTTAAGCCTATGCTCGGCACTTATGGCTTTTGAGCAATTGCGAGCATTAATTCAGTTGATGAGAGCAACAATTGAAATGGTGATATCTTCAAATAATTAAATATATCAATAATACGCCGGTTTCGAGATGAGAGCTCTTCTGTGTAGGAGATGCATTTTGTAGAACTTGAATGCCAAGGTGGAACACAGTGGACTTACAGACAGAGAAAATACAAAATACCATCGAAATAGATATTTACTAAAGTGGAAATATTAAAACAATGTCATTTTTGCAAGTAATATTTGTGTTTATGTTAATTTGACGGTCCATATTATAGATCAAATATTTCACATTAGAACCACACACACACACACACACACACAGAGAGAGAGAGAGAGAGAGAGAGAGAGAGAGAGAGAGAGAGCACTAATATGACAATATATTTTATTGCTTGGTATAATTCTTGTGTTTTTATGGAGGGACAGATTAACATAAACTCAAATAATTGAAGATATCGATAATTATTTGAAGATATTAATTCTCCTGATGCGCGTAACAACTCAATCTAGGATCTCTTCAAATAATTAATAATATTTTAAATTCTGAATTATTGCGCGCGTTATTTGAGTTAATAATAGCATTAATTATTCTGAATTAAGTTTATTTCATTTTTATTCTAACTCAGAAAGAAACTTATCTAATAATTTGATGATTAACAAAGACACTTATATCAAATAATAAAGATATATGCCTAGGCAAATCGTTAACAATTGCTTAATCTCGCCGATTTGGCCAATCATTGGGTAATGAAAATATACGTTCATTTTGCTTCGAAGTGATATATCTTATGAAACTACCATATCTCGAAATGTTGTGATAGTAGAATTTGGAAGATTTCAATATGATAGCTTTAATTACAATAATGCGATGATTTGGGTAAGCTGCTAATCTCTATGGAGCGCAAATTTAACAAATTCAAATAATATTTAGACATTTTTGTTATTTGAAGTATCATCAATATGGTGGTAATATTGCTCGCAAAAATTAATTTAGAACTCGGTATAAATCATTAGATGAGCTCTTTAATTACATTGAAGATATTTTTAGTTATATACAACACCTGATACCTAGGCCTATATGAAAATTTTTTCGATTTATAGGAGATAAATCTTCATTTATATGCGATAAAAATAGGTTTATATCCGATAATCTTGTTAGTTATATTCGATAACCTTATTTATATTCGGTAAATTTCGATAACCTTGTTATTCTATAATCTTGAAATTATACGGTTTCGACCAATCTTTAAATTCTAAATCCTTAAATTTACAACTTTCAAGCTTACAGAGTTCCTAAGCCTTATGAGAGAGAGAGAGAGAGAGAGAGAGAGAGAGAGAGAGAGAGAGAGAGACGACATATCTCTATTTGTGTATGAAAATGATATATAAATTGATCATTGTCTTAGAAAATATAATAAGGCGGGGTGCCCACGTCCACCCCTTGACTCTACATGCTTGCCGAATCGAAATAATGCTGAAATGTTCTCAAGTACCAAAACTTTCTGCACCCGTGGTAGAAAATCAAGCGGAACTCCTCGAGTGTCTCGTAAGCTCAATATCGCCACTTTTGTTGAGCTTGCAAGAAAACCAAGGGGTTTCGATTGTCATTCGTATGAGAACTCTCCAGTAGTGAAGACTAAAAAGTTGTAAAGGAAATTAGCGACTGCTTCAGAGGTGATTGTGATACATTCGGAAAATCATTATAGAATGGCCTTGAATAAGTTGGCAATAGATCAAGTAGATGTAAAAGGGAAAAGGGTACTTATGAGGTGAGAGAGAAACACTTGCATTATGATGTTGCCATTTAAACAAGCACAAAAAGAACACCGGCATGCTGACCTTGTCATATTTTTTTCTCAAGGCCACGCACGTCTATAGTGTGTGTACATAGGAAGCCAATTTACTTGCATATTTGTTGTTAGTTTACTTATATGTGTATCCACTATTTATATATTAAGACACCCGTGGATCATGTCCATCGGAAGACAGCAGTGTGCGAAACTTTCTTTTCTGTCATTGTACAGCTGTTATAACCAGGTAACAATTGGTCAACCACAATTTCAAATTCTATAGACAAAGACTGAATTACTATAGACAAACGGCAAAGTAACGGATGCTCGTTTATTTTGCTCATTACCTGTATTTCATAACTTGAGATGAATTTATCAATTACTTTTGAATATACATGTCCTCGCTTCCTATTATGTAAATATACATATTAGTTTGCCCTCGATCTGTCCATCTGTCTGTCTCATTCCGAATCAGTTTTCCACACTTTTTTTTTGCACTGGATGAAGATATTCAACTGAAATTTTATATGACTCTGTCTTGGATAGTTACAGATCAAATTTGAGTTTCTTTACCTACTTTTGACTAAATTATGCCCCTTGATGAATTGCAAGAGTCAGTTTTCTGGACTTTTCTCTACATTAGATGAAAATGTTCAATTGAAATTTAATCTGTGGCTTTGCCTAGGATAGTTACAGATCAAATCTGAGTTTTATTATGGTTGACCTACTTTTGACTGAATTATCTTACTGGTAGGAACTTTGTGTTGCCTGCAATACACTCAGAATGCTTTTTTCCATTTGTTAGAGTTAAAACTAATAAATTATTGAATGAAATATGTAGGTCATCACATGTTTTAAGATGTGAAAAATACATAATCAGAATCATATATGTCAACATCAGAAATTTGCAATTTTTCTTAAAAGGACAGATGCATTATTTTCTCCAAAATTTTGTTTTTCACGTTTAATGATCAAAATCTATTGTCTAAGGTGTTTAAAAGGTTTCACAAAAAATTAAGGTCATACATTATGACAGAGGCTCATTATAGAAAGTGTATTATTTGTTTTTAGATTGAGTTATAATTGTTTACAAAGTTTTGAAAATGTATGATTATTGATCTAAGTTTATGATATATATCACATTTCAGTTATTCTGTAGATAAAATTTACCATTAAAAAGTTAAATAAAATTTGTATCTGTGCAAAATTGGATGCTTTAAATTACAAAATTAAACATTTCACTCGTTTGTTTGTATACTTAAACAAGGCTCAAGTCTTGTTTATGCAACAAAGAGGTAAGGCTAAAGTATTGCTCTTTTCCTTACATTAAGAAGGTCCATATTTTGGATGTCAACTTTAAATGAGTTACATTTTTAATTTTAACATAAAAAGGAAAACAAATTTTAAAAATGTGCACCCAGTCCCTTTAAAGAGACACTACAACTCTTATAGTGCAAAAATCATAGAATGATAATTTTCCCAGAACTTTCTAAAATTTTGTTGAATAGTTGAAAGTATAAACTTTGCAAAAATAACACATTTCTAAAGTTGAAAATTCTTGTTTAAATGCAAAAATTAATACTTTTTGAAGTTTGGCATTGCTTTTATATATATTGTGTAAGGCCTTCAAAGTTGAATGCATGAACTCTGTAACTGGTGTATATGTATGGTATTTATGGAAATCAGTTATTGGATTAACTCCGTTTAGATAGGAACTATCATTGTTTGGCAGTGGAGGAGCATTGATCAGAGAGAATCAATTCAAAATCACTGTTATTATCTTTCAACCAGAACCACATTACATGGGCAGCACATTCTTAAGATATGTTAGAATAATCTTTTTACTCTGCTCACTAAAACATGTCAATGTAAGATGTGTATAGTTTTAGGAGTCTACTGAGCCAATGAGAAATGTAGGAAGCTTTCTACCATGGTCAATGCATATGATAGGTTTCAAAGGAGAGAGATCAAAAGATCAATGTTGGATAAAAACTTAAATATCAAATAGTTAGGGAGTAAAGTTCATTTGATATTGATTTTCATAAACAATTATTTTCAAAATTTTAATTACATGACATTTTTAAGTGACATTTAAAGACTGTGCACATTTAAAAATAACAATAGGAAAGGGGTATATAGTACACTGTATTCATATAATTTTATGGAATATAATTAAATCTTTTGGTGATTTTAGAAATGCTTGTTCACCTGAGCATCATGTTGTGCTAATAATCAGAGATTTTTCTAAGTCTAACTCTGCATTTATGATTTCTATTGACCAATGTGCAGTCACAGATTAGTCTTGTGCGAGATATGTGATGCGCATAAGATAAAAAGTCTTAAGTACGAGATATTATGTTGTGTGCACAAGATATTATGTCATGCACATGAAATGATAAGACATGTGCACAAGATATTATGTCATGCACATGAAATGATAAGACATGTGCACAAGATATTATGTCATGCACATGAAATGATAAGACATGTGCACAAGATATTATGTCATGCACATGAAATGATAAGACATGTGCACAAGATATTATGTGCACTCAAGAGATTATATCATGCACACAAGATGATAAGTCACATACATGAGATACTAAGTCATACACTTGAGAGATGCATGAGATAAGTGGTGTGCACAAGATAATAAGTTGTGAGCATGAGATATTATGAAATATGCATGAGATAATAAGTTGTGCACACAAAGATAATAAGTAATGCGCACAAGATATTATGTCATGCACATTAGGTATGTCATACACACAAGATATTTTGCTGTGCACACAAGATATGTTGGGCACCTGAGTATTAAAAAAAAAAATTGTGTGTCCTAAATATACCACAGTAGACACCCCTACCTAATTAGAAAGAAAGTTCATTTTGTGCATTGTTCACAACTGCATCTCATTCGTGAGGAAATGCATTATGAAAGACAAAAACATTAGAAATGTTAATATTATAATACAGTAGAATAAACAACATAGAACTTAAAGGTAGTCATAAAATATAGTGATGATAAATGCACATTTTGTTGTTTATATAGATTTAAAGACACTGTCATATGAAATTGAAGCAATTCATGTACATTGAAAGACACTATAAGCATGGTTATATAACAATTCACTACAAATGTGTACAGAAAACTAGAATCAACAAATTTGGATGATATACCATTGTGTAGAAATATTTTGAACAGTCACACAGACTCCATCATTACAACCATGGGTTATTGTTTCATTCCACAAGCATTATCACAAATCACATTGTGGAATGGATTGAAACAATAAACTGTGGTTTGTGATGATGCATAGACTCTGACAGAAAGTATCAAGTGACTTGACTTAGTACTCTCTCAGTTTTTACATGTTTTCTGACTTTCAATTATATTGCTGAAATATGCATGAAAATTACTGTATAGAGAAAGTAGTCTTTATCAAACCAGAGGGATGTTCACACTAGAGCAAAATGATCTTGCTAATAATCTGTTCATTACATATAAATTATGTATCTTATATTTTAGAGTGGACTTCAATGTTCCTCTGAAAGAAGGCAAAATAACAAATAATCAAAGGTATGTGAATGTTTAATTTTACATCATACATATCAGTGTCATGTAAATTTAAATTTTATTTCAATTTCCCAAATAATTAGTTGATTTCCATTGTTTCCCCTTAGGTATATGCAAAAATTACATAATTTTATAATGGATATAGATATGCTCATCATAAATTTGCTCTTACTTTAAGATGAATTGCTCAACAATTGTTTTTTCCCCCTTTATTTAGAATTGTTGCAGCTTTACCCACAATTAAGTATGCATTGGAGAAGGGAGCTAAGTCTGTGGTTTTGATGAGTCATCTTGGTCGTCCAGATGGAAGACGTTCAGAGAAGTACTCACTACTGCCTGTCAAAGGAGAGTTGGATAAATTACTAGGAAAGTTAGTAAGATAGTACATGTATATTTAGAAATTTTCACAAATTTTAATATAGTATGATATGTTGCAGGACATCTTTTGTATAAAAGCAAGTAAATAGTGAAACATATTCTGACTGAATTTTGTTATGTATGGCTAGAGCATATAGTATTGGTCATGTCTGTCTTCTGTTGGTCCATCCCCATTTGCATTTAGTACATTTCCAAGAGTACTGATGTAGGCATCTTCATAAAACATCTGGATGAGAGCATTTACAGCTATGCTCATTTTTTTTTTTAACCTTGACCTATCATACATCCCATACTTCTTTTTTCTTGAATTTTGTGATTAGCTCATTTTCTTCAACTACATGCATAATGCCTTGAAATAGCTTACATCAGACTGAGAGTTGCATTATGCTGAGTAGGACACTCTTTAGCTCAACTAAGCCTAAGGCTCAAGTGAGCTTTTCTGATCAAAACTTTCAGTTGTCCATTGTCAGTGTTGTTGTTGGCATAAACTTTTTACATTTTCATCTTCTCCAGAACCACTGGACCAATTTTAATCAAACTTGGCAAAAAGCATCCTTGGGTAAAGGGGATTCAAGTTTGTTCAAATGAAGGGCAACACCCTTCTCCAAGGAGAGATAATGGCGAAATACTGAATATTGAAAATCTTCTCCAGAACCAGCAGGCCAATGTCAATCAAACTTGGTACAAATCATCCTTGGGTGAAGGGGATTCAAATTTGTTCAAATGAAGGGTCATGCCCTCATGATAGGGGAGATAATCACAAAATTGCAAAAATAGGTTGCGTTCATTTAAAAATCTTCTCAAGAACCACTTGGTCAGAAAAGTTCCAATTTACTTTGAAGCTTCCTGACATAATGCAGATTCAATTTTTTTTTATAATCATTGCCCCCAGTGGTAGGGTGGGGCCACAATAAGGAATCCAAGTTTTATATGCTGATATATAGAAAAAAAAATCTTTAACCACTAAGCCAGGGAAGTTCAAATTTATGTGACAGCTTTCTGACATAGTGCAGATTCAAGTTTGTGAAAATCATGGCCCCCAGGGGTAGGGTGGGGCCACAATAGGGGATCAAAGTTTTACATGCAAATATTTAGTGAACATTTTTAATATGGATCAAGATGACTCAGGTTAGCGATGTGGCCCATGGACCTCTTTTATTTTTTATTTTTAAGTTTAATTTTTATGATTGACTCATTAGAAAGTTTGTTTTAGGTCAGTGGTAGACAAAACAGACCAAGACTTCAATACACACACATTACACCTGATGTATGATATCACAATCATTTATAAATTTTTCCATATTTTTACTGATATAAAAGAGATGTTTGTGAATAGAAACATTAGTTGTAATCGGTGATCAAATCAACCTGAACACTAAAACATTCTATTTTGTACTGATTCAACAAGTATTGCAAGTATGATGCAGTGTTCAGCTAGTATATGACATCACTACAAACTTAAAATGTTGTGATTTTTGAAGTTGGAGCAAGCTGAAATGGATTTGATAATCAAACTTCTAAGTCAAGGGATATATTTGATGATATAACAGATGAAATGAGGACTTTGCTCATAACATTGTAATTATTATTTTTAAAGTATTTAAAAATAAGTGAATGATGTCTCCAAGGAGGCTCATTAAGGTGCTGCCTATTCTATATTCACTGCTAAATATCACCTTATTTGAATAGTTTGTGGTTTTCAAAAAGTGATTGAGAAATTGCTGAATTAAGTTGTGTAGAATTCCTTTCAGTCATGATTTTCTACTGACCATGTCTTTTCTTGAACTGTTTCAGCCAACTACAGATTTGTTTCATTATTCTGTTGAAATGCCTATAACTTTTTAATTCATTCTTGGTTTTATTGAATTATTTATACATACAGAATTTAAAAATACCTGCAAGAAAAGGTCACACTTATAAAAGTTTTACTAAAGACAATCATTTCTTATTTGTTGTGTGATCTCGGAGAATCCCTGGAATATATTTTAGCACCCCAAGTACTAAGCAGTATATCCTACAAGATGTTGAGTGCTAAGTATATTTGCAAAATTGTACAGAGCTATTTGAAGTACATTTAAGAAATAGTTTCATTTTTGAAAGTACACGAGAGAATGAATTGCAAATGCTTTACACCAGCATACTTCATGTAGCGTTTTAGCCTGAGATGTGTAATGTGTTTTGAGCCATTACTAGTTTTCAAAACTAATGAGTCTTATGTGTATTTCCTTCTGAGCAAGTTGGCTCATGTGAGTGATAGTCCATAGGCCATTTGACTTCTTAATGAATTCATTTCGATAAGCTGGGTTGCACTAAGAAAGATTGCATCTTTTAGGTCAGTGGACTTTCTGACAGACTGTGTAGGTACTACAGTGGAGGCTAAGTGTGCTGATCCCCCTGTAGGTTCTGTGATCCTCTTAGAAAACCTCCGCTTCCATCTGGAGGAGGAAGGAAAGGGGGTTAACGAGGCAGGAGAAAAGGTAGTCTGAATTCTTTAAATAGCTACAGCTACTAGTTTCTCACATTACACATGGATAAAATTGCTAGTGGAAAATATTATAATCAATATTATATATGTTCCTCTGTCATGTTATAAATGCAGAGGAAGTAATAAAAGTTGTTATGTTTCAAGGTCAAAGCCTCAAAGGAAGCTGTAGAAGCATTTCGACAGTCTCTGTCCAAACTAGGAGATGTATATGTAAATGATGCATTTGGAACAGCACACAGAGCTCATAGGTAAGTAATTTTTCTTAGAAATCCATATAGCAGTAAAAGGGCTGGACGTCATGCTGGCAGTTACCATAGATAATATGATTTGCAAAGTTTTAAAAGCATTCAGATATTTCAGGGTAGACGATACAATACTTAAAAAGTATCTTGTTTTTGTCTGTCTTTGTTATAAAAGTAATAATATTCATGAATTGTTTTTTCCATTTGTGATAATATCTGTTTATGGATGTATTGATAATGATTGCAAACTGCAATAAAGAAAAAGATTTTAAAATCTGTTTTTGAACCTCAATAATGCTGACCAACATCTTTATCATGCTCCTGGAGAAATTGGGGGGGGGGGGGGGGATATAGTCATCATCATGTCCATCTTTTCCATATGTTCATCCAACCTCATATCTCCTAAACCTTTCATCAGAAATTGATTATCATTGATCACAAATATTCCTTTCAGCTAGGAACATTTGGATTAAGGTCATTTGGGGAAGGTCAAGATCACTCTAAACTAAACACATATCGTATAAAAGGAAAAAGTTCCTTATTACAACAGCTTTTGAATAGGTATTGATCATACATCACACAAATAAATAACAGGCAAATGGCTTTCAGACAAATGTCACTCAATTTTTTGTTTCAATTTCATTTAATATGGTTGGTTTTTTGTCAATAAAAATGTTACTCTGCATATTCTACATAGATTATTGATATAAATGTGTTCAATCTGTGATCCTAGGGATTAGGACAAGGTTACAAAAGGGGTTAAATACATTTAGAAATGTATATGAACATTCTTTTAAAATGAACTGCAAGGGTACAATTTGTCAAACTGAATATGCAGGCATCTTCGTGCAGTGTAGAATCAAGTTTGTTCAAACCATGACCCCTGGAGTCTGACCCAGACCACAAGTTTACATAGAAGTATACAAGCATACTCATACAGTGTAATATATAGAATTTTCAAACCACTGTAAAGATGGGGTGTTGAAAGTTCTGAACAAAAGTATATAGAAGATAGTGGACATGAATTTGGAAATTAACAATAAGGTTACATGCTGATGTTGTATTGATTCTCTGTAAATATACATAAATCAAAAAGAATATTTCAATTAACCTATATGCCCTCCTTTTTCCCCCAGCTCAATGGTTGGATGTCAACTTGCTCAGAGAGCATCAGGATTTCTGTTGAAGAAGGAGTTATCTTACTTTGCAAAGGCACTAGATAATCCAGACAGGCCATTCTTGGCCATTTTGGGAGGGTGAGTGTCTCGTCCATTAATGTTATGTTTAAGTGTTTCACAGATTAAAATTACCCAATTTTACAGAGATAAAATCAAAAGGTTTCCATATTTTTTTTTTTTTGTAGAAATGAAATAAAATGTTGAAAAGTCTTTAAAAAATTGTAAAGGCACTGAAATGTGAAATTATAATTCACTGTTTTAGTGTCTTCTTATTTTAGTCAGTTTATCTTATTGTGGTTTTATTTTTTTTTCAAATTTTTTAAAATCAAATTGTATTTATAGTGCGAAAGTTGCAGATAAAATCCAGTTGATAGAGAATATGTTGGACAAAGTCAACGGAATGATTATTGGAGGAGGCATGGCTTTTACCTTTCTGAAAGTTCTGAATGATATGAAGGTGAAGTGTAATGGTTTCTAATTGAAAACAGAAATCCAGCCAATGAACATTACCATTGTTTTCAAATTTACAAATACCCTTAACTTGGTATAACTACAGGGAGCTTTCTAAGAATGCTCATAAGATAATAGCAATTAATGCATGTATATAGTTGTGTATATATTTCATGTTTGCAAAATATACTGAGGTAGAATACTCACTTATCCTGGTCTGTTTTCAATTGAATATTGTTTATAACTTCTTGTAACTGCAGAGGAGAATGCAGAGAGGGCCACATTATTGCAGCTAAAATTGCTCTAACTGCTTAATTTTAATCAGCAGATAACTCTGGGAATTTTATCTAGAAAATTTTTATCTTAGTAAGATCACACAAATTCAGTTTTATTTTGTTTTACAGATTGGGAACTCCCTGTATGATGAGGAAGGGTCAAAGATAATCAGAAATCTGATGGACAAAGCAGCCAAGAACAATGTCACAATCACCCTCCCCTTGGACTTTGTGACGGGAGATAAATTTGCCGAGGATGCCACTGTTGGATCCGCCACTATAGAATCTGGGATCCCAGATGGTCATATGGTAAAAAAAAAAAAAAATCACCATTGCATTATTGTCAGTTAATCCTAAAATCTGCAACAAACTCTGAAGATGTTGAAGTTCAGGGTATTGTGTATTTTTCTTTCAAATGATTTGTTAAAATTACCTTGGTACAACATTTATATACATAGTAAAACCTCATTATTTGGAACTTGATGGGGCCAAGAAAAAACTTTGAGATATCCAAGGGTTTGAAATACTGAGGTTAAAATACATAAAGAAATGTAGTTTGGACTTCAACTCACATTGACATATCCTTGGTGTTCAAGATATCAGTGTTCTAGATACTGCAGTTCAGCTGTATAATGCTCAATAAAGGTTATTTGTACATGGCTTTGGTATATCAAGCTTGCATTCAGTGAGAGTTACAGGTCTTTTGGATGAGACCTTAAGCATTGAAGTCCCTTGCCACAGCAGGTGTTAGCATGTTTATCATGATAAAGACATCCCCTACCAAATGCTATGGCCCTGAGTACCATATATATGTCTATATTTGTGGCACTTCATCTACAGAGAGATCTTAATTTGAGTAAAAATTCTCAAAGGAACATAAAACAAATCTATAATCAATACATTTCTATAGTTTTTTTTGTGATTCAGTTATCAATACACAGAGATCATGTTATAAATCTAACATGATTTATGCATGCTCAATGGTTTACAAACAAGTTAATAAAATATTTTGTGCATAACCATCACAGAGTGCCAGGAATTATCATTACTTACCATTATTTAACCATAATCATATTGAAGGTAGGGGCTCAGTTCACAAAAATGTACATCATTAAAGTAAACTCACAGTAACTGAGTCAATACAGGGTTTTCTAGCACAAAAAACAATCCTGGACATGACAAAATTATTGGAGACGCAAGAGCGTTTTCTTTTAAAAAACACTGAGTCTTTGTACATACATTTCCTTGTTGAAGTACAACTGGTGTATATTACAAGTGTAGCTACCACATGTATCAGTTCAAAATTTTTAGTTCAGGTGATATATTGTTTTTATTTATCTTGTAAATACATCACATTGTGAATTGTACACTGTTTATCAAATTTCTTTCAGCTATTGTTTAAAAATCTGTATCCACAATATGTATCTCGTATCATTACTCTGTATGGAAATATGTCTTGTGTCAAAAAATATTTTTCAATACCCAGCTGTAGTAGTCTAATTATTTATTTATAAAGTTAAGATGCCTTTGCTTTTTTGTGCTTTTATAGGGCTTGGACGTAGGTCCCCAATCCATTGCTAAATTTACTGAAGTCATAGGTAGAGCAAAGACTATTGTATGGAATGGGTAAGATTGCATCATTATTTCAAAAGGTGATACTTTTCTCACAATACCTCAAAACTTTAATCTCTTTACCAGATTGAGAACGGTGTCTGCAAGTTGTCATTGCTGAGATTTGTAGAGGCAAATATTTTCTTGTAATAGTACTAAACCAGGTATAAAATCTTTAACCAAAATCAATTTTAAATTCATGTGGTATTTTTTCAGGCCTCCTGGTGTGTTTGAATTTGAAAACTTCAAAAAAGGGACAGTAGAAGTAATGAACGCTGTTGTTTCAGCGACACAGAGGGGAGCCACCACAATTATTGGTAATAATTCTGAAAAATTCATAATGAAGAATACTCTGTCAAAGCACTTTCACAAGGATCCCCATTCCTAGAACAAGTGTTTGTTTAATATCTGTAGAATATTCTGACTGGGATTTAGTCCAGTAAAACATTCAATGATCTACTTTTTCAAATGAAAAGAAAATGTGACACAGAAGGATACCTTTATGAAATAATTTGACATTTTAGAAAGAATTAAGAACAGGGCATTTAGTGATGGATCTGTGACATGATAGCATGCATTGTTATACTCCCACTATGAAGTGGCTGGGGTATATAGTAATACCTTTTCCTGTCTTCTTTCATTCTGACGTAAGTCAGTTTCCATTCTTTATCCACAAATGTATGATCATTTTTCAAAAGGGGGAGGTACAACTGGAGGAGAAGTTGACTTCACAATTGTCTAAAATTTTTACAAGCATAAAAAAGGAATTCCTTTGTCCAAATTATTAAAAATTTCTAAATTGAGAAAAGTGGGGAAGGTGGAAACAAAAAAGCATTCATCCTTCTCTCTATGGGTTCAATTCATCAACTCAAGCTTACATTCACCATTATTAAAATACTTCTGTGAAAGGGGGAGAGAATTAGCCAATACATCTTACTTTATATATGGAAATAATTATCTTTGTATAACATGAAATGAACATAATCATAAATGAGGGAATTACCTGACCCCTTCACCCTTGGTTCTATGTGCTTGTTATCTCTGCTATGGTTGCACATATTCAACTAAAATTTGGTATATAGATTCATAATGAGAATATTCTGGTCAAGTTTTTGTATGGTCCTGCTTGAATTACTTTTGATAGAATTGTGTTGCATGGATTTAGAAAATTTCAAACAATTCAGTTTCTGCTCTCTATCTCTTGGCTGTCTTCACCACAGGGCCCATACCTTTAAAAATAAGCTCCTCCCTCAAGGTTTTCTCCTGGTATAAAAATCTCTGCCTTTTTTAAGTGAGATCATTTACTCTTCTAAAATGTCAAATGTTACCTTTCAAAAGTCCATTATCACTTTTTCAAAATCATCTAACATTACCAATAGCCAAAAATACAGTCAAACTTGTCTTAGCGACCCACCGTATTAAGCGACTTCCCGTCATGTGTGACCGTCAAATTTCCCCCCCCAAGACAATTTTCTATCATCTACAACTGAATTAAACGACCTCCTGTCTAACGCGACTAACGACCGTAATTTTTGGTCCCAAAATGCATGTTTTCATGTTATTTTACCTCCATTTAGCGACCTTGTATTTCCCCGAGAAATATTAAAAACGGCGTTTTCCTGAGCAGAAATGTGAAGTTGAACTTTCCTTATCGTTTCTTAGTAGGTAAAGGGCAGACACCAAAGGTGTTGCTTCAATTAAATCAAATTATGTGCTCATCGTTATGTACTTTCCTGTTCCATTCTCACTAAGTAAAGGACCGACAACAACAAAAGGAGCTGCTTCTATTAAATCAAATTATGTACTCACTCATCGTTATGTACTTTCGTTTTTGTTTCTCGGTACGAAAAGGGCAGATAACAAAAGGCGCCACTCTTTGAACATTGTCGGTAATTAAATGACAGGCCAGACTTTTTGTGAAATTAACATTCCTTTTACACGTACATATAAACAAGAAACATTATGCATAAAAGCAAAGTACATGTAATTATTTGTTTTCAATAGAATATACATGTAGCTTTCATATCAATTTGTAATAAATGCCATTAACTGATGATGTCAAAATAAATATACTACATGTTTAAAACATATCAGTTTCGTTTATCCTCTGAAAAATGGGCACCTTTATTAAGTGACCACCTGTCATATGTGACCTTTTTTCTTATGTCCCTTGAAAGGTCTCTTAATACAAGTTTGACTGTACATGTATATATGTACTAAGAAAGTTACATTTTGTTTTACTTCAGGTGGTGGTGATACAGCAACATGTGCAGCAAAATTTGGAACAGAGGACAAAGTCAGTCATGTTTCTACAGGAGGAGGTGCCAGCTTAGAGTTGCTAGAGGGTGAGTTAAAGCTTAATTACAAAAATAAGGGTACAATAAAAACAGTGTAAAAAATGAACTGTTCATGAAATAAGTGTATGAGAGAGCAGTGTAAAAATGACTGAAAAGATGTATGAGAGAACGGCATAAAAATGACTGAAAAGATGTATGAAAGAACGGCATAAAAATGATTCAAAACATGTATGAGAGAACATTGTAAAAAATAAGAGGTTGAAAACATATATGAGAAAACGAGTGTAAAGAATGATTGAAAACATGTATGAGAGAACATTGTAAAAAATGATTGAAAACATGTATGAGAAAACGAATGTAAAAAATAAAGATTGAAAATGAAAATAAGTGTATGAGAGAACAGTGTAAAAAAAATGATCGAAAATGTGTTCATAATGATAAATAAAATAAGTGTATAGGAGAACAGACAACAGTGTAAAAACTGATTTATGAAATAAGTGCATGAGAGAACAGCGTTAAAATGAATTGTTTATGATTTTGCTATTAGTTGATGGAGGGATCAATATCAAACAAAGTAACCTGCATGAAAAAATAGCATTAATGCATAAGTTTTCTGTACAGTGCAATTTTTCAGTGGATAGTTCATCATTTGAAATAGAAAATCACACAGCTTTCCATATCTATACTTAAATTTATTTTGAAACATTCTTGCTGAATGAAAAGTATACAAAAAGCATCTAACATAATGTTAAAGAGGCATGAGCACAATTTTTGATCAATTGAAATTGACACTTTTTTATTATAGGAACAAAGATCTTTTATAAATATGTAAATCAAAACTAGTTTTACATAGGATATACTTTGTATTTACTTAAAATCTGGCTCCCAAAATTGTGTTTGTCAACTCGCTTGTCATAGTTAGGAAACCACATGCAGAGGTGAGAACACATCAAGATTTCTAAAAAGTTTGTCAAACGCATACAACATTTTGACATATATGAATGATAAATACATGTAAATTTAAGGTGCAAGTACAAAAAAGAGGAAACAGAAAATTTTCGTTATAGAAGCTTTTTTTTCACAGTGAAACACCGATAGCTGAGTCGCATGGCATGAACATAAACAGAGCTCGTGCCTTGTTTTGAAAAAGAAAAGTTTAGATGTCTTTGCATCAGTTTTTTTTTATCGCAAATCACCTGTGAATTAGAACGCTTTGTCCGATACAGTATTGCGTTAAGCTAAAACACATTTGAATGACACTATTGAACAATTTGAATTGAGTTTTCATTGGCCAGTTTCAGTCCGCCAGTCCGCCCACTTTTTTTTTGCTTCTCACTTTTGAGACATATAGATTAGAACATTGGAATATTGGGAAGAATTTGCCAAATTTAGTTGTCAATAATAATACTACATCGAAATGTGTACCGCGGCGTTTCTTCATTGTTGGCAATGTTAATTGAAAAATTAACTGTTTTCAATCAGCTTCTTCTTCTTTAAGATCCACTACCGCTGCATAATGGTTAGGTTACATCGTAGCAACATTGGAGACACGGGCAAAAAAAAAGTATAAGTTTTAAAGGCTTCTGCTTGTGTCATCGACGATTGTCAATGCAGGCTGTTGATTGATTGATTTATTTTTTAAATGATTTGGTGTATTATAAGTATGTCTACTACTTACTACCTACTGTCTGATTTACAGATGCCATAGGAAAATGTTTAATTGTCCCTCCTACAAAAATATCTCTGCATTTTTAATGTATGATAGGTCAATACGTACTGTGTTTACGTACAATGGCGGATGTTCAATATATTGTCCAAGGTTTGTGGTGGTGGAGGGAGCTTACTTTCTAGTGCATATCGCTGGTCAAATACTTCTCTGGATCAGTGTATTGCTTTTATCAAATACTGCTGTAAAAAGAAATTTGGGCGGACTTAACACGTTTGGACCAATAAGAGTTTTTGTTGTATTTCGCAGTTGCATTGCAAACAGACTCAAATGTGCCATCACACACAACACATTGCTGTATCGGCCAAAAATGTTCTAATTCAAGGGTGAATTGTGGTAAATTTAGATTTGTTGCTATGTTTTACACAAATCAACTACTATCATATTATCAATTAAATATCCAAATAATTTTTTGTACCAAAATTGTGTCCATGCCCCTTTAAAATTATGATAATGGATTTCAATATGGTTTTTGATTGATAGTTGGTTATTAGATGTTTGTGTGACAATATAGGGTAATGTTGCCTTCGGGAAAATATGATTTTTCTTGGGTGAATAGATCTTCATATCACCCTCACTATCATGTAATAAATGTATAATGGACAGTTTCATTGGAGGACATAAGAGTGCCGTAAGTTTGTAAGTAACACAAGAAAATATAGAATACGTACACAACTGTCATCGAATTGTTCTCATTAGCTGGATGTCTACCAAAGCTATACAAAATTCACTTGAGAAACTAACTCAAATTTGTTTTAAACACATGAAAGGTTACTTTATTGTACAAGTTTGTATTTCAATCTTTCAGAGTATAATCTCTATTGCTGAAAGGAATTTGTTCTGATATTGAAATTTTTTCTACTGAATCTATAGAGTACCCGGACTTTAATGAGCCATGAAAGCTCACACTAAAATGCCAGGGAACCACTTTATTTCAACTGTGATGTCAAATATGCTTACATAGCTCAATGAATTGTGATGTCACATCAGTTTACAAATAATAATGGATATAAACACTTCTACCAAATATGTTAATGGATGTGCATTTATAGTACATGTATTAAAAGTCCATAGAATTTGAGGGAAATGTGTAATAAAAATGTTATTGACTGGCTTGCAAGTTTAGTCTGCTTTACTGTGCAATGACACCTCACCACCACCACCCATGTAGGCATATTTTTCATGAAGAAATAACTTCACTGAAATAGATGAAAGGGAGAATCATTCTATTTTATTTTTATTTCCACAGGTAAAACACTCCCAGGTGTTGCAGCTCTTTCAGATGCTGCATAAAGGAAAATGTAATCTTAAGAAATAACAGAGAGGATCCAAGAATCTTCAGTCCTACATAGTGGAGTTTCAGCAAAAATCATGAAATCATTGGAGTTGTTGGCATGTGTCTGTATCATTTTTTTTTTCCAAGTAGAAGATTCTGAGAGTAAGATCAGTATCAGTGAAATAAGTCAAGATCATAATATGTTCAGAAGTAGAGTGTGGTACTGCTGTATATAGTAGTTTAAACATGCATGTTCTTTCCATTGAAATCTTGCTTATCTTGTCACTGAATTTTGGGGAAAGGAACATTGTAATTTAATGCAATGTATATCTAGACATTGAAACTACAAAAATTTACTTTATTTCATGTTAATATAACTCTCAGTTCATATACATGTATATAGTGTGTCCCTGGCAGTATTTCTAGTGTCACCACTACACTGTTAGAAATGTTTTGCTTTAAGTTAACATGTATGTGTACATTGGTTTTATTTGACATATTGAGATTTCATCTGTAAATCAGATGCCTCCAATGTAGTTATAATGCTTCCCATATTCTGCTTTGTTGTGTTACCAAAATGAAAATAACAACATAATCTGGGTTTTTTTTATTTTATTGAATTTGCTCAGGAATTTCATAAACTAACTCACTGCTCGTCAAACATTTGTGTGTCTGGGTAGATCAGTGATAAAGTACTCACTTCTCATCACTGTGACCAGGTTCGATTTTAATTATCAGCTGTGGTTGTGAAATGGTATGGTTTCCGGATACATGGGATTTCTTTGGCATCCTCTCACACTAATAACCACTGACACAAACATCTGTGGAAAACCATAGTAAGGATCCCATTGAAGCTCTTGAGATTTCATGGGTTATACTGGCATTTATCATCTGAGCTGAATATGTATTTATTTATTCAGCATGCAAATGGCCTACAGTTGTCACAATGCCACACAAGTGATTTCCTCCTGAATATCAGGGGTACACAGTATGTTGTGGACATAATATTAGGATTACATAGAAAATTTATGATATATCATTGTAATTAAGTGCCAATGAAAAACATTTTAAAAGAATAATGTGTAATGATTGAAAATTAATATGATCATACAATAATTTTTAATAGTCACTGATTTTATTTATGTATTTCTTGTATCTTTGGGTCTTAAGGAAATTTTTATTTTATTTAGAGTCAGCAAATTCAGTTAAACCTTGTTATCTCAAACTTGATGGTGCTGGGGAAAAACTTCAATATATCTTGGGGTTTGAGATATTAAGGTTAAAATACAAAAAAAAAGGAAAATTTAGTTGGGACATAAAACTCTGACATATTCATGATATTCGAGGTATCAATGTTTGAGATACTAAAGTACATTAAGCAAAGAGCATGAGCTTAAATGGGCTCTGTAACTGATGTGATGGTGTGTAATTTATAAATTTGACAATTTAACCTTCCATTGCCTTCAACAGTCAACTTCTTTTTATTTAGTCATTTTAAGTATATTGGCAATTCTTCAGTTTTATTTTTATCAATATTTTTGATGATCTGTAAATACATGTATAAACGAATACATACACTCATTTCATATTCAACAAGATGATAATAGAAAAAGAAAAAGTTCATGAAGTTAAACTAATGCACTGGCATCCCCTTTACTAGTGTAAAAATAATATTAGCAAAAAAATTTCATAATATTTGAATTTTAAATCTTCATTCTGTCTGCAAATTGCTCTTTGAAATGGCCGTTTAAAGTCATCCAAACACAGTTTAAATTGTACCCCAATAAAAGTAAAACTATATCCACAGCTAACTTCTGTAGAATATCTAACAATTAAACTAGTATACCCATGGCTGAAATGTTAGATGATCACATTCAAGTCATATCACGCATATCCAGTTTAAGCTGTAGTAGATGATAAAATGTGTATAACTAAGATGCCAGATAACAGTAGAAAAAGCTTAGTTTGCTGGGTTGATTTTTGAATATCCATTATTTTGACTGTTTTGAGGCCTGTATGTGTTATGAAATATACTGAAACCATTTTCAGTGATGATATTTGTTGAGGTGGGTGTCATTTTGAAGAAGATATGTTTACTGATATGCAAGTTTCCATAGTAAAGTGCATGGAGGTCAGAAGTCAAATGCAAAACTCATTGCTAGCTCTTGAGCTAAATATGAAACAGAGTCAGAAGGTGGAATAAACTGAAAAAGGGATGAATGGCTAGATTGAAAAACGCAATAGCAAGTGTAAAGTTTCAGGGTTCATAGATATGGTTGCTCTATAAACAATTTCTCCATCAAAACAAGAGGCTCATAGGCCACAACTCTCCTGAGTCACTGGCCTTGCTATTCTTGAGAGGATTTTACCTCTTTATTCTCACAATCAAAAAACAAAAAATAAATAAAAATAAATCTAAATCCTTCTTGTTCATCTATTAAGCATCTGTTAATTTTTTTTAATTCTTTCTAATATTATTCTTGTAAGGACTTTGTCAGAGAGTGGAAGGAGTTCCCCTTTAATTCTGGCAGGAACGTGGGTTTCTTATATTTCTAGATCTTTCAGTATGTTTGCTGTTGCTAGTGGGGAATGTTTGAAAACCTCTTGTGAAATACTATCAGGTCACAGGGCTTTGTCATTTTTTATTTTCTTAATGATCTCATCTTATGTGATAGGGATGGTGTCGTAGGTTCATTAATTTATTTCCTTTCACTTGATCACAAAAGTGTCCTTTCCAGCGGTCTAATTGGTGTTCTAGTCTTGTGGTATTTCCGTTTCTGTTCATCACCAGTTTGGCTTTGTTTGTCCCCACCCCCACCAGTCTGTTGTTGTAAGCTGTTATGGTGTCGTTTCCTGCCATAACATTCTCAGCCTGACAGGCTATATGATTACATTCATATATATAGGGCTTATGGCGGGTGTCAGCGGTCAACAGTAGATGCTTACTCATCCTAGGTACAGTTGTAGGGTAGGCCATTCTATGCAGGGAACTACATTAACTGTTTTTTTCCTAATTGTCCATTCAGACAAGGGACAAAGCTATTTACTTGTCCGAACTTCAACTTCGCTTGTCCGAAAAATTTTCAAAGAAGATCTAATATTGTCAACGAGAAAAACTGCATTATTTAAAATATAGTCCATTTTATACTTGCTTGATTTTTTTATCTTATAAAAACAACAAACACATAAAGCAAACTTTTATAAGACTTCCAGTCTTGAGTTAATAACTGTGTTTGCTCGACGACGATCTGGAAAATCCAATTGTACAAAATTGAAAGTAGTACGCAATAAGTGAACACCGATCCCGATCGAGTGTGACTCAAATACTTGTTGATATTATTGATAGCGATTGATATCGGGATCGAAGTTCATATTTCATGTATTACTTCCGACTTTGAACTACTGACGAACTTTTCAAATCATTCTTTTTATCATTTTGAGACTTCTTTACATAATAAAAGCACTTGTCCAATCGACAAGTGTTCAGCAATATTCACTTGTACGATTTTTTCCCCCACTGGTACCGGACAAGCGTTAAGTATTATTATGTACCAAATTTCTTGAGCACTTTTTTCATGTATAGAACACGTTCAAAGGTACTTTAAAATGCCATATCATATAAAAAATACCAAACATAAAACAGAATATCCCCCCCCCCTTTTTTTAGACAAGATTAAATGAGTCCATAAATTACACTATAATCTAAAACGGTTTAAAATTGTCAAACACAGTGCTAGATATTACATGTAGTAAAGTCAGTCTGAATAAATTTTAGGAACAAGTGAGTTTTTAGGGCTCTCTTAAACACGGGCAGGGATGCGGAGTTTCTTAGTGTGTTTGGTAGGGCATTCCAGAGTTTTTGGTGCAGTTGTCATGAATGCACGATCACCATACGTCACAGTTCTAGTTGTCTGTACAACCAGTGTTGAATCATTCTGGGATCTAAGTTGTCTGCCTGGGTGTAAACGCTCAGCAGGTTTTGTATGTACGTAGGTTCCTCTCCATGAAGCGCATTAAACACGTATATGAGGACTTTGTACTCCACTGTGCTATGTATGGGGAGCCAATGGTACCGGAGTTATGTGGCTGTAACGCGATGTCCTGGTTATGACACGAGCAGTCGTATTTTGGACTTCTTGGAGTTTGTTCAGGATGTATTTAGGAGAACCGCATAGCAATGAGTTACAGTAATCAAGTCTTGATGTGACCAAAGAGTTTATCAGAGTTTTGGTAGCATCCATGGTGAGATATTTTCGGATTTTACTTATTTTCCGAATGTGCATGTAACATGCTCGTGAAACAGAGTTAACATGTTGTTCCATGTCCAAATGAGAGTCCAGCATAGCTCCAAGATTTCTAACTGTTGATGGTTTGATGAATGTGTCCCCAACTCTCACGGTTAATGTCGAGCCCTTCTACGTCCCGAATCATTTGACTGGTAGTGCTTGCAGTCACCTAAACCCTGTCGCTCTGCATTGGAAACCCTCTACCTTGGCAATTTTGTAGGCTGTATAAGGATCTCAAAAAGGGAAGGCATACTCTAATACAGTACATCAAGTGATGAGTGTTTTATAGTACGTACTGGTATTTGAACTGGGCTGATAGGCTAACTATTTTTCCGCTAAGCCTGTTGGCTTTCTTTGTGGTTGCATTCCACACGAACTTGTTTGACAAGATGACAGCAAAGTATTTCTCTCTTTTGACTAGGTCAGTTAAGTTCCATTTAGGGTGTAAGATCTCATTTACGAGTGATTCGGAACACCTCGCATTTAGATGGATTGAAGGACATCTGCCAATCCTGTTCCCACTCCTCGAATTTGTAGGATTGTTGAGACTCCGTCTGATTTGATCCAGCGGTAGAACAAGCTATCATTGGCAAAGAGTACGGTGTTGATTTGACAGTCTGTGGCAGATCACTGATGTACATGTATATGATAAAGAGTAGTGGACCAAGGACTAAGCCCTGAGGTATTACGAGACACCACAGTCTTCCACATCTGCTTCGTACTTAGATATTCTATTGAAAATAGATATTACCGGCAAACAAACAACTCAACTTTATGACAAACGTGATGATTTCAGGTTCTCCATTGTCAACTTCCCATATTCGTGTAGCAATATTCCATTATCACCTGCATACAGTGTTTATATCTCAACTGATTCGATACGTAACAGCTTGTTCTGCGTATGATCAGTTTCTGACTCAAGGCAGGCTACTGACAAACAAGCCCCCCCCCCCCCCCCCCCAAAAAAATAAACACAACATTTATTCAAAAGATAACAGGCAGGATTTTTACATCCCCTGACAAACAAGTTGTTCTTACAGGGGTTTCAATACTATCGTTTAATTTCAGCATTTCGCAATTTCTATGGTCGTTATAACGATCTGGTTTGCCAGTAAAATCTGTCAGTGGGTAAAATGCTGTCTGATGTGTTTCATACCAATTGTTAGGCCGTTCTTGGCACACTGATTTTGACTACGGATTGCTCTATTTACCTGATCAAGATATAGGGCTCAGGGCGGGTGTGACCGGTCGACAGGGGATGCTTACTCTTCTTAGGCACCTGATCCCACCTCTGATATGTCCAGGTGTCTGTGATTTGCCCATCTCTTTATTTTGTATTCCTTAGGGGGGTTATGAGATCGACCGCTACTCCTAATCTTTACGTTTTCCTTTTTAAAACAAGTTCAAGTTTTGGAGCAGGTTACATATCTAGAAACTACTAGTTCTAACCTATTCAGATTTGCATGGTTAGTGTAACTATACATATGAAGTACAGAGAGAGCTTCAGACACGGAGCCTGAATATGTCCTGCTAGGACAGATTAAATTTTTTGGAGTAATTCAAAGCGGAACAAAGACTTGGAGCCGATTACATATGAAAGTAACTACTGGTGCTAACCCATTCAGATTTGCATGGTTAATGTAGCTATGGATAGGTAACATGGAGCTAACTTCAGATATGGAGGCTGATCTCGGTTATCATTATGCTTAAAAAACACAAAGAAAATCAGACAAGAAAACTCACCTCAGACTTGCAGGATTAATGTTGCTGTTAATATATAGCGTAAAGCTAACTCTGGATACTGAGCCTGATCTTGATTTTCCCGATGCTTTCCTCACTCAAACGTAGTTGATGTGACTGGATATGTGACATATCATATGATACCCAGTGGCGGATTTAGAGGGGAGCCGTCCCCTCCCTTTTCCGCCACAAGTTTACAAAATAATGTGAGCAAAACTCCAGATTTGGCACCCAGAATGGCTGAAAATTTGGCTAATACTTGACTTTGCATGCCCCCTCTCCCCTTTCGGAAATCCTGGATCCGCCACTGATACCATTCTGGTATGAAACTGCATCATATGATATGGAATAGTTAAATGCTATTTTATTACCCATATCTTGACAATTTGTATCAACCCCTTTTAAATATTATATTACTCTGCTTGGACATTTTTTTTTAAGTATAACATGTAGAATACGTACCCCTTCGTCTTTATTCTACAAAATAATACAATTTTTCTACGGCTGGGGAAGGGGTTCATTTTTCGACGTCGAAAAATGAACCCCTCCCCGTCATTCTATGGGGTTCATTATTCTTTACACCGGCATACTTCATAAGGCGTATTAGTGCTTCATAAAAACACGAAACGTTGAAATTCATACCAACCTGTAGTTTCTAATGTGGAATTCTTTTTCTTATATTTACATTCTAATTTCATTTCTGTTGCAATTCACACCCCAAAAATAGACGTGTTTATAAAGAATCCTACACTCAATGTTTACAACTGCAGTGCGTTCACGAAGAAATGAATATCATTAAAATTTGTGAGACATCAGATGCAAACACATTGGAAAAGCAAATATTTTTTTATTATTATTAGAATGATTAATTAAGATTGCATCCTCTTCTTCTCGTTAAATACTATGCAACTCTTTATTGACCCATAATATAATTTCTAAGTAGAATTGTGTATTGTTAACTTGGTAAAATATTGTTACAAGCATGAAATAGATTAAAAAGTCCGGCTTTTTGATGTTAGAAATTTTTTAGAGACAATCCCAGTAGGATTTGATAATTACGGAAAGTCGTGAGAATATCAAAGCTTCGTGAATAGATCACACTACATATGAAATAAGAATTATGCCATTGGTCGATTGGATAGATAATTGCATAATACATACTGAAGTACTCCGTAGTAAACTGCAAATATCCTGAGATATGTATATACAGCTCCAAATCTGTTCGTATCAACACCTTAGAGAGTAATGGTACATGTACCAATATGTATCAGACTTATAGCTGCGTTTTTGAAGAACTGAATGTTCCAATTTCATGTGATGAAGTTAGAAATGTACTAAAAAAAATTGAAAGCTGGTAAATCTCCAGGTATTGATAATCTCTTGTATGAATACTTCTGCTAATTTTGTGATATTTTTACTCCATTGTTGTCACGTTTATTCAATGTAATCTTTGATCTTGGTACATTTCCAACACATTGGTGTGAAGGAATCATTTTTCCATCATTTAAGAAAGGAGATGCTAACGACATCAATAACTACAGAGGTATCACCCTGGTGAGTTGTTTATCAGAAATATTTACTTCTGTTTTAAACAATAGATTATTAAGATGGAGTGAAGAAAATGATACTGTGTCAGATGCCCAGTTTGGTTTTAAACCTGGTTTTGGTACGACAGATGCTATATTTGCATTACAAAGTGTTATTAGTAGAACGTTATCACATAAAAATAAGTTATACTGCTGTTTTGTCGATTACGAAAAATCTTTCGATAATGTAAATCGAAACAAACTATTTTTGAAACTAACTCGCTATGGTATTACTGGTAAACTACTTACCATTATCAAATCATTGTATGGTAATCTAAAATCATGTGTAAGATTTCATTCTGACTTATCGATTTTTTTCTTTTGTACGAATGGATTGATGCAAGGAGAGGGATTATCGCCCATTTTGTTCTCCCTCTATGTGAATGATTTTGAAAATGCATTTATTAATAACTTATGTCAAGATATTTATTTTCAAAATATATCCCTGTTTTTACTAATGTACGCTGATGATACTGTACTATTTTCTGAATCAGCTACAGGTTTACAAAACATGTTAAATACTTTATCTGTATACTGTTAACATAAAAAAACCCAAAGGTTCTTGTATTCCGTAGAGGTGGGAAAATAAGCCCAAACAGTAAATGGTACTATAATGATAGTGAAATAGAAGTTGTTGATAGTTTTAACTATCTTGGTCTAACTTTGAACTTTAACGGTAAATTTACAAAATCTCAATCCATTATTGCTGAGCAAGGTAGAAAATGTATGTATCATATACTACGAATTTGCAATAATCTGTCACTCAATATAGAATCTAAGCTTTATGTCTTCGATACCTATGTATCAAGTGTACTTAACTACGGAAGTGAAATATGGGGTTTCAACCCTGGTTATGATGTTGAAAATGTGCATGCGAATTTTATATGTAAAGAAGTGTACTCCAAATCACATGGTTTACGGTGAACTTGGTCGAGTTCCGATGTATAATTTACGCATGTTAAAGATTGTTAAATATTGGTTTAAAGTTATCAAAACTAAAAACTGTATTCTTCAAGCCATATATGATGGCATGTTGTTTTGCGATCATAAATCTTGCAACTGGCAATGTCAAATTCAGCATTTATTATTGTCAAAGGATTTCGGTGATGTATGGTATAAACACTATGTTCAAAATGGTTTATTTTTAGAAAGTCTTACACAGCGTTTGAATGACAAATTCATTCAGACACGTAATGAATTTTTTGATAATTCGTCAAAATGTATTTTGTACAAATACCTAATTGATAATGCTAGCATACAATTTTATTTGACAAAATGTATATCAGGAAAATATGTTAAACTTATAACCAAATTCAGATTATCTGCTCACCAGCTTCGAGTAGAACAAGGTAGATATAATGGCACAGCAAGACAAGATAGATTGTGTGAATTCTGTAATTTAAATGAAATCGAGGACGAATGCCATTTTATTTTAATATGTCCATTGTACAAAAACCTCAGATCTATATGTATCAAAAAGTATTACTGGTCCCATGCTTCTATGTATAAACTTATACAGCTTTTAACAAAGAAAAATAGAAAACAACTTTGTAATTTGGGTAAATTTCTAAACTGTGCTTTGCTTTTGCGTTCTAGTCAAATTATCAACTGACAGTTGCTATGAATTACTTGAATATATGTATTAATCTATGTTTATCCATCCTCTAAATATTCATGCCACTTTTCATATATTTATAGTGTGTACAACTTCTCTTGTTAAAACATATTCATTTGTTCTATACTGATGAGCCATACGGCTTAAGGCCAATAAACAATACAATACAGCTGTAAAATGATAAGTTTAGACTAATTATTGGGTCACTGTATTTATAACAATAATATACTCCACTTGTAAGTTTAGCTAGTGGATTCGGGTGAGTGCCGTGGCCCGTGGTGCTTAAAACCATCTTATCATCTTGCTGAAGCGTTAATTTTGGAAATAAATGTAAAATTATGTCCCATGTAACTGAAAAGTAAATCTTTTTGCCACGAATAAATCGGGACGATACCACTGTGATAATCCTTCAAATTTAAACTTTGACGCCTTGTGTGTTTGCAGTGTTTATCCTTCAAACAGATAGGAGCCAGGTGACCCATTTTATCCCCAGAACTGACACGACTATGGTGTGTTGAAGACCAAACAAGACAGTGTGATCGAAATGCCGAGTAAATCAGATTTAAGACAACTCCCAGGATGGATATTGGGTTGGATGTACACTAATGCCATAATTTGTACGTGGGACGCAAGCTTCATTATGTCCCGCCCCCATTCCCTGCCAGGGGGTTCGTATTCATGGATTTGGTATCTGTGTAAGTATCCGAGATTTCTCAGTATAGCAGGTCAGGTATAATGTCATGTGTATTATTTTCCTTCAAAGTAAATGGTTTGGTTCTGATAATTTCGTGTCTACATTATAAAGGACTATGGTCTGCTATTTCAGAATGCAGACAAAATTTAAAACCCGAGTACAACTGGGTTAATGTATGTCCTGCTGTAATCATTGTTCAAATTTGGAAGTCAGATATGAGAAGTTTGTGAAATATTTCAAAATTTAAGTTTATAAACCGATAACACATATACAAACATGTGTCAAGTCCTAAAAATGGACAGAATATTTTCAATTCCACAGTACATTAATTAATTTCAGGACCAATACATGTGATGTGGCAGAACTTTGAACGATTATGTCAGTCTGCTCTATTTCTCAGTTGTTTGATTCATTTTGAAGATCAACATAAAGTTAACATATTTGTTATTTTTCAGATAAGTATTATGTCAATATTGATAAAAGATATTTAGACACCAGTGACCCCTTTGTGAAAGCAATCAGTCTGTAAGTATATGCATAATGAAATATGTACCCCTCTTTGTACAATCTTTAGTACATTTATTGGATAATGAACTTTGCCGGTTAGGCACGATCGACATCAAATACTCTTCAATTTACCTTCACCCTAGGACAGTAATTTAATCTTTCAATAAATCGCTTGCATTTTTTTTTTCACTGAAAATGAACTGGTCATTATATTTATTGCTAAATAAAAGATTTTCGTGTCTTTTAAGATCGAAGCTGATGAAGCATACCATTATATAAGCAAATGTTAGTAGATAAAGGGTATGAAAAAAAAAAAATCAAAATTTGAATATTTTTAGAGGTGGATCCAGTGGCTGTGATCACTGAGGGCAGAACAATGGAGTGTGCGAGTACCTTATTTCTCTCATATTTTACTGTCCAGCTTGATTCAAAACATACGTCATTCTGTATTTAATATTGTCTTTCAGTCAAAACTATGTTGAAGTCATCCTGAGCATAGTAACAATAATATTGGTAAGTTTATAATGCCCTTTGGACCTGTTCTATAGTTTCTCTAATTCCGACAACGCGCTGTGTTTTGACACTAGTTATTTCTTCTCTAACTCCCATCATGTACTATATTTGTACTTATTTTATCGAGATTCATATTTTAGCACTTTTGGCGGCAAAGCAAGAGCGCCATTATATTTTTCATTGGAACCGAGAAAGATTCGCTTATATATCTTTATTGTAATGTGAGTATTTTTTCTAACCCACAGCATTACCAGTCAAGTCGCCATACTCGACTAATGGCTTACAATGTCAATATCATGACGATGTGGAAAACTGTGACGTATTTCCTGATGTTTACGGATCTCTGCGGAGCACGGCATTGGATTGGATCGGATTCCGCGTTAACTTTAACATTTCTGTTTTATATTCCAAACGGAGTGTGGGTCGGGGTCCCTCTCCTTGTACTGTACCAGTTGTGGCCATCTTTTATTCCGAGTCAAGAAAACACACGGGTTAAGAAGAAAAAGTTTTAAGAGATCACAACATTGATGAAATGAAGGAAGAGTGTTTTCATTAGTGAAAATGACATGATGTGAAATTGCATTATGCAACGCAACTCGGTTCCTGTTATGAAATGGATACATGTACATTGTTGAGGGATTTTGTCTTTCAAGTCATTTTGATAATTTGTAAGACAATTGATATTCTGTCGATCAATCGAGTGATTTATTGTAAGGTCGACGTCAATTCTTTATTAAAATTATTTCAAAGAAAAAGTAAACAAGATCACCACATGGCCGAGGATCGACTTAGAACATAGCATAATTCAAAGAACATTCTCATTGATTAGTTTATACTATACGAAAACATTACTGTGACCTTAACAGACTGACTTTAAAGAGCGCTAATTTAACAAACTATGATAATAGAAGATATTTTTTATTTCTTTGAATATACCGGTATCACCAATTCACTTGAGGTGCGCAACAATTCAGTTAAAGATCACTTCAAATGATCTCTTCTTCATTTCTGAACTACTACGCGCATTAATTGAATTATTGTTAGCATATTAATCACTTTAATGAATTGATGCACGCAATAATTGAACTGCTGTTGTCTTCAATAAATGAATGATAACAAAGGAATTGATGCGTACTACAATTCAATTGAAAAAAGCAATAATTCAATACGTACAAAAATTGATTTATTGCTTTCTTCAAGAGAATTTTAGCGCGCATTAATAAATTCAATTACTGCGCGCGATAATTGAATTATTGCTCTATTCATTGAATTAATGATATATCATTAATTCAATTGATGAAGCACAACAATTCTTTGAGAGAGACAGAGATAGCAACTATTTTGGAGGTATTTTCAATTAACACAATCGCAAGTGAATTCTTCTACTGTCGATATTTTTACATAAATTTGACTTTTGACGTGACCCTCTATGGGATGTTAGGTGTTATGTTTGCAAGTATACGAGCGGATCTAACATAACATCTAATTTTAATTAGATTGATACCCATTGAGTTCAAAGTCATATGGAATGCCAAATTAACATAAAATCAAATAAATGAAGATATCGTTAATTATTTGAAGATGTCATCAATTCAATTATTCCGCGCAATTCAGTTGATGCTGGCATCAATGTGGTGGAATTATTGCTCGTGAAAATTAGTTTTGAGCTCGGTATAAATGGTTTGATGATCTATTAATTAAATTAAGAATATATTCAATTATTTACAATGCCTTTGTATAACGAATTTATGCGCATGTCAATTCTTTTGTCAATCAGTCTGATTAAAATTATATGTTGAGTATGCGAGCGGATCTACCATAACATCTAATTTTAATTAGGTAACAGTGGGTATATTCTTCCTGTAGCAAGAACGAGAGCGAAAGATCATATTCTTTCATTTTACATTTGATTGGTGGCTATTTTAAATAATGTAGGACCTTGACTTGTGATTTTTCAACAACAAAAAATGAAGTACATTCTACTTCCCATCGGAAGGTCGGTGGTCACTTCCCGGTACATAGTATCTGGGTTCTCTCTTCCACCAATAAAAATCTGGACGCCACCAGATAACTGAAAATTGTTGAGTGTGGCTGAATAAACAAACAAATAAACAATCCACTACCCAAAACCACCTGTGCAGCAAGAAGATTGAAATCTGGAATGGAACCCGTACAACGTTGTCCATAAAATACAACGATGACTCCAAAGACAACCATTCTCATTATCAAAATATTTCAAAGATCTTTCAGTAATTTAATCACAAAACTTTTCCGAAATCAACATCACCAGAACATACGACTTTCAGCACTTCACAACACCATTCCTCACGACAGACTAAATACTAGGCTTTTTGACATCATAGCCGCTTCTTAATAAAAATGAACCAAGGAAATAGCCATACATTAAAAAAGACACAACTCTGGTTCTACGCACAAGCACTGCTCCTTTATTACATGCGGCTGACCTATTTTTGTAAGGCGAATTTGTTCAAAAGCTTCTAGGTGAGAAGAAGTATTTGTTGTGGTCTTCAAGTTGATGCATGTATTTAGCGTTTTATCAATTCACAATAGTCACTTTCGTTCGTACGTCGATTCGATGTATCTTTTAGACGTCCGGACACTTTTTGCTTTTGAATCCGCTTGGGCGTATCGTTAAAAAATAAAATAAAAATAAACAAAAAACAACAACAAAACCGGGCTCATATAGTCAGCAGTGATTTCCTGGCGTAATATATATATTTTTAAAGATTTATGAAGTACCGGCTCCTAAAGTCATCTTTCCCAATTCACATGTAGACGTGCGAATTTCCAGCGTGCTTGTCAGTGACTTGGAAGAAGCCTGGGACGCACTACTGGCTTGTAAGCCCTGAAATTAGTAGAAAAATTTGTTTCTCAAAGTTTGGGACGTAATGTGCTGGCCTGTGGCAACATGAAACTGACGAGTCAATCTTGAAGCAGGTTGAAAACGCTGTCTCCGGGCCAACGTTACGATGTACTGGTCTAGGTGTTGGGTTGTAGCACGGGGTCTGCCACTCCTAAGCTTCTCATTGACTGTACCAGTCCCCTGAAATCGTGTCCAGGGTCTAGAGATGACACTCTGGGACATACTAAACCGGATAGCAACATCTCGCTTGGTTTGTCCAGCCTGAAGCATTCCGATTGCTCGACTGCACTTATTTGCCTGTAAATGACGTCTTTGTGGTGGTATACCTTTACTTAAGTCACATTCAATCGCTGTTCACTTTTCCAATAACATACTTACGTCTGCTGACTGATCATCTGCCTTACACAAATACCCAACGTGTACCACATTTTTATTGTGCGGCTCATGGACACTTGCAACCTGTGAAGAAGCATATAGTGAACAGGGTTCAAGTCATAAAATGTTTTCTCAATCCATTTACATGTGGTATTTCACTAAAAGTTTGGGTTTTTTGGTTTTTTTTTGTTTTGTTTTGCCCAGTATAACTGTATGCTTTTCTATATAATACGTAGCAGTCTATTGTACGGCCGTCTGTTTAAGTCTGTCACTACGGAGCGCCAAATTACCATAAACTCATATAATTGAAGATATCTTTAATTATTTGAAGGCATCATTAATTCATTTGGTGCGCGCAACAATTGAATTAAAGATATCGTCAAATAATTAATGATATCTTCAATTTGAATTATTGCGCGCATTAACCGAGTTGATGATAGCATTAATTATTCTGCTGAATTGATGAGCGCTATAATTGAATTGTTGCTCTCTTCAATTGAATTGATGATATCTTCAAATAATTAAAGATATCTTTAAATGTTTGAGAATATGTTAATCTGGCGCTTCATATACCACAGACATTTCTTCTTTATTTTCTCTCTCCGTGTCCTCGTCCGAAAATAAATATTTTCTTGACTATTTAAAGAAAAAGAAAACAGATTGGTTGCGTTCGTTACAAGATCGCTTTTAATGCACAGATATCAAAATCGAACAAAACTAAAAACACGTATAATTCAAAAACTGCAAAAGGGTTGCGTGGGAAGGAAGGCTAAGGCACGGCTATAACAAAGTAGTTTTTGTTGCTTGTGTTACAATTTTGCTATTTACAGATCACAGAATATCAGATTTTCAGCTCTCAAGTCTATATACTATGTCTTATATACATTTATTTACTTCGGGAGTCATTATTTAAACATATAATATTTTGATTTTACATATGTTTACCTGTCATTTCTTTAAGTAAATCATTATACCCGCCATATTGTCAGTCATCCCAAGAGTATTATGTAATTTAGAATTCTATTGGCTAAGAGACTAAGTCCTGGCTAATCAGATTAGGTATTTATATTTTAGCATTTTATTGGCTTGCTTGACCTATAAGTGAGGTTACTCAGAGAGTGAATTTCACTGTGCTGTGGGTCAAGAACTTTAAGGTTCGTTCCCTAAGAACTGTTCGATGGCGAAGTTTAGGGTTTATTTAGGTTAACCATAGTAGAGTCAGATTTGTTCAGGGTGGAATCAGATTCCTCTTATGCTAGTGTAGGCTATCCAAATGTTTATTATTAGACTTTGGTGACATTTTTGGATGTATGGAAGCTACATATTTTTTTCAGGAGTTACCTTTCCCCCCTATATATAGACTTCTATAATATAGTTTATTTTTCTTATATCTTGTTACTAAATTATTTATTAAGATAATTGCAGTGGTTATATTTGGAAAGCATATTTGTTATCAACTAATTTAATATCATAATATCATTTTCTTTTGTCATAATAAATTCATAAACTTTACAAAAATCTTTTTATTCCAAAACAACTTGGTTTTGTTCATAATCTAGGAATCACTAAAGAACCTGGGTATACATTTCAACCAGTGTGATTTACACTTAGTCACTCGATACACTTGTAATGAACTTCGCTCTGTCCGAAAAATGAACCATGGTGGTTTTTATATTACGCGCGAAAGCGCTCGTGCTTGGGTTTAGAAACCCGCGAAATATATCTAGGGAAAGTAACGAAAAAAGACGAATAGTAAAACGTAAAGAAATGAATTTTTTGTAAATATGTACATACATGTATGTGTTCTTATGGATTTTTATATCATCACGTAATAGCAAGTTTTTCACGTTTTTACAAAAATGTTATTATCTAAATTATTTATACACATAAGGAAACATATCAATAATAACTAAGTTTTTATTTTCTTATTTCTTACTATTATTCTACACTTATATAGCGCTTTATCTAATTAAGACAATTACCCCAAAGCGCTTAACATGTAAGTCAATAAAACAAAGAACAACAAATGCATAGAATAGGACATAAGTTAATACTATAGAAACTAAGAGTAGGCAAAACTATTACTGTGTTGTATATATTTTTTAATTAAATCTGTATTCATAAATACCGAATTACAGATTAAATGCTGGTTTAAAAAAGACGTTTAAGTTTATTTTAAAAACTGCTCAAGAACCTTAGAAATGGAGTTCCAGTGGGAGGCAGTTCCACAGGGTTGAAGACTAAACATCCAACCGTCTTTCACCGTAAAGTTTAGTACGGGTACGTGGCTTTAGGAGGGATAAAGAATCTGCAGAACGAAGTGGTCACTGAGGACGGTAGACTTGATCTAGTTCCTGTGTCAGACACTCGAAACCCTCTTGACTTCTTTTATTCATTTGCCCCCCCCCCCCCCCCCCCCAAAAAAAAATATTTAGCTTGATGGCAAAAATACGTGCCCATCTACAAAGGAAGACACACAGAGAAAGAACACGAATGGGGTGACTTTGCTGGACTCCTACTGATGAAGCAACAGTTAAAATTTTCGTTGATCTAAGAATGATGATGGCCATTGATCCCGAACAATCCATGGATGGCTACTCTTCAACACATCCAGCGATTAGTAACCAGTATATTAGTACAACAATGTCAAGAAATCAGTTCGAAATGTTTGATAGATATTTTCGTGTAAATGATCCTGTCAGCGATCCGTCAAATGTAAAAGGGCAAATAAAGAAGACATTCTGAGAAGAAAAGAGAATGACCCTCTGTACAAAGTATCGCCAATTAATGGAAGAAGTCAGAAGAAATAGTATGAAACTGGACAACCTTCACAAAGAGATAGCTGTTGATGAAAATAGGATTAAATTCCAAGGCCAGCACTGGGGAACAATCGGAATGCTAAACAAACCGGCAAAACGAACTTCAAAATCTTGGGTATGTTTACAATTTTCAAGTTTATCTTTGATCCAAAAAAGAAATCGGTCTAACAAAACGGTTGTAGATTTTCTTCATTGTTAAGTTTTACCCGCCCCGACCTTTGGCACAATCCTTGTTTGAGAAAGGGATTTATACCTGTGGATCAGAAAGTTTTGGAAAGAAAAGAAAGGATCTGAAGATCAACGAGAAAGTAAGAGAAAAAGATGATGTCCAGGGGTCCATATTTGCCCATCTCTCTGATTTGTAATTTCTGTATTGTTCGTTATCTTAGCCTTTTCAATGAGAAGTATGAAGAAGTGAGTGGGTAATGAGACAAGCTGAAGACAAGATTGCTACCGTTTGGAAAGACTACCGGCTTGTATGAGAGAAAAGATGTCTTTATGAGAAAGAGTCGAAGTGAGAATGGACAAGAGGCCCATGGGCCACATCGCTCACCTGAGTCTATATTAAAGATGTTACCGTATATACTCGCATGTAAAACTTTGATCCCCTATTGTGGCTTCACCCTATCTCCGAGGTCATGCTTTTAACAAACTTGAATCTGCACCATGTCAGAAAGCTGTCATGTAAATTTGAACTTTCTGGCTTTTTAACGATTTTTCCCTATATTTTCGCATATAAAACTTTGATAAACTATTGTGGTCCTATCCAACCCCTGGGGGCTATGATTTAAAAAAAACCACTTGAATCTGCATTATGTCAGGAAGCTTCAATGTAAATTGGAACTTTTCTGGCCCATTGGTTCTTGAGAAGATTTTTAAATGACCCCACCCTATTTTTCCATTTTTGTGATTATCTCCCCTATGAAGAGGTGTGAACCTTCATTTGAACAAACATGGTGCAGATTCAAGTTTGTTAAAAGCATGGCCCCCAGGGATAGAGTGGAGCCACAATAGGGGATCAAAGTTTTACACGCGAATATATAGGGAAAAATCTTTAATATGGGCCAAGGTGATTAAGGTGAACGATGTGGCCCATGGGCCTCTTGTTAAACATTTTTTCCACATATTTTCGCATATAAAACTTTGATTCTCTATTGTGACCCAACCCTACACAGGGGGCCATGATTTAAAAAAAAAATTAATCTGCACTATGTCAGAAAGCTTCCATGTAAATTGAAACTTTACTGGCCCAGTGGTTCTTGAGAAGAAGATTTTTAAATGACCCCACCCTACTTTTGCATTCTTGTGATTATTTCCCCCTTTGAAGGGGGCATGGCACTTCATTTGAACAAATTTGAAGTTCACTTCCCCCAAGGATGATTTGTACCAAGTTTGACTGATATTGTCCTGCTGGTTCTGGAGAAGATTTTCAAATGTTGACGGTGGTTGCTGACTATTTCGCTATTATCCCCCCGTCCTTGGAGAAGGACCCTGCCCTTCATTTGAACGAACTTAAATTTCCTTCACCCAAGGATATTTTTTGCCAAGTTTGATTGAAATTGGCCCAATGGTTCTGGAGAAGAAGATGAAAATGTGAAAAGTTTATGACGACGACACCGATGACGGACAACAGAAAGTTTTGATCAGGAAAGCTCGCTTGAGTCTTCGGCTCAGGTGAGCTAAAATGGACAGAAGTATCCTGTCCACCAGCAATCATCAAATTAAATCAGTTCATTGGCACAGCCGACAGGAATGACCACTTAAGGAGTAACTACTCTCTCCGAAGCCAATCTTCTAAATGGTGAACCTACTTTGTTTGGTTTGCATTTGATAGTTCTGATCAATGCCCATATCGTTTATAAAGAAATCCACCCTAAAGTCACACATAAGAGATTTCAACTTCATGTAATTTTATAATGCGACACAGAAAGACGTTTTCAAAATGAACTCATATTGATTTTTAAAGTTGGCATTTTGCAAATTCTTTAGTGGTTATAACGATCTAGTTTGCCAGTACAACCTGTCAAATGCTATTTGCCGTGTTTCATACCTATTGTTAGGCCGGTCTTGACACACTGATTCTGACTACGAATTACTTCATCTACCTGATCATGATATAGAGTTCACGGCGGTGTGACCGGTCGACAGGGGATACTTACTCCTCCAAGGCACCTGATCCCACCTCTTGTATTCCCAGGGGTCCATGTTTACCCAACTCCTTATTTGTATTCCTTATTGAAATTATGAGATAGATCACTGTTTGATATCTTCACCTTGTCCTTTAAGTTCTGTGTAATTGTTTGGTTTCTATTCAGGTTTACAAAGAGCTGGTTGGCGGTTATTGTTATCAATCAAGTACACCCAAACAGATGGGTCCTACGTACTTGCTACAGTCGTCAATCAACGCTCATGTATGTGTACTTTCCCTGGAAGACCCCAAATGTCCAGAATTTGCATGGAAAAGGGATAAAAACAGAAACTGAAAGAATTAGAGAAGTATGCGCCCAGTGCTTAGTAAACTTGCACAATTTGAAATACACTACATTTTTATAACGAAAGATAATAGAAAATTACGAACACTTGGGTAAGTTACAAATACGTTGATATTGATAGCTGTAGAGATTGTTTCTGCGCTTATCATAGAAATATGCATGAGTGAAAAACAAACAAACAACCAAAAAAACAAAAAACAAAAACAAACACCAAAACCAACCAAACAGACAAACGGGAACAAATGCAAAAGCAGAAGCCAAGTTTTAGGAAGACATTAGAAAGTCATCTACAAAAGAAAGAGATAAAGTATATTTTTCAAAGTTATTTTAAAAATAAATGTTGTAGCGTTCTGTACAATAAAAAAAAATTGGGACGATTTCAACGGAAAGCGTTGGGAAAACTCAAATCAACAAAAAGGAAGGCGTAGGATTAAAAACAAATGAGAGGAAGAAGTAAAGGTACATGTGTATTTATTTATCAATAGCCAAACGTGATTTCATAATTTGATGTAACGAATTAAATTTGAAAAAACGGATTCTGAAATTCGTTATATCAAATTGTCTGATTCGTTATGATAAATTGTCATAATATGTAGTAATCTTGCGACATCTTTGTCATGCTACAAGTACCACGAAATTCTTTTTATGAGAACTATTCGATTTAACAGATTATTAATTCGTTTTTTGTATGCAATTCCTTAATTTTCACAAATCATATACTATTTTGATATCAACAATTTTATAACAGTTATATCGAATTTGATATAACCATTTCTAAAATTCGTGTTTTTAAATTTAATTCGTTAAAATAACAAATCCAAGGAATTCGTTATAACAGATTTAATCCGTTATAACGAATTTAAAAGTTTGAAATAACAAATTAAAAATTGTCATAACGAATTCTGGAATTCGTTATTTCAAATTAAAAAAATAGTTTGATAGGACCTGAATAACGAATGAATACAATCTGTTAAAACGAGTAGTTCTCATAAAAAGAATTTCGAGATACTTGTAGCTTGATGAAGATGTCGCACGATTAGTACACATTATGAAAATTTATTATAATGAATCAGGCAATTTGATATAACGAATTTCAGAATTAGTTCTTTCAAATTTGATTCATACGGAAGCCCATTTAGGACCTATTAAAAAATATTTTTGAATTTGATATAACGAATTCTTGAATTTGTTAAAACGAATTTAAATCGTTATAACGAATTGTTGAATCCGTTATAACGATTTAAATTCGTTATAACGAATTCCTGGAATTCGTTATAACGAATTTAATCTGTTATAACAAATTCGCTGAATTCGTTATTTCAAATTTTGAAATCTGTTTTAACAAATTAAATTTGAAATAACGAATTCTTGAATTCGTTATTTCAAAGATTGAATTCGTATTTTCGGTTTTTTAAAATCTGTTATAACGTATTTTCATCAGATTGCATTGGAGATTGAAATAACAATTTTATAATTTGTTATAACAAATTTATTTATTTGTTATCACAGATCACAGTCCGTGATAACGGATTTATAACATTGAAATTTTGACACTCTTTAATTTGTTATCACGAATTGGATGAAAATACGTTATAACAGATTTTAAAAAACCGAAAATACGAATTCAATCTTTGAAATAACGAATTCAAGAATTCGTTATTTCAAATTTAATTTGTTAAAACAGATTTCAAAATTTGAAATAACGAATTCAGCGAATTTGTTATAACAGATTAAATTCGTTATAACGAATTCCTAAAATTTGTTATAACAAATTAAATTCGTTATAACGGATTCAACAATTCGTTATAACGATTTAAATTCGTTTTAACGAATTCAAGAATTCGTTATAACAAATTCAAAAATATTTTTTGATAGGTCCTATATGGGCTTCCGTAGATTCATCATATCAAATTGTGAAATCCTTTATTACGAAGTTTATAAGTTCGTTGTAACAAATTTAATCCATTATAACGAATTTTAAAGTTTGAAATAACGAATTGAATTCAAAATAACGGATTCTGGATTTCGTTATTTCAAATTTAAAAACATATTTTTAGAGGTCCTAAATGGGCTTCCGTAGATACTCGGAAGTAATTCAAATATTGTAATTCATTAATTTTGTTGATATATTTTCCCAATCAGAACAACGATTCTTTAAAAAGTCTGAATTAATTTACCTCAAATTTTGTATAAAAACTCGGTATTTTGGTCAATAATTAATTCAAAATTTTATCTGTAATCTCCACTTTTACGAGTTCCATTTTAAATTTGAAGACAATACTTTGTAATTTATGTGAATTTTAGAAATTGACATTACTCCTAATATGTTCTTTGAAGCTATCAAATATTTATATCATGATTTTTTCTGTATTTCAAGTGCAAAAAAGTCTTTCTTTATTTCCAATCCTTTTTCATATATATATTGGTAAAGATATGATTATGTATCTATTTTATGTAATGGCTGATTTGTGTTGCTTATGTCGTGTTGACACCTACAGACAAAACAAGTTTAAATGAATAATTCTGAGTAAATTTTAAGTGCAAAAATGTCAAGTGTAAAACCATTGTAGCTCAATAACAGGCGCTATGATCCCAGTTTTTCTTTTTAATTTCCTAATTCTTCTTCAATGTAGAAATCAAAAATCTATCCCCCCCCCCCAAAAAAAAAAACCCAAAAAAAACTTAAATTAAAAAATTTTTTTTTTACTACAAAACTCCGGCACAAACTTTTGTCAGATAGCAGAGATTGAAGTCACCGAGATGTTTGACACAGCTATGCATTTATTCAAAGCGCTTTCCGTACGTAGATTACAGACGGCCATGTTAGCCGGTTGAGTCACTTCCGTATTCACTTACACAAGTTATAGTTTTTTTTAACGTCTTATATTCTGTCCTTATACCAAAGCAATCATGGCAGGTCGTCTGCCAGCAGTTGTCATAGACAATGGAACTGGGTATGCTAACAGATTTACTTGGTATCTGAACAGAATTATTGTTTAAGAATGCACATAGTTTGGTGGGCGGATTTTATATTTACTAGTTTTTTGCACTTCCATGAAACAAATGTCCCATTCAAAGAGCATATAGAATAAATAGTTCCTCTTTCAATTTGATGTTACTCTAGCTCTGTAAATCACGTGACACTGTTATATGATTAAACAGGAAACTTGGTTTATGCTTCATATCCGCACACTTCCTGCTATGTAAGGGAGGTCTATGGTGTGTGCGACAAGGACATATTCCAGGGGGATATAGTTTAATTCTGTGATTATGGCGTTGTCAAAAGGGTTTAAAGGTTCTCCTACGGGAACGCCTGCAGTGATCATTGACTGTGGGACAGGGTATGTTGTGGGGCGTAAATCTCTTTTTGTTTTAGGGAACATATGCTTCCTTGTACATCTTGTAACAGTGTTGTGAAAAAAAAACTGATGTCAACACTTTTTATTTTAAGATCCACAGATTTCAGTTTTAAAGTAGTTAAGAAATGAAATGTACTGCCATTATTTGAATGATTTAGTTTTGCTAATTCTCTTTGCATATACAGGAGATCATTTAGGAAACAGATTTCCTACAGGATAGTCACAGTGTATTTACATTTGCACCAGTTATAGCATGTAAAACCCTGTAGACTTCATCCCTTTAAGTACTCTTCATGATAAAGTGTACACCAAATTATATGTTGTGATCTACTGAATTGGACCATGTTTCTGGCATAGGTTTTCAGTGTAATAAAGTCCACAATTCTGAGATTTCTTTTAATAAATGTGTTGCCCATTTCAAAATAGTAAACAGTGTTTATTTACACTCTACCTCAGTAAAAAAAAAAAAAATTGCAAGCCATTTTACCTAGTAGTATATTACAAAACTGTGCTTACTGAGTCTCATGATTCATCATTTGGAACAACAAATGTTAATTATAGTGTTAAAAAAGAATTACTGACTTTGTACATATATTTCAGAGGTAGGATTCATGTCTGTTCAGAAATCGGAATAATTTGGCTCCATCCATAAAAGCATTCTAGCACTCCAAATCAAAAGTGTCCGAGAAACATAGTGGTATACATAATGGTGCATTTATAAAAGGGTTCTCTTTTTCTGTATATCTGTAATCATTCTGCAGGTATACAAAAATGGGGTATGCTGGTAACACTGAGCCACAGTTCATCATTCCTTCAGCCATTGCAGTAAAAGAAACTGCATCAGTGGGGAATAAACAGGTCAAAGGTGTGGAGGATCTAGATTTTTATATTGGTGATGAAGCTGTTAATGCAACTGGTTATTCTGTGAAGGTGAGCATAAGTGTGTATGTTAGATATGAAGTGAAATTATTTTTAAGCTCTTATGACATGTTCAAATGTTATTTCATGTAAAAGCAGCATTATACACTATGCAATATTGTCTGTACATTAGATAAGACTGAATTATCTGTTATCAAAATAAATATATACATATTAAATGAAATCTGTCAGTAAAAGTCATGAAAAAGTTTTTGAAGTTTTACATTTATTGTACTATACACTTTGAAGTATGCTTAGATTCTTTATCATGCTTACTTGCTTAAGCCTTTTACTCCAGAGAGGAGCATGGGCCACTGACAACACCCCTCCACCTCGTTCTGTCTTGCACTAGCTTTTCCAGTTGGTACCACTTGTACCCTCTCTTCTCCATCTCTGTTAGACACTCCTCCGTCAGGTGTGTTTTGGCCTTCCCCTTGGTCTTCTCCCATGTGGGTTCCACTGGAGTGCCTGTCAAGTGATGGAAGTTTTCTCAGCTTCCTTAATGTGTGGCCAATCCATTCTTTATTATTTATCTTCTTTATTCTTTATCATGACATCATTTGATGTCAAATACATTTTTACGAAATTTCAGATCTGACTATTTTACCAATTAGGATTTATGATTCCTGATCCTAATGGATTGTTACCTGAAGTACAGACTTTTTGCAAAATTCATTTTTGTATGCTTTCAGTGGCCTATAAGACATGGCATTGTAGAAGACTGGGATTTGATGGAGAGATTCCTTGAACAGGCTATTTTCAAATATCTGAGATCAGAACCTGAAGATCATTACTTCTTACTGGTAAGTAACACATGTAGAAATCATGAACAATATGAAAGTCAACCAAAACATTATCATGACTATAAAACTTTAATCCATATTCCAGACTGAACCTCCATTGAACACACCAGAGAACCGTGAATACACAGCTGAAATAATGTTTGAGTCCTTCAATGTGCCTGGTTTGTACATTGCTGTGCAGGCTGTGTTGGCTCTTGCTGCTTCATGGACATCCCGGCAAGTTGGTGAAAGGACCCTCACAGGAACTGTCATAGATTCCGGAGATGGTGTCACTCACGTCATCCCAGTTGTATGTCATTAGATTTATTGTTTGCATTCTCTAAACAATTGTAATCAATTATACCATGTTTAAAAAATCCATGATTATGGGAAAAGTAGTGTTTTGGTGTGTGCGGATTTTTTTTGGGGGGGGGGGGGGGGGGGTTGGTTTACTTTTTGAGAGTTTACGTAAAACACTGACATTATATAACTGCATTGTGTATTTGATAAGGGATAATCCATTGAAATGTGCCAGGAAATTGTTCTTTTAGTTGAATCATTGTGGGATTTTCTTCTCTTACTAATTTTTTTTTTTTTTGCAGTTTGATTATAAACATATATAATCAAAATACTTTTTATGCAATGAAGAAAGTAATTTTTATGTCCCTGTAATCTGAGAGTTTCTGGTTTGTCAATCTGCTGCAAAAACTTTAACCTTTGCCATAATTTTGAATGGACAGTGACAGGACTTTCATATTTCACATGTGTATTCTATTTGACAGGACCTTTTGTTTGGTACCAAATTTTTGACCTTGTGACATTGATTTGGAGTTTGACCTACTTTTGAAAAACTTTAGCCTTGGTTATAACATTTGAATGGTTAGTGATCAGGCTATCATATTTCATATGTATATCCCTCTGACAAGACCTTTTGTTAGGTAACAATTATTTTTTACCTCATGACTTTGGCCTACTTTTGAAAAAATGTTTGTCATAACTTTTGAATGGTTATATGTGTATTCCTTTTTACAAGACCTTTAGTTTATAAGTACACTTTTTTACCTCTTGATCTTAGAGTTTGACCAACTTTTGAAACCATTTAATCTTTGTCATAACTTTGGAATGTTAGTGATAGGGCTCTCATATTTTGTATGTGTATTCCTTTTGACAAAACCTTTCTTTTGTTACATTATTTTTGTTGTCATTACTTTGGAGTTTGACATAGTTTTGAAAAACTTTAACCTAGGCTATAATTTTTGAATATTTAGTGACAGGGCTTTCATATGTGTATCACTTTGAACAAGACCATTCTTATAGTATCGAAATGTTGACCTCATGACCTTGACTTGGGTGTTTTACCTACTTTTGAAAAAAATCAACTTAGCCATAACTTTTGAATGGTTAAAAGATAAGACTTTCATATTTCATATGTGTATTCCTTGTGACAAAACTTTTCTATGGGTACCATAGTTACTTTGCTGCCATATAGGAGCATCAGTGTTTTACAAACATATTTTGTTTTAGCAAATATGTCTATTCACAGATATTTTCTTATTGTAACTTTTTAGCTATATACAAGACAAATACTTCAGAAAGGAAAAGTTCAGTATGTCAGATAAGAGTCAAATTGAACATTGGCCATTTAACTTTTGAGCTATACAAAATACATTTATAGACTACATACAGCAAGAATTTTTGTTCCTATTTTATTTTCATCTATTTCACTCTCATTTTGAATAGGGAAATTCCAAGGTGGACAAATATAGATAATTATCCTAAAGTAGTAATGAATCATTTTAGGCAAATTTAAAATGGAAATTTTTATTGCATCTTGACAAAAAATTTCCCTGTATATTGTTTTAAGTCAAGTGAAAAGGTAAAGAATAACTTTCTTAGATTGCCATGAACCTCAGAACATTAAAATTTGGCCACAATTAAGGTGCTGGTATTTCAAAATTTATCATGTTGTACAGGAAAACAATCAACATGCTCACTGTGCATTTAAAGAATTAGTCACTACACAGCAACATTTCGGAAATTTCATTGAAAGAAGATGAGTTTTATTCACACCAAGCTCATTATGGTTATTTCTTGCTTTGCAGGCTGAGGGCTACGTAATAGGAAGTTGCATAAAGCACATTCCCATTGCTGGTCGAGACATCACCTATTTCATTCAACAACTGCTGAGAGAGAGGGAAGTGGGAATTCCTCCAGAACAGTCCTTGGAAACAGCCAAAGCTATCAAGGTCCATATCCAAGAGCAAAATTCCAAGAAAACTTAAGTTTTAATCAGTTCACAGACAAATTCTTGCTTAAAAACTTGCTATCTTTATGATGTAAAATACTGTATATCCATGTATAATGAAGGTGTATATTGGAATATCTAAACCAAGAATTTCTTTTAGATATTTTAGTTACATGTGTTTCAAAATGATGAAGAAGTGGAGTAATATTCTCCTGTTTTTTGTTAGGTCTTAGTCAGTGCCTTGTTCAGTATCCATACAGCCCTCAATCATATTTTTCATACATTATTTGTAATGCATATTAATTTGTGGCTGTCTTTTATAGTTAATCATTTTTTATCATGACAGGAAAAATTTTCATATGTGTGTCCTGATATTGCTAAAGAATTTGCAAAGTATGACCAGGATCCCAGCAAATGGATGAAGAAATATGAAAGTATCAATTATGTCTCGAAACAGTCATTTTCTGTTGACGTTGGATATGAACGCTTTTTAGGTCCAGAAATTTTCTTTCATCCAGAGGTAATGTATAGATATATTAATATTTTTAAAGAAACAATTCCATTGAATATATTCCACTTTAACAAATCCCAAGTATAAAAGTCATTGATATTACATAATTCAGAAACATATGAGGGTGTCCTCAAATTCACAAAGATAAAGGGTTTTCCTCTTTCATTCAGTAATTGAACTAGTTACTGCATGTTTGTTAAGGTCAGTTATAGGTATTTCAGAGCAAATAAGAATCTAAAAAATACATTATCAATAATTTTAATATTAAGGACATGCACGATGTTTCCAACATTTTCTCTGAAATTATTTTTTCATCTCCTCAGTATGGAAAGTTCTTGTAAAATGGGTTTAAATTTTGTAATGTAGTAATATTACGACATGTTTTACATTGACCTGGGTAGCTCAGTGGTTAAATTACCTAACTTGCAATATAAGGATCCTGGATTTGATTCACCCTTGTTCCAAAGATTTTTCTCTCCATCTTTACTATGGTAATGCTCCCTGATACAATAGAGCTGAATTTACATTTTTACTTACAATAACCAGGAACTATTGAAATGGGAACATACTCCAGGAATAAACTTTGGTTGCAACCCTTCCTTTGAAAATTTCCTGGATCCACCACTGCTTTGGTTGTAATTGGTGAATGATGCTATAGACATATACATTTATTTATGATATTTTTTTGTAGTTTTGTAATCCAGATTTCATCACTCCAATATCAGAAGTGGTGGACACGGTTATACAGAATTGTCCAATAGACACACGGAGAGGATTGTATAAGGTATTTATTTGAAAACTTAGAATCTTAACAAAAGACAACAAAGTTTACAGGAATGCAGTTTTAACAAAGGGATTTTCTTCAAATATTTTTAGAGTTTATGTAATTATGCATATATAGATTGTGAATGTACATTTATGATTTATGAGAATTTTTATTTTGCAAAGTTCTATACTACATCTAGGTATTTGACTATAAAAGTATGCAGTGTTCTAGATTTGGCAGAAAGATTCTTTTTTTTAAAAAGAAAAAAAAAAGTTTAATAAAATACTCTTATATTTATTAAACACAGTATGTTCAGCTGTTCATAGCATTTTCAGGAATAAGGGCAACTGTTTTAGAATTTATGTCTCTCACTGTATGATATAAAATAACTTTAAAACACTGTTTGATAAACACTAAATTCTTTCATCATACAGTGGATGTGTATTTATTTGCCTGGGTGGATTTAATATAATTGTAGATCATTGTGTACTTAGTGCAGTCATGAATTAATTGTAGGTGTTATGTGGTATTACATGTAATACAAATGTACTTTATATTAATGATCTACAATTGTGCCAAATGTAAACAAGATCAACACAAAGCAGAGTATCCCTCACAACTTAGCATATCTAATTGAAACATTCAACCAAGTGCATTTTATATGGATGTTACAAGTGCAGTCTCTCACAGACTCTTATTCTATAAACATATAATGCACCCCCCCCCCCCCCCTCCACACACACACACACTGTAGTGAGGGAATAATAATACTAATATTTAGTGAAGTGAAAGCATACAGTATGTAAATGCAATGTGTTCACAAATCATAATTTTGTTCAGATGCTTAGATACAGATTCATTATGATTTTAAAATGAAAACGTTATCAATCACCAAAAAAAATTTTCTGATTAGAACATAGTATTGTCTGGGGGCTCAACCATGTTCAAGGACTTTGGAAGGAAGGTTCAACGTGATGTGAAGAAAGTTGTGGATGCCAGACTGAGAATGAGTGAGGAATTAAGTCAAGGAAGAATTAAGGTATGTGTATATGGGTAGCAGAAAAAGGTAAACAAGGAATAATTGAGAAATCACATGAGAATGAATTAAAAGTTTGTAACAAGTGGAAAATCATTATTTACAGGAATTTGTGATATATGAGATTGATTGATTAAATATTGTTTAACGTCCCGCTCGAGAGTCTTTCACTCATATGGAGACATCACCATTTGCCAGTGAAGGGCTGCAAATTTAGGCCTATGCACGGCACTTATGGCCTTTGAGCAGGGAGGGATCTTTTACGTGCCACACCTGCTGTGACACAGGACCTCAGTTTTTGCGGTCTCATCCGAAGGACTGCCCCATTTAGTCGCATCTTATGAGAAACAAGGAGTAATGAGGATCTATTCTAACAACCTGGGGTGTGATATATTAGAAGAACTCATGAATAGATTGCATAACTTCATTGCTGACATGTGGACAGTTAAGATATGATATGGTTGACATCTAGCTTTGCATGGCAGCTACAATTAACCATGCCAAGTACAAAGGGGTGGGATCATCAGTAGTCTTAATTACATGCTAATTCAGACTGTAATGTAAAACTATATAAAATTGAAACAGATTACTTAAGTTTGTTTTTAAATTTATAAGATATACCTGTAAACATTGGTCATTTTCTAACACCAAGGTATACAAAACTATGACACATACAAAAACTAATTACGATTTTAGCAATGAATTTAGAAGTTACAGTGTTATACATGTACTTTACAATCATATAAATTTCCTGTTCAGATGGTATGGGCCACATGCATCGATCGTAATAAGAGGGAGTCGGATACATGTTAATCTTTATACACATGTATGTGATCCATGATTTCTCTTCTAATGGTCGTCTGAAATGTTGACGTTTTTGACAATTTTATAGGAAAACACATAAAATCTCCTATTCTGTAACAAAGGAATCGGTTTTGAGAAAATGTCATTTTAATTTTATTTTCTTGCAATTTAAACATAAATTACCTGATACTGAATTTCAGTGTGATAAAAGAATGATTGAATTTCAGGGTCAGAAATAGTGATGTCAAACCTTGTACTTTTTATACCCAATAACATGAATGGGGATTACATTTTCTCATTATAAGTAGAGTTGCTGTGGCAAATATTAATATGAACTGTTAGTTCAGTCAGATAATTTAAACAGAAGGAATGAAACAAATCCAAAATCTCCATTTAAACTGATATCTTGTAATGCAATATTTGACCTTATTTATAAATGAAGCAGGCTGTACTTATGTTGAAATTTAATTAGTAACCTATTACTGTACTGTTTTCAGCCTAAGCCAATTGATGTACAGGTCATAACCCATCATATGCAACGATATGCTGTGTGGTTTGGTGGAAGTATGCTGGCGTCTACAGTAAGTGTGTTTTCTCTCTCTGTTGCTATGCATACTTTTTCTTTCTGTTAGAAACTGAAAACTCAAATGAGCTTTTCTGACTTTATTTTGTCTGGCATCCTTGTGTCTTTCAGTAAACTTTGTAAAAGTTTTGACTTCTCCAGATCAACAGGGCTAATTTCAACCAAACTTGCCACAAAGCATGCTTGTGTAAAGAGGGTTAAAGTTTGTTCAAATGAAGTGTCACACCTTTATTGAAGTTGAGATAACTAAGGATTTGTGAAAAATTTGTAGTATCTTTTAAAAATCTTTTTCTCAAGAACCAATGAGCCAATTTTAATCAAACTAGGCAAAAATCATCCTTGGGTAAAGGGAATTCAAATTTGTTCAAATGAAGGGCCTTCACGGGATAATCAAGAAAAGGCAAAATAGGGTTGGGTCATTTCAAGAATCACTGGGTTGGAAAAGAGGAAATTTACATGAAAGCTTCCTGACATAAAGTAGATTTAAGTTTGTTCAAAGCTTCCTGACATATAGTAGATTCAGATTTGTTCAAATCATGGTCCCAGTGGTGAGGGGGCCACAATAGGGGTTAAAGTTTTATATGTGGATATATATGAAAAATCTTCTAAGAACAACAGAGCCATGATTATACAAGCATTCCTAGATAGTGCAGATGCAAAAGTAGGGTTGGACCACAAAAGGGGATCAGAGTTTTACATGGGAATATGTAGGAAAAGGTTTTCAAGAACAGCAGAACCATGATTAGTCGTAATAATATGCAAACATCCCCAAGTAGTGCAGATTCTAGTTTATTCAACTCATGGCCTTGGGGGATAGGTTGGGACCACAGTTGGGTATTAATGTTTAACATCAGAATTATGGGAAAACATCTTTAAAAATCTTCATCTCAACAACAGCAAGGTCATGCATGATTAGTCATATTAATGTGCAAGCATCTACAGGTAGTTCAAATTCAAGTTCATTCAATTCAGGATGGGTATGGTAAGGCACAAAAAGAAGTTTAAAGCTTTATATTGGAATGTGCAGGAAATTATTTAAAACAGATTCTTTTGAAGAGTAGTAAGGCCACATTAAATTAAATCGAAATGTAAATGTGTCCAAGGTGTGTGGTATCAAGGTTTATTTTTTATGCCTTTGCCACTATAGTCCAGGGGAGTGTGTGCATATTTTTGTTATCCAGTCTGTCATCTGAAACTTTAATCTTGCTCACAACATTTGAATAGTGTGTGACAGAACTTGCAGCATATTTTATATGTGCATTCTTTGTGACAAGACCATTGTGAACTTGATCTTGGAGATTTGAACTATTTTTAAGAATATTTCCATAATTTGTATGTAAATTTCTTATGCCAAGATCTTTTATTTCTGACTCCTACATGTACTATGCCATCAAGATCTAAAAAAAATTGTATAATGACTAACCAGTGGTACAATATACTTGTAGTTATCACCATTTCTTTTGATTTACAGCCTGAATTTTATCAAGTGTGTCACACGAAAGCAGATTATGATGAGCATGGACCTAGTATTTGTCGTCACAATCCTGTCTTTGGTACAATGTCATAGTGGATCATTGTTCGGAGAGGTCAGGGAAAATTGATTCATTGGCTTCCAAACATACTGAAGATGCCAACTTAATTTGGTTGACTGTTTATAATTGAATTATATGAAAAGTCAAACAGTAAACAACATATATTTTAGAAAGTTGCTTAATAGCAAATATCCATCTATATATTAAAAATTGGGTGCATCCATATTGCATAGGGTTTGAAAGATTTTGAGAACAAAATGTCAGCTGAGCAGAAAGGAACAAACTAATTACATTGTTACAACAACAACCAAAAAATATCACTTTCAAGTTTAAAGGTTTTATATATATATATGTAGGATGCATATAAAGATATGTATATCTCTTGTTTCAATTCATTAAAGTATTTATCATTGAATGAAGTTTTTTTATGTACATGACATATAAAATAAAACATTAACAGATATCAGTCTTTTTCTTTTTCTCTCTCTTTTTTTTTGTAATATGGACTAAAAATAATACAATGTACTTTAAAACCATTTTTGCTCCACATTCTGGTTTTTAAACTGTGTAACAACTTTGTTGAATTTTTGATTTTGTTTTATTTGTAAACATAAACATGTTTGATTTTTTTTTTTTTCTTTACAAATTTTCATGACTTCCATGCATTGACCAAAATTATTTCACAAATATTTGCAAGACTGAGAATTATAAAAATTACCTATTTTGATGATAGGATGGTGACCAGAATTATGCATTCTACAATGTTGATTTATTAGGTCACCTGAGTCACTCAGGTGACCTATTGCCGTTGGTTTTCGTATGTCGTCCAATGTCCGTGAACAATTATACATTTTTAACTTCTTGAAAATGACAAGGCCAATTGTTACCATTTTTGGTATGAAGCATCTCTAGGATAAAAGGAATATAAACTTTGAAATTTATTACTTTATCACCTCAGGGGCAGGGCCAGATATGCTCAATATGACTATATTTTCAAAAATCTTCTCTATTCCCACACATGTGGGAGAAAAACCAAATGAATGGTTATGATGTCCATGAAGCCTTCTATCAAAATTGTGAAATTCATGGGTTAGGGTTTCAGACCCTAGGGTGGGGCCAATATGGCTATACTCTAGTATAGAGAAAATGTATTGGCTTGTAAAAAATCTTCTGTATTCCCACATATATTTGAGAAAAACTATGATTATGATGTCCATGAAGCTTTCTACCTAAATCGTGAAATTCCTTGGTCAGGGGTGGGGGCCAATGTGGCCATATAGTGAAAATGTATTAAATTTTAGAAAATCTTCTTCTCTACTCCCATATATATTTTAGTAAAACTAAATGCATGATTGTGAAATTTGTGGCTCCAGGTCAGGGGTGCAGGGCCAATGTGGCCACATAATGAAAATGCATAAAAATAATAAGGGAATGTTGAAATGATTATATACTTCAAACTTCCATTTTCCTTCTGTAGTTTAATAGGAATTGTATGTATTTCGAAAGATCATAAACACGTGGACAGAAGACTCCATATTGAGACGTCTGGAATAATGAGATTCCCTGTATGGACTATGATACTTGGGTGACCATTAAGGTCCATGGGGATTTTGTTGCTAAACTGATAATTTTCTTTGTATGGATGCCTTCCTCAGAATTGTGGCCCGTTTAAATCTTTAAGTGAACGTATTTTTTTTTTTTTTTATGTTAATACTGGAACAGTTAAAAACATTAAATTACAGATTTAAACACACTGTAAAATGTTATTAAAGTGTAGTACAGTCAACATAATGTAGTACTGTTCATAATCGTACCTTTTGTATACATGTATTGTGCTTATAACAATAAACCAGTGCCAGTTGCGAAATTACATGATAGTAGAAGAGACTCTCTCTCTCTCTCTCTCTCTCTCTCTCTCTCTCTCTCTCTCTCTCTCTCTCTCTCTGACCCGTCCAATCAATTAAAAAGTACATGTAAAATTTGATGCCCAAAGAGGAAAAATAAAACCACTGCTAAAGATTTTCGTATTATCTTTTCATTTATTACTCCCTTTGTGTTATATGTGTATATATACATTCGCGTACAATACAAGGAAGTTCTCCGATTTCCCTCTTGTTTAAAAAACAGCTTATCAGTGCGTGCTAAGTGTGTGGAGAGACAATGTGTTTACTATATGGCAGTTAATAGACATAAGCAGGTGATAATGGAATATTGCTACATAAATATGGAAAGTTGACGATGTAGAAGCTGAAGTCATATTTGAAGGTCACAAACATTTCAGAAAAAAATGCATAACCCGCGTTAGGGTTATACAATTTATTTGTGTGTGTGTGTGTGTGTGTGTGATGTTTGCCACCTTCATCTCCTGTTTAAGAAAGACCTTTAATTATTTATATTTTTTAAAATATGTACGTAAAATGTAGATATTGACCCGTGACAGCTAAAAATCGCCTGACCTCGACTTGTCTCTGTATTGTTACGATTTCCACCATGGTAAAGGGAAATAGTCCAAGGACAAACTCTAAACTCGTAAAATAAACCTCGTATAAAATAGGTTATCGTTATTTATTATACTAAATTCAAATATAAGGTAAGAAATAAACCAGAAAACGTATCTTCCAAGAATTTCAACAATGCCGCAAATTGGGTCGGAGTTCCAGAAATGTGACAAACAACGGCACTAAAAATCTGATCTAAGTAGATAGAAACCGAATGTGTCTTCATAGTTGCAAATGACAAATACAAATTTCAGTAGAAACTAAGCAGAATACAGTTATATAATAGTGATTGTAAATATCAATATGTCGTGAGCAATTTTGGCATATAAAAGTACTTGACAAAATAAATAGATGGTAACAACGTTTAGAATCTCTGTCATATGTGAAATGTTAAATACTGTAAGATAACAAAAACCCACAGCTGCTCGACGTTTTAAATATTTATAATTAAAGAAAAAATATCTTCCTGTAAACAAACTATTCACGAATAGTTTGTTTACAGGAAGACAATTATTTTTTATTATGAATATTTAAAACGTCGAGCGCCTGTGCAAAAACCCTGTAAACACATTGTTTTCTCAATGAAGACGAGGATAAACATTACTTTAAAATTGCCTTCTATGAAAATGTCAATTATTTATGAAAAGATTTTTATGCCTCCCTTGAAAATGAGGGTATATAATGTTTTGCACCTGTCGGTCGGGTTGTAGACCAAGACTTGTCCGCTCAATATTCAAAGACCATTTGCTTGACAATTGCAAAACTTAGTACAGTGGCTGCCCCTAGAGAGCTGATGACCCCTGTTGATTTTCAGGTCACAAAGTCGAGGGTCAGTGTGTCAATCTGAAAACCAGGTCTTGTCAGCTCAATATATAAAGAACCTAAGTTACTAAACTTGGTGTAGTGGTTGCCCTTAGCGAGTATATGAGCCCTTTTCATTTTCAGGTTGCAAGGTCAAAGGGTCAAACTTGACATAGTAAGATATTATCCTCTTAATATCTTGATAACGCTTTGTTTGACAGACATTAAACTTAGTTCGCTGGTTCTACTTAAGCAGTAAATGACCCCTATTGATTTGGAGATATAAATCACAAGGTTAAGGGTCAAACTGGACACAATCAAATTTGTCCGCTCATCTTGAGAATCATTTGCTTGACATACATAAAACTTGGTACACTGACTTCTCTTCAGAAGTAGATGTCACCTATTAATTTTGAGGCCAAGGGTCAAACCCGACACAGTAAGATGTTATCTACGCAATACCTTGAGAATCCTTTGCGTATCAGACATCAAACGTATACTGGTTCTATATAAGAAGTAGAATACTTCTGGGCTGGAGGTTATAAAACTTTTAGAGTATGTACTCCGTACTCAAACTCAAAATCCTTGATCCAAAGTCATACTCATACTCAAAAGTTACACATATATTAGAGTGGAATTTTGAGTATGAGTATGGTTTGGAGAACAGAGCATGAGTTTGAGTACGGAGTACATACTCAGAAAGTTTTATATCTCCAGGCCTGATGTTGAGGTCACAAGGTCAAACGTTGTTGATTTTGAGGTCACAATGTCAAAGGTCAAACTTCTCTGGATAAAAGATACTGTCCGCTCAATAATTAAAGAACCCTTAACAGTAACCAAACGTGGTATAGTGGTTTCCTCTAGAAAGCAGGTTATCCCTATAGTTTTTCAGGTCACAAGGTCAAAGGCTAAACTGGACATAATAAGATATTTTCTGCTTAATGTCTTGAGAACTCTTTGCTTGACAGACATTAAACTTGGCACACTGGTTCTACCTAAGGAGTAGATGACCGGTGTCGATTTTGAGATAACAAGGTCAAGGGTCAAACTGGACATAACAAAATAGTGTCCACTCAATATCCTTAACAAACGTCAAACTTAGTGAACTGGTGCCCTATAAAAAGTAAATGGCCCTATTGGTTCTCAGGTCACAATGTCAATGGTCATGGCTCAAATGACTGGTTATTTGGAAATTGCTGTAGATCAAACTTATTATGCTTACCCCAGACTAGTAGATAACCCATATATTTTACTATCACTACAGGTAGTTGATCTTTTTTTCAATATTGTCGGGGGGGGGGGATATATGTATTTAAAACACTTTTTATGTACAGGGCTCAGTTTTCATTGTTAAAGTACTTTATCTCTCTGTCCATATATGTATATTGTTGAATGTAATTAACACTGATAAGCCAGTCGTGTAATAAAGAATTAATCACAAGTATACAGTACTAGTATTTGCGTGTACACGTGCCTTTTACACACAAACTAATTGTTCTGCCAGTCAAACCGATGCACAGGTAGATAGCGGATCCGGGGAACGCGAACATTGTAATTAATGATGATGATGATGACGATTTTCTCATTTCGCAAATAATTAGTCAGAGCATGTAAGGCTGTGGAGTTCAGAACGTAGTAAGATCCGCACCCCATCCTGCGGCAAAGTTGTGGCAGGTAAACTGCGTGTTTTTCTTCAGTATATGTGATTGTTGATTTCCTACATCATACAATGTCTTTCTTTTCTCCTTTGTCTGTATATCTACTTGGATTTTTATTTTGTCTTTTTAATACAGGTATGTATTTTTGAATGATTTGTTTGAGTAAGTTCATTAGTACTATATTTGCAAGTGATAGTTTCGTTTCAGATAGATATATGCACGTATATGAATGTTCAGAGGAAACTCATCAGAGTCCCTCTAGATCGAACACTGCTTCAGAATTAATATATATCTACATCGCTAGTACACTATATTCACCCTTCAGAATCGTGTTTTCAAGTTTGAAACCGCAAAAATGATTGCTATATTTCTCTTTACGGGGCTGGGTGTTCGATGGATTTTTAAAATGTGAACAATATTGTAAATAACCATTAGCAATCACTATGACATATTCCTACCAAGTCTCACACTTTTTAAACTAAAGGTTTTTCTTAGTTATTTGTCTATAATAAAAAATATGCTCTTTATAGTTGACCAAATCGAAGGTGGAGAATGCTGCAGGGCTCATTACGATAACGGTGGATTGCGTCATGATACCACGTGGTGCAGCCACTATTGTTGTTATGATCGGCGACGCCTGAACAGTCCACTCTACTGCTGCAGTGATTTCTTCATGAGGGCAGACAGATTCGATAGACTCGACTTCTGTAGCTCGTGGTTTACGGCTTCGGCAAATCTGTAGGTCATGTGACTCTTCGATCGTATTCGAAATACACTCATGCATGGACCTAAAACCATAAATTATATTTGACGGTAGAACCCCATCCCCTGCCGGACTGTAGTCCTGATTGAAATTTGGCTTGTTTTTTTTTATATCCAAAGTACATATTATAATTCATTCCATACAAAAGAATGTCAAAAAATCTCATTGAAATCGAATTCCTTGATCCGCTCACTGAGTATATCATTCTTATCTAAAAGCACAGGCTCTCGACGTTTTAAATATATATCATAATAAAAAATGTCTTCCTGTAAACTTATTTACGTGAATTGTTTGCTTACACGAAGCTTTTTTCTTTATATACCCGGTATATTTAAAATGTCGCGAGTCTGTTATGCTCACTAGACGGATCGATGAATTTAATTTTAAAGAGAATGGTGTTTTCCCATTCATTATTTGACATGGAAAAGATTTTGATACATAGCCGAGATGAGAACTACAGACCGCTGGATGGGAGCGACCTCTGTCCTGTAGCACCTATGATTAGATACGCTTAAAAAGAACCAAACTACATTTCCTCACATGTTTTTTCACCCCAGTAAAAGTTAGTATTCACCACATCACTGTCTGCTGCTTTAACGTAAATTGACTGAAATTATTGTTAATCTGGTGATGGGGCATCTTAACGATCATACTGCAATAATACATGTCAGTAAGACCTCAACGCATCGCGTCGTCATACCACACGCCATCTCACGAACACAACGTTACGGAAACGTGTAGCGTCTTGTTGTGTTACTCTTCAGGATATCAGTTGGTCATACATTTAGATTGCATTTTCATTACAATTTTTAAAGTCAGCTTGGTGTGATATATTTAAGAAATAAATTTCATTTTTGAAAATGTTTGAGACTTGAGAGTATGAACTGCTTATGAATGCGAATGGGTAAGAACGCTGGCATATACAGCACATCCTGAAGAGTAATAGGGGTACCAAAATTTGACATGCGAATATATACAGAAAAATCTTTTAGAATCTACTTCTAAAGAACCACGGAGTCAGAAAAAGTTCAAATTTACATGAAAGCTTCCCGATACAATGCAAATTCAAATTTGCTAAAATCATGGCCCCCGGGGCTAAAATCTTTAAACATTTTCTTTAGTACCACTGGGCCAGAAAAGGGGAAATTTACACGAAAACTTCCTGACATAGTGCAGATTCAAGTTTGGTAAAGTCATGCCCCCGGTGATAGGGGTGGGGCCACAATGGGGATAAAAAATTTATATGCGAATATATCGGAAAAATCTTAAAACCTTCTAAATAATAATGATGATAATAACAAAAACAAAAAACACTTACCAGAAAAGCTTTCTGACATAGGGTAGATCCAAGTTTGTGAATATCATCTTTTTGATCTTTTGACCTTGCAGTTTAACCTACTTTTAAAAAAAACCCTGACTTAATCAATATCTCCTGAACTATTCTGGGGCTTCATTCTTAATATCGCTAGACTTTATTATTTCGTAAAGTTTGATTTATTGACTTTGGAGTCGGACCTGCTTTTAAAATCTTTGACCTATTCAATATCTCATGAAGTATTCATGGTAAATCTTTCATACTTTATATATATATATATATATATATATATATATATATATATATATATATATCAAGACCTTTCATTTTATACTATGACCTTTGACCTTGGAATTTGACATGCTTTTAAGAAAACATACCCTGTTAAATATATTTGAAACTATTTAAGGTACTTTTATGACAAGGCCTTGTAATACTGTTGTATTTGTGACCTTGACCTACTTTCTTTTAAAAAACTTACTTAATCAATATCTCCTGAACTATTCAAAGTAAAGTTTTCATATTTTGTATATAAATTCTTTATGGCATAACTTTGTTATACTTTGGTGTTTGGTCTTGTGAACTTGAAAGTCTGACCTATTTTTGATAACTTATTTTTTCAATATCTCCTGAACTATTTTATGGCATGCCAAACGTTGCAATATTTGATATATTCCATTTGTATTGTATAATTTTCCATTTGTATCCCATACTTTTCATTTGTATTGTATCATTTTCATTTGTTGGTTGGTTGCTTGGTTATATATTTTTAACGTCCCGCTCGAGAAACTTTCACTCATATGGAGATGTCATCATTGCTTGTGAAGGGCTGCAAAATTTAGGCCTATACTCGGCGCCTATGATCTTTGAGCAGGGAGGGGTCTTTATCGTGCCACACCTGCTGTAATACGGGACTCGGTTTTTGCGGTCTCATCCGAAGGACTGCCCCATTTAGTCGCCTCTTACGACGAGCAACGGGTATTGAGGACCTATATTCTAACCCTGATCCACACGGGATTTTTATTCATTTGTATAAATTTTCATTTGTATTGTATATGTTTCCATTTGTATTCTACATTTTTATTAGCATTGTACAAGTTTTTATTTGTATTCTATATTTTGTATTCATGTTATCTAGTTTTCCATTTGTATTCTGTATTTTCCCTTTGTTTTATATATATATATATATATATATATATATATATATATATATATATCAATTGTATTGTATCCGAGGGATTGTTTACTATGGTTTGTTGCGAAGGATTTCATCAGTCAACCTCTCTTCGAGAATTTTTCACTCATACTGAGACGTCATCAGTTGTAGATGAAGTACCACAAATTTAGACCTATGCTTAGCCACAAGACCTTAGTAGTGGGGGGGGGGGGGTCTTTAATGTGCCAACGCCTGCCGCGACACGGGACCTCCGTTTTTAAGGTCATATCCGAAAGAACCGTAATTCCCATTTCTAATGAGAAGATATCGTCAAAAACTATTCATTTTGAACATGAAATTTATACCTTAACGGCGACATAGTACAAATATAATCTTTTAACAAATGTTTGATAATCAGGACAACAGTCATTTTATTGGTTAAATTTTTAGCGATAACAAGTCATTATGTTGATTTAGCTACAACCAAGGCGAGAAAAAATTGTTGTTCAGTGCATCTACATGGAGACTTGTTGAGTTAAGAGACAACTACAGCTCACTTTTCCATATTTTAATCAAATGTTTTTTTAAACATGTATCGATAAAATGCTAAAAGTCATATCGATACTGACAATTTTGAACAATTTGAATGCGTTAATTTGCTCTCAACTGCGCTTTGAAGATCACCTGAATTCAAAGGTTTCTTCATATTGACTCGGACATTTTACATCACGTATGACAGCAAACGTGTTTGTAGGACTTATTTGAAATGCCCCTTAAAAATGGCACTTACTTTGAAAGACTTTCATGTGTGTCTCGTAGCTCGTGGTTTATCAAACGGTCATAATAGTCCCCATGTAAATTCTATTTTGCGTTTGAGTTGTATCTCTTCTATTTTAACCCCTTTTCTCGCATAATCTGTCAAAATTCTTTATCTAGCCATTGGACGCTTCCTCTCACTGGACGACATGATGCATTGTGTACCTCTGTGCGCATGCGTCTGAAGACAGAAACTATTTACTGAAGGACCGTCAAAAAGTATTAATTGTTACATGTAAACAAGAATTTTCAACTTTAGAAATGTGTTATTTCGCAAAGTTTATACATTCAACTATGCAACGAAATTTGAGAAAGGTCTAGGAAAATTGTCATTATGACGTTTGCGCAAAATGAGTTGTAGTGTCTCTTTACAAAGAAAAAACAGTTTATGGACACACTAGACGTTTTTATGACATTTTCTCTAAAATTATTTTAGACATCTTTCAAACGTCCTGCAATAACCACGAAGACAATCGTTTTATATGCTTAAGTTTTGGTGATTTTGGTGGTAAGCTACAAGTCATCATGTTGAGTTCTCTACATTCAAAGCGAGAAAAATGTTGTTCAGTGCATAAAGATGAAGACTTACTGAGTTTTAAAAAGGTCGTTTAATAATCAAAATCAGAGATATATCTACTTTTTAATATCGACATGTTGATGTTTAGAGAACAAGAGGGGGCAAACCCCCAAATCTATTGAAATTACACAACTTGATCATGAACAGTCTACTGAGCATATTCGCCGTATTAAATAAGTAAATATGCATAATGGGCGCATCAAGAAAGTTTATTCTAATTAGACCCTCTCTCAATTTCACATGGAAAAAATTCGGAGAAGCATTAAAGATATGATAGGGGATTCTGCCCTCAAGCATCCTTGAGCGATACACCATTACTATACCGAAACATTGAAAGGGAATCATATTTGAAGATTTTACCATTTTTACATTGTTTGTCTCCGTAGGTGGGCGCCAGTGCTGATAGCCATAGTGATAATAGCTATTCTGATTGGCTGCGGGATATGTTGCTGTTGCATTCCAGGATTCTGTTTCTGTTGTTGACATGAAACCGATGGAACAAATGAAGTGATCGAACAAAACATTGAAGAAAAAATCCCTGACATTCGCATTAACATTATTAGTTTTCCCATTGAAACTGACTTGAAAACAGAGGAGCTGAAACGCTACCAATACAATTTATAAATTGCACCACATATCATTTTGTCCATGTATGTGGGCTGGCATGAAAATGTATGGATTAAATTTCGTTTTCTTTGAAAATATTCGGAAAAGACACAAAATTATCGATAACTGGAGTAGCATTAAATTTTAGTTGTGTGTCATTACAGTTCTTTAATACTAGATTCAACCCACGCCTGCACTAGTACTGATGAGTTCATGTGTGAATCAAGGAAAATTACCACTTTCAAACAGCGTCCTGTGTAGTTAGTATCTTAACATGTTGAAGACAGAATGAAATCATTAATTAAATGAAACTAACACATTCAAATTTTCAGTTATATTTTCTGAGTCAGACGAACAAATTTGGTATGGTCGGATCTAGGAGTTCAGCAGGTAATTGTTTGGAGACTGTCTTTCACAAAAATATCACCATGACAAAATCCCCCTCCCCCCACCCGAAAGCCTTTAACTTAAAGCTTAAGCTAGTAAGGTTCTTTTTTTATTATCATTTCTAACACTTCAGGGTTATAGGACTAGCATTATTTTAAATTATTTTAGCAATTTGTTTCCTGGCCTGGATTTCTCTAAAAAATCTCAAACTAAGTTTGAGTTTTTTATTTACACAGTGAAAATTTGCATTCAATGTCATTCAGTATCACAGAGCACTGGCTAGTGGGTGTCCAACATTCAGTATCACAGAGCACTCGCTAGTGGGTGTCCAACATTCAGTATCCTTCAGTATCACAGAGCACTGGCTAGTAGGTGTCCAACATTCAGTATCACAGAGCACTCGCTAGTGGGTGTCCAACATTCAGTATCGCAGAGCACTAGCTAGTGGGTGTCCAACATTCAGTATCACAGAGCACTCGCTAGTGGGTGTCCAACATTCAGTATCACAGAGCACTAGCTGGTGGGTGTCCAACATTCAGTTTCACAGAGCACTGGCTAGCGGGTGTCCAACATTCAGTATCACAGAGCACTAGCTAGTGGGTGTCCAACATTCAGTTTCACAGAGCACTGGCTAGTGGGTGTCCAACATTCAGTATCACAGAGCATTAGCTAGTGGATTTCCAACATTCAGTATCGCAGAGCACTGGCTAGTGGGTGTCCAACATTCAGTATCACAGAGCACTGGCTAGTAGGTGTCCAACATTTAGTAGCACAGAGCACTGGCTAGTGGGTGTCCAACATTCAGTAGCACAGAGCACTGGCTAATAGGTGTCCAACATTCAGTAGCACAGAGCACTGGCTAGTGGGTGTCCAACATTCAGTATCACAGAGCACTAGCTAGTGGGTGTCCAACATTCAGTATCACAAAGCACTGGCTAGTGGGTGTCCAACATTCAGTATCACAGAGCACTAGCTTGTGAGGTCCAAGCCCCAGAAGCCCGTGGATCCAAATTTTATTGTTAAAGGGAATTAGGATGTAGCCTTCGTTTGATTCTTTTCTAGCTTCGTTACTCTCTTCACAATCTGCAAGTGTATGAGGAGAACAGACGTATAAGACATTTTTGACTTTGGAAGATGGCAGACATATAAGTTCTAGAAATATTGTGAGGATCTAAAACTGAGGCCTGCAAATTTGTTCATGCCCTACTCAACTGGAACCCATGGGTTTTCTTGCACATAACTACAGAAAATGATTTATACTGTTTAAATTCTTATTTCAGCATCGGGGGAAATTCCCAAACCTTTTTTCGTTAAATCCTGGATGCATCAATGTGACTCTTGTGGGAAGCAGCGGAGGACATTGAAGAGTGTTGAAAGTCGTTCCAGACATTGTGTATTGTGTACAGACAAGTGAAGAGAACGTTGCCAAGAGGTTATGATAAAAAGATCATGACCAAACATTGTGATGTAGAATATTTTGTTTAATCTTCGTAGTTTCAGAATGTCGGCACCACCAATTATTATCACAGATTTAACCGGCGCCGATGTAGTTGTAAAAGTATGTCCACTGGTGTCTCCGATGTTGCCAGAGATCTCATCAAAGAATTAATGATATTTTCAATTCTGAATCATTGCAAGCATTAATTAAAGTGGTAATAGCATTAATTATTCTGCTGAATTTATATGCGCTATAATTGAATTATTGCTCTCTCCAAATGAATTGATGATATCAATAATTTAATTGATGCACGCTACAATTCGATTGAAGAGAGCAATAATTCAATTAATGCGTGCATCAATTAAATCGTTATTTATATATATTATTAAATATAATTGATGCTCATAATAATTGAATTATTGTTCTCTTCAATTGAATTAATGATATCATTAATTCAATTGATGCGCGCAGCAATTCTTTTAGAGAAGGCAACTTATCTGATTAAAGATATCTTCATTTCAACAAACTCACATTTGAACCAGTGGTCGCTTTGATTGAATTGTTGCACCCTTTGAAAGAACTGATGGGCGCATTACATTCCGTATACAAAATAGCTGTAGATAATTAAAGATATCTGCAAGTGAATTAAACAGATCATCAAATCATTTATACCACGCTCCAAACTGAATTTCGCAAGCAATAATTCCACCACATTGGTGTGCGAATCAATTGAATTGATGAGAGCAATAATATTTGAATCAATAGAATCAATGATATCTTCAACAAAACGCCCATGGGCCACATCGCTCACCCTATTTACCTTGGCCCATATTTAAAGATTTTCCCTATATATTCATGTGTAAATCTTTGACCCCTTAAATCTGAGCATTTCTAGTCCAGTGGTTCTTGAGAAGAAGATTTTTAAAGATTTTTCCTATGTAGCTGCATTTAAAACTTTGATTCCCTATTGTGGCCCCACCCTATCCCTGGGGGGCATGATTTTGACAAACTTAGGAAGCTGCCATATACATTTGAACTTTTCTAGCCTAGTGGTTCTTGAGAAAAATATTTTAAATGACCCAACCCTATTTTTGGATTTTTGTGACAACCCCCTCCCCTTTTGAAAGGGGCATATTTGAATCCCTGTTACCCACAAATGGTTTGAAATAAGTTTGATAGCAATTGGCCCACTGGTTCTGGAGAAAAAGACTTTTAAAATTTAGGGGGTATAGTTTCACTATTATCTCCCCTTGAAGAAGGACATTGCTTTTCATTTAAATAAACTTGAATCCCCTTCATGCAAATGTGCGTTTTGTCAAGTTTGGTTGAAATTGGCCCAGTGGTTCTGGAGAAGTCGAAAATGTGAAGTTCATAGACAGACGGACGACTGGTGATTAGAACAGCTCACTTGAGCTTTCAGTTGACTCAGATTTCTGACTTACCAGTTGGACTGGCTGCTACAATATTCAACGCAGTCCAGCTTTTGCTTTATCATCTCTGCGCACGCAGCATAAAGATTCTATCAGTATCTACAACAATAGCCAATGTGTATCCTCATCAATAGCCAACCTGTACACACATTAATATTCAGTCTGTACCCACATCAATAGTCAGTCCGTGTCCACACCGAAAGTCAGTCTGTACCCACATCAATAGTCAGTCCGTGTCCACACCGAAAGTCAGTCTGTACCCACATCAATAGTCAGTCCGTGTCCACACCGAAAGTCAGTCTGTACCCACATCAATAGTCAGTCCGTGTCCACACCGAAAGTCAGCCTGTACCCACATCAATAGTTAGTCCGTGTCCACACCGAAAGTCAGTCTGCACCCACATCAATAGTCAGTCCGTGTTCACACCGAAAGTCAGTCTGTACCCACATCAATAGTCAGTCCGTGTCCACACCGAAAGTCAGTCTGTACCCACATCAATAGTCAGTTTTTACCCACATTAATAGCTAGTCTACGTCCACATCAATAACCAGTTTTTGTCTACATCAATAGCCAGTCTGTACCCACCATCAACAGCCAGTATGTACCCACACCCGTTGCCAATATATACCCACATAAATAGTCAGTCTGTGTCTATACATCAGGAAAGAATAAGAAGCAAGTTATTTACTTCAGAGAGAGAGAGAGAGAGAGAGAGAGAGAGAGGGGGGGGGGTGTATCCGGTGAGTAATTCATCAAGTAAATGAATGCAATAATACAAGTAGGTTGATGAAAATAGATAAATACAATATTCGTCATATCATATTAATATATTTTTTTTATAGTCTGATTAAAATCAAACCTTCACTAGCTTCCTTTTATTTTGGTTGCCACGTGGAGGACTTGAAATCACGCGACAATCAAAATGAAAGAGAGCTAGTGAAGGTTTCAATTTAATCAGGCTGATTACTTTAAATATGCATGTCGTTGACTTGATGTATAGCTGTACAAAGACAAAATTTTTCTAATTTTCTTTCATATGACACAATAGATTCCCCTTTAATAATATACCCAATTTGAAAAGTACATTTATATTAGCAAGATTGTTTATTAGTTCAGATCTGTTCATCAGTTCAGATCTCAGGAGGAAGAATTCAGGGCTACTCATAAGATAGTGCTCATTATCTTCATTATGGTATCCACATCTATTACAGATACAATTAATTGCCCTTCTAAGATGTCCATTCTGATTTTACAAACCAATGACCTAACAAATATCTTTGTTAATCTATCAAAGTAGTCTGGTCTCTTATTCGTGCTATGCAATTTACTTGAAAAGAGGTTAATTCATCAGGGTTAAGGAGACTTCCATTTATTAAAAATAAAATTGATATTTATAAGAGTTTACCGATACTGTAACTTCTGGTGATATAGGTATAAAGCAAGCCCTGTATCGTGAATTAATACAGCGAAATCCAAAAGAAAACTTTTATTTATGTTGATAATGCATGTACCTTACGAGTGATAGTTTCTCTTGGATATATACTCAGCATTACTCTTATTGTGCTTCTAAATTTGTAAATCCCTCTGTTTTATTTAGATGACCAGAAATTGTTGATCATGGTACAAATACAATTCATTGTTCCCAATGTTGAAAAATATCCACTGCAAATTAAACCCATTACCCCGCAAATCATATAAAACTTATATCATTGCTAATCGCTTATGTAATAATCTTGATGGGTTTTTGTTGTTGTTGTTGTTGTTGATGTTGTTGTTTGGTTGGTTGTTGTCTTTCCAAGCTGTTTATTGATTACCTTTAGTTTTTTAAATAGCACAGGTAATAAAATATCATGTAATTAACGAAGTCAAAACATCACAATTATTCAACTTCCTTAACCATTGTAGTAACGTATATATTGCTGTGATTTTAGGTAGAGAACATCATTATTTTATTTTATTTATTTTACTAAAACAAAGTGATGCAGTTGATATTTCATGATAAATCGTACACATTTGTCGAAATCAGTCGGGCGTGTAGTTGAATCATAAGTCTCAAATACGGTAATAGTTTACAAATGTAACATATTTGTTTAATAAGCTGGGTATATCATGGTCTAATTGTAAATCAATGAAACTATTAACTTTACAAAGATATTTGAAGAAAAATATGAGGGAGAATTTTTTTATTACAATGTTTGTTTAAGATGAAGGCTGCATCACTGGCAACTGACCACATTATTATACAATGTGAATACATATTAGCTTATTTTACTGTGTACACTCCTATGTGTGTGCTTGTTGGGGGGGGGGGGGGGGTTGCTGTTGTTTTTCACACCTCTTTTCAAGCTTTGTATGTTCGAAAGGCATAGAAATAAATGTAATATATAGTTATATTTTGATTGCACATTATACTGCAATAATTACTTAAGTATATTACACACACACACACATATATATTATAATAATCTCACACGGTAGTTGCACACATACATACACACACACACACAAAGTGGCTCCATATTCCGAAATGTTTGGCGCGAAATGGTTAAATGGATCGACATGCCTATTTACATATTTTATTGCGCGCTCTAAAATACGCCGTATAAAATATATGATGTGTGGATTCTGTTTAATATTTCCAAGAAACAAATAAACCAGCAAAAGTATTAAGTAAAAAGTTTATTCACAATGTATTTAATTAAAAATGTAATATCTTTTCACAATGCTTATTAGTATCACCTACAGATTGTAGGTGAAATGTTATTGGTTAATTTTCATGTATCCGCCCTCTTTTTCTTACATCCTGCGAATGAAAATCTTCGTTGCACAGAGACTCGCGATCGTATCCTCATCTCCGCCATTTTGAATTCGTCCGCATTGCACATGGAGTACCGGTATAACAGAAAGCAACTGTTTTAATTTAACTCATCTCTATAGATAGGTTTATTGATACAGAATGGATCTACTTAGCGTGTTAGAGAAGACGGTCTCTCCAGGTAATACAGGATCGAAAACTACATCCAGAAATAAACTTCAAATAAAGGACACACTCTATTAAAAAGTGATGAGCTTCACAAATTTTTAGCGAATAAATCTTGAATTATTATGATTATTGAAACGGTTGTTATTGGTTTTTTTTATTTCAGACCAGCAAGAATTAGAAGCAGCCCAGCGATTTTTGGAACAAGCAGCACAATCTAATTTAGTACGTATCACTTCTGTTACAAGGTTTTGTTTTGACCTCGTACTCGCAAGGGTAAATGCACGTGTATCAATATGCACTTGAAGATACATGGATTTAACCATATATACATATACAGTTATCCTGTCGAAATGTTTACTGGAGAAACTGATGTGGATAATATGGTTTCTGGAATAGTTCTAATATTTCAATGTTAAAAAGCATTGATACTGTACTCATTTCAGTCTGACTTCATTCAGTTAAATGTTGATTGTAGAATTACATTTTATCAAGTATGTTTTGGATGCCAATGAGGTGATAACCATTGTTTTTAAAATCTGCATTGTGCATGCCTGATATTAAAATAAATTTGATCAGTCCAAATAACTACTGGTCTGAAGAAACATTTGGTGGCCAAAACCTTAGGACAGATAGGTTCAAAATATTCTCTAGGACAAGTGAAAGGATGATCTAACTGAGTTGTATCCAGGTAGAATGATTTCTTAATGTTTGAAAGAAAGAAGGTAAACCTCTTTGCCTATACAATAACTTCCTGATATTGGAAGCAAAGTGCAAAGAACAGTAAAAAATTAAAGGGCTATATTGCCACACACACCCCCTTTCCAATATAGAAACATTATTAGCCCACACAAATATTCTAGGCCCACAGTAGCAAATAACAATTTTATCATAAACGTATCAATAAAAAAGAACAAAACTCGTATGACAATAGCATGTTTTATTTTAATTCTATTCCATTGTCATTTCAAGTTCATTCAATCTCCCACATATTGTCCCATGCTGCAGTATCCTATTCACTTTTAGTCTCACTCCTACACTCTACACCCTTAAGCTGTGAAATTTCATGCTCTCTTTCAGCCCTTCCATCTACAATATTCTGTCTTTCCAACCTTTTGTCATCAATATCCTCTCTCCCAACTATCCTTCCTTGACTGTACCTTGAACCATGGTTGTTTAGGTTTATTTTTTACAGCCTGTTGAAAATTTTTCAGTCATACTGCAACATCACCAGCTGTAGGTGAAGTGCCACAAATTTAGACTTGTGCTTAGCACTCAGAGCTGTATCAGTGAGGATTCTTTAATGTGTTAACACCTGATGTGACATAGTACCTCCCTTTTTAAGGTCATATCCGAAAGATCCATAATTGTTGCCTTTAGATGCCAAGTGTTTGGCAAGTGAGCAATCACCGTCTATGGTTATGTCTTAGGTTTGACACTGTCATGGCATGAACAAGGTTTGAAGTCACAACTTCCCACTTATGAAGCAAATGCTTTACCAGCTACCACAACCACTGTCTAACTATGTACATTCTTCTGCCCATTTCAAAGAAACATTTCATGATTATTGTCTCTAATATTCAGAGAAGAAAATCTTTGCATTTTTCAGTAGGGTTGGAACAAGAATATGTTAATGAATTTCCACATCATGCACATACCTTCCCATGATCATCATCATATAACATTTATAAAGCATTTTATTAGTCCCTTATCAGTTTTGCTGAAGGAGACCATTAGTGTACCCTTGGTCTGTCTGTCATTCCAAATCAGTTTTCCAGACTTCTCCGCATAGGATGTAGATATTCAGCTGAAATGGTATCTGTGGCTTTGTCTTGGATAATTACGGATCACCTTTTGTTATGATTGACCTATTTTTGACTGAATTATGCTCCTGATGAATTGCAAGAATCAGTTTTCCAAACTTTTCTCAGCATTGGATGAAGATACTCAAGTGAAATTTGATATGTGGCTTTTGTATAGTTGCAGGTCAAGTTTGAGTTTCATTGTGCTTGACCTACTTTTGACTGAATTATCCTATCATAGGGAACTTGTTATTGGCTGCAATACACCCAGAATGCTTGTTGATAATGAAACAGTGAAAACAGAAGTATTTTTAAAAGTTGAGTGAAATCGTGAGCAGATTCAAGGAATGTTTCAATAAACTTCTACTCGCCATGTGGGTGAGCAAATTTTTGGAATTTGGTTGCCCACAATTAAAATTATTCTCATTTGTGAGTGGGTAAGTGGTTATTTGCAATGCTGGCAAGTTATTTTAGTAAGAAAGCTTTTTTTGTGACTAAATGAAAGTTAATATAGATTAGAACTTGAGCCGTTGTTGGAATAGAGAATCCTCAGATCCAGGTCTTTATATTGTAAATGTCACATTTGATATTGAAAACTTTCATTATGACAAATATGTTTGAAAGATTGGGTAAGAAGTAAAAGAGGCTAATTAGTTTATTGCTATATTTATTATTTCAGCAAGAATTTTTGAAGTCCCTGTCAGAAATCTTGAAGCATGGTGGAAACAGTCCTGTCACACGAATGCAGGCTGGGTTGCAGTTGAAAAATGCCCTCTATTCAAAAGATCCCAACATCAAGGCGGAATACCAACAAAGATGGCTGACATTTGCTGATGATGTGAAAAATGTAGTGAAAGCAAATGTAAGGTCCTATTATAGAAATTTTCATGATTTTTTGTTGTAATTATTTTTAGCTCATTTACTCTATAAACTCAAGTGAACTTTCCGGATCACATGTTGTGTGTCTATCCATCTTTAAACTTCACACATTTTTGACTTCTCCAAAGTGAGAGAGTCAATTCCTACCAAACTTGCCATAACGCATCTTTAGGTAAGATGAATTCCATATTGTTCAAATTAAGGGTTTAACTCATTATAAAGAGTAGATGATTAAGAAATAGTGGAAATATGGTGGCATTTTAAAAAAAAAAAATCTGAATTGCTGAACCATAAAAGACAAAGGTTATGTAGAAGCGTCCTTAATAAAGAGAGATTCCAAATTGTTCAAATCATGACCTCCAGGGTTAGGGTGGGGGAACAAATGTTTTTTATGGAAATATACTGGAAAAAACTCCTTAAAATTTATACAAGAGCAACAATGCCATGATTAGTCCTATTAATATAAAGGAATCAATAGATGATTGTTCAAGCCATGGACTCTAGGGATAAGATAGGACTTCAGTAGGGTATAAAAGTTGTACATGTTGATATGCAGGCATGCTCAGGCAGCATACTTGTCATCTAAATATGGATTTGAAATGGCCGAGTGTCAATTGTTTGTAAACATTAATTTAAACCTAGTTAATTCTGGTTAAAACATGTGAAATAATGTATGCCATGTCATATGGTCTCACGAATACGTACATGCTATGATTTAACTGTGTTTTAAAAGGTGGGAAAATTTGTCCAAATTTGGACCATACAACTTTAAGATATCTTAATTGCTATAGTAACAGAATAAGTAAGAAGAAATAATTTTACACTGAAGGATACCAATTTTAAAAGGCACATATATACATACATGTTTGGAGTTTTTACTTGTCTGGACACAATTTCTCTTATCACTTCAAGACCACTTAAATATATCGCTTATGTGAATCTGCATAATAGTCTTCAGTCCACAAAACACTCCACACTAATGTTGGGAATCTGCTGAAATATGATAATCAATTAATCAGAATAATCGGGAAAACCTTTCAATGTGATTATGGATTATTATTGGTTTCTTGATATATATCTATTAGAATCAAAAAAGTTAACTTCCTTAAATTTAAATTAACTTTTTTAAATGTGTCAGATAAGAAAGTGTTTGTCACTATGCTTTATTAGGTGTAACATATCAAAGAAAAATCATATCAAAGACTCGTAACTAAAACAAAAGAAATCTTACAACTTGTATATATTTGTCTTTTGGGGTAATGTTTATGTAAGTGTAATAACACAAAAAATATAACTAAAAACAAAGAATTATAAAGTAACAAAGCAAATAATTCAAACTTCCTAACAATGACTAAATGTGATGAAGTGTTACAGGGATCTAGATTCAGTGAAAGCATGTCATGATGACAGGAAAAATAATGTCAGATAAACTTTTGTTATTTTCTGCACATTCAGATTTCTATAGTCCATTTTCCTTGTTAAATTGATTTAATAAAGACATATATATAATACAGTCCTATTTACAATGTGTTTGGAAAATGTAAAATAAAATATTTGTTGATAGGAATAAAAAAAATTGAAATGGGAACTGAAAAATAATTGTGGGTTGCCTTTTAGCAACTAGATTTTAAATGTGAAATAGAGCGATGTTCTTGAATGGAAAAATTGCTTATATTTTGACTCAATATTGACTTTACGGAGATGAAATGTTTGATTTAATTGCAATTGCAGATTCTGGCTGCTTTGGGTACAGAAACAATCCGTCCGAGCTCAGCAGCCCAATGTGTAGCTTACGTAGCATGTGCCGAGCTTCCAGCTGGTATGTGGCCAGACCTGATAGCTGTGCTGACCAGCAATGTGACTAACCAGAACAGTACTGAAATGATGAAGGAAGCCACATTAGAGGCCATTGGTTATATTTGCCAAGACATTGTAAGATTTATGGAATTTCATTGCACTGGTTTTGTTTTGCCCATGTATTGTAACTAAATGAATAATTTGCTTATTAGATGTGAATTTGCTGTGTATTATGGAAGATCTGTAAGGATTAGCTCTTTCAAATTATTATCTCACAATTCATTGTGAGAAGGGATATGGGAATGTGACTGTTTGTGTGTGGGTAAGTATGGTGAGAGTTCGTCTGTTGACCTTGTAGACACTATACAGCCCACATTTTGGCTCAATTGATTGTAGTGTGTAGATGAATGTATGGGTAACACTGACTTTTGAGACATTACAAGCCACATTTTTTTTTTATTTCACACATGTAGCTTTGTTATCAAGAGAAGAACCCTATTGATCTTGGTCAAAGGTCAATATCACTTCATAGAAAAATCTTGTAGACACTCCACAGGTCACATGTTTTGTTTATTGCACAGTTGATTTGATACTTTTGTGTATAGGTGTTTATGTGTGTGTGACACACTGACCTTATAGACACTACAGGTTACATTTTTTGCTACTTTCATATGTAGATTTTGTTGTCAAGAGAAGGAAGAACCCTATTGATTTTAGGATCAGAATATCAAAGGTCAAGGTTACTATGGGACTTACATTTACCAATTGTCTATGTTTTGAGGGGATGCCCCACTTAATGAACTCTTGTTTTAAAATGAGTTGTTGATTTGTAGGATCCAGATATTCTACAGAGTCAGTCAAATGAAATTCTGACAGCTATTGTGCATGGAATGAAAAAAGAAGAACCCAGGTAACTTTCTACCAGTTTGATTTAATATTATATTCTCCAAGCAACAGGTTGAGGAGGGCATAATGTTTTTTACCCATCTGTCTGTCAGTCAACCCTGTTTTTGTTGGTGTAACTCCTCTTAAACCACTCAACTGAATTTCATGAAGCTTCTGAAGATCTCACCACTAACTTAAAAAGAACTAAATTAGTTGGACCAGTAGCTTTAAATTCTACTAGACCTGACCTCATTTATATTACATACTCTGTATTGAATGGTTTATTACAAAAGTTACTCTGTTATCAGAATGATGATTATGCATTTTTAGAGAATGAAATTTGAGATGCTTTTCAGAATGGAATGGGTTTATATGAAAATTTTGCACATAGTGTTTTCCCATTGTTTAGGGGCCCCAAAAAATTAATCAACAGTTTCTCGGGCAAAGGTACTGCATAGGATTTTTTTTTTTTTCAATTTTTGTGAATGAGATAATTGTTGTGTTTTAGATATTTATGTAAAGCTTTCAGAAGGTTTTAATGAAATTGTAAGTATATTTTGAGCAATAGTTAGGCCTTAGAAAAAATACTGTTTCCGGTAACATCTTCATGAAAAATAGGGTCAGAGTTGTTTTTGTTTTTTAATATTTGAACGTTCTGAAACATTTCACCTTGCAAAAAGTTCCCGTTATTTCTAAATGATGTCTGTTAAAATTTCTCATATATGCATCCCTGTGGGGATCCGGGTTAGAATAGATCCTCAGTACCCCTTGCTTGTCATAAGAGGCGACTAAATTCGGCGGTCCTTTGGATGAGACCGCAAAAATCGAGGTCCCGTATCACAGCAGGTGTGGCACGTTAAAGATCCCTCCCTGCTCAAAGGCCATAAGAGCTGAGCATATACCTAAATTTTAAGCCCTTCACAGGCAATGGTGACGTCTCCATATGAGTGAAAGATTCTTGAGTGGGACGTTGAACTATATTTAATCAATATACTTTTTATACGTAAACATGATATCTTAAGGTAGCTCATAACACTAAAATTTTATTTCATAATTCAAAACAGAACAGTAAATTATGAATGTTGCAACATTCAAATGTTGATACAGATAAACAATTATTTTAAATATTTTTTTCAAGTTTTTTTCTGAATTTCCTAAAATTATTAATTTCAACTTAATTATTAAAAAAAACCCCAGAAATTTCACTTTATTCTATTGGATATCTATATCACACGTGTAACTAAAACACTGAAACTCCATAATATAGGTTGTTATATTTATTTATTAAGGAAAATGTATGCCTAAAATCACCAATATTTGAATATCTTCTAATTCTGTGGATAGAAAATATGGAAAATCTGATTTGAATAGAAAAGAAATGCATATCAATTAATAAGATATGAGAAATTTAATGAAAAATTCTTTACTGAAAAGAAAATTAAATTAATGATTAAGGATTGTTTAAAAGTTCCTTAGCAAGAGTTATCTTTCCTAATTTCAGGACCCAATCATCTGGATCATACTTTCTGATACAAAATGTAGAAAATAAGGTTTCATTTCTTAGAGACAGGGCTTGGAAATAGTTTATAACATCTAATAGAGGTGTTTTACATGCTTGTATAATTCATATGAATGATTAAAGGAAAATTTAGAAGAATATATGCATAGGCAAGATGACTGAATGAATTTGTACTATTAAGAACCCAAGAAAATTATAATGAAACCTGCCGAAATTCATTTACCTGATGACCAGTGCAGGTCATCTTGTTCCTCATGACAGCACTTTACACCTTCAACATAAAACAAAACTGATTTATGCATTTGATTATTCAAACTTAGAATTAGAATTAATTATTTGTATATGTATGTGTGTATCGATGGCCTAGTGGTTAGGCCGTCAGACTCTCGCCCGAAAGGTCGTGGGTTCGAATCCTGGCTGTGGCAGGGCTGACATGTGATCTGAAATTAGAAATCGGTTGTTTACTACTAAAAAATTACGATTTATTTCTTGTAAAGGAAACATTTTCGGCAGGTCAAATATCTAAAAATCAAAAAAGAGTTGTACCTACTCAATTCGCCCCTCAGAAAAATGTCACACCCGGAAGTAAAATGTATTTTTTGTGCACTGTGTCTTCGAAGTTTGTTGTTATGGGCTACCTTAAAACACAGCAGTCTGACTATCTTGACCATAAATAAAATAGACTGGACCAAGCTTTTACTAGTCTGAGTCAATTGGATGTGCCTTAAATGTTGAGCCCTGCTTTATAGTATATACTGTATAGGTGTGCATATTTGTAGGAAATTCTGTTTTTGATTTATTTTTTCCTGAAGTTATGGGCATTTTGATCATTTGTTTGACCTCCATCAGTTTTGTTCTTGTCAGTGCAACTCCTCTGAAACGGTAAGGGAATTTCATGAAACTTTGTAGTTAATAAGGATATACTGTGTAGATGTTCATTTTCAGGTTTCACTTTTTCTTTCATTTTTATAAAAGAGGATTTCATTTCTGACAAAGGGCAGATTTAATTCAAATATCTTTCTTTTCTTTTTTTCAGCAACCATGTGAGATTAGCAGCTACAAATGCACTATTGAATTCCTTAGAATTTACAAAGGCCAATTTTGACAAAGAGGTAATATTGGTTAGATTTGTTAGGTGAGAGAAAATTGAAATTACAGTTCTCCAAGGGTACAATTTGGAGAAAAAAAATGTCCACAAGCCCTTGACTAGTGTCTGTACAAAGTTACTAGCCAAAGATTGTCAGTTACTAGCCCATGCACTACTGATAGTAATAGAACAACATGCATAAAAATGGAATTGATACATGCAAGCTGAAATATGAATATGCGAACAATGGCCAGTATTTGATAGCTTCTGGCCAAGTGCTGAATAATTTAGTTTAATTATAAACTCATGGCATTTCATACTTTCTACACAGAATGTGAACAACCTTCATGTTCAAGAAAGTTTTAAGTTTTCCCTGGACCTTTGGATTTCTTAATATCTTGATCTTTTTTACAGAATGTGCAATGAATGAGATTTTTCTCATCATCAAAGTACAACAGTCATGAATTATCTTCCTCTGTATCTGTCATGGCTAAATTTTTTGTCTTCGTAATTGATAAGTAAAAAACGGGTAAAGATGATGAACATTGATCAAAATACAAAATTGAGGACAGAGCAAACAACAAAACATGGGCCCCCGATAAAATCGATCAGGTGATGGTTATTGCACACCCCTGGTTTTCAGGTCCATGCTCATCTATTTAGAGGTGGCCAGAATGCAGATTTTATTATTATTTCAATAATATCAGGGATGGACATGAACTTTCAAATTCAAATCCACTTGCCCTGTAATGTAAGTGAACCCATATTTGGACTTGATTACCCCCCAACCCCTCTCTCTCGATCGATCGATCGAGTTTTTTGAGGACAACATCCATGGAAATTTTTGTTACACCTGTACTTGTTCTGCTTAAAAAAACAGTTGTACTTTGATGGTTCGGAGAGGAAAAATTTGAATGAATACTATCTATTCTATAAGAATTGCCAGTAACAAATGATAATGCACTAGTGATTGTTTCTAAATTTTGAAAACCTTGAAAATTCAGATTGTTATACAGCTTGTAAATCCATGTTTCCTTTTCAGTTCATTTTTTGTTAATTTTCATTCTGACTTTTCAGCTTTTCTGGGTTTTTTTTCTTCCCAAAATATGCGAGACAAAAGACTGAGAAGTTGTGCTTCCTTCACTTAGGTGTAAAAATAAAAATTACATGGTTCTTAGACCTTCCTGCATCTGTTTAAACAATGTGCATTAACCATTTTCCATTTTTATCCTTAAATGAATAAAATAATATTTCTCTTGTGTGCTCTCTCTCTCTCTCTCTCTCTGTGGATAAGCAGATGAGAAATTTAAACTTTTTCTTTGCAGACAGAGAGACATTTCATCATGCAGGTTGTATGTGAGGCAACACAATCACCAGATACAAGGGTAAGAATTAAAACACCAAGATTTTCACTTTCAAAAAGTTTTAATGGTCAAGCAATATGTATTTGTTTATCATATTCTTTCTTTCTTTTTTTTAAATCATGTCTTTTTAATTCTATGCTTTTATGTGAAGTCACATTAGAGATTTTAATTAATTCAGGCACTATTCAAATCTTAGTATTTTGTAATTAGTATTGTATTGCAATGTTCCTTTGTCATGGGATAAGATGCATCACGATGGTAGCTTTACAATATAGGTATTTCCTCATTGAAAATCTATTTTTGCTCTCTTTTTATTGCAGGTTAGGGTTGCAGCTTTGCAGTGCTTAGTGAAAATTATGTCTCTATATTATATGTACATGGAACATTACATGGGTCCAGCACTCTTTGCAGTGAGTATATTTTATTTTCCATAAACAGGCCTTATTGTTAAAGTTTAATCATTATTGATAAATTGTTACAATAATAGGTAAAGTTTAATTGATATGGAAAACTTTCTCTTAAACTCTGACAAATGTTTATAGATAACAATGGAAGCCATGAAGAGTGATGTAGATGAAATTGCTCTCCAAGGAATTGAATTCTGGTCCACAGTCTGTGATGAAGAAGTAGATTTAGCTATTGAGTTGTCGGAGGTATGCAAAATTCTTATATTATTCTTTTTGTGTCTAGTTTGCTGACTGGTGCGTTTCAGATCTGTCTTTCCCTCTTCAAATTCATTAAAATATTAAACGTAATATGACCTTAATGTCAGTGATAATAAAGATTGGGATTCATTGTGATATGAGGTCAAAAAAATCAAATTTAATTTATATGGTGATGGTGGCTGACCTGCTAAACTGAAGTGTAGGAACATATTGGTTTTACTTTGTTTCTTCTTCTTCTTCTTCTTCTTATTATTATTACATTTTCTTTCTTGGGACTTTTTTGTCCACAAGTGTTCTTAGATTCAAGGAAATTTTATGAACCCGGGTGACCTATTGCAATTGGTCAGCATCCATCATCATCCATCCTATGTTAGCAATTGAACATCTTTAACCTTTTCTTCATAACTACAATTCCAATCCGTGTCAAATTTGGTACGGAACATCATTGAGATGGGGATGAAATGAATTTTGATTTCAGGATTCCTATTCTTCTTGGGCCATAGGGATGGGCAGAAATTGACCAATTTTCATAAATCTTCTCTATACAACCGTTCTGACTCCAGGACAAGGGTAAACTTGACAAATAGTGTTTATGAGTAAAATGTTTAAATGAAATCTTTAATGATATTGATGCTAAATTGAAATGAAATGGATATTTAGAAGAAGCAGGTAGCCCTTTACCAGAATTGTAAATTTCCAGGAGCAGGCTTTTTATACGCCAGTCCAAGACAGGACATATTATATTATGGCAAACATGTCCGTCCCTCTGCACTGCTTTGTCCCCAGCTTGTAACTTAAGGATGTACTCTGGTGTTTTTAATGTTTTCAAAAGTAACAAACTTTTTGGGTAAACCATTTAAACTGACACATTTTTATCAGAAAGACAAATAAAACATAAAAAAAGAGTATGTTAGTGTGGACTTTATTACAGCCCCTCAAAGTTACCCTTTTGCTGAAACAAATTTTTTTCATGAAAATCACCAATTTCCACAGAAACACTTTGAAAACAAATATTAATGACAGAATAATCTTGACTATCTTTTATTTCTTAAAAAGCAATTCTAATTGATAATTTTGATACAGTATGTCACCATTTCTACAAATAATCAAAGATTATTATAAAATCTTCAATGATATTGATGCTAAATTGAAATGAAATAGATATTTAGAAGAAGCAGGTAGCCCATTTTAAGTCCTGTTTTGTCACAAACTTCAATCTAGCAAGAATATCCGTATCAAACTTTTAGTGAAGTTGCTAATGTAGATTTGAATATTACAGCTTATTTTAAGTGAAAAAAATTTAAGGGTTAGTGCACATTGATACATGTGGTTTAATGGAAAACTTTGAACCATCATTTGAACTCATTTTCTATAAATACTGTAAATCCTTGAATTTCAATTGAACAGAAGATACTATTAGGTTTACTACACCAACTTCAACAACCTCCAATCTTTGTTTACCAGGGTTTTGTTTTTTGGTTTTTTTTGGTATCAACAAATTGTTGCTTTATCGCAATTCACCTGTGAATTATAAGGCTTTGTCCGATACAATATTGCGTTAAGTAACAACACATTTGAATGACACAATTGAACAATTTGAATAGAGAGCTTTAATTGGCTGGTTCCAACCCGCCCACTTTCTCACTTCTCACTTTTGAGACAGATGGATAATTAGAAACACCGGAATATTAGGAAGAATTTGCAAATTTTAGCCATCAAGAATAACACTATGTTGAAATATTTATTGTATACTATTGGTAGCTGTGGATACTTCCTGAGGTGCACTTGGGCTGTTTGTGAAAATATGTGAATACGAGAAATTTGTTTGCATATATAAAGAAAATGCCATGTATGGCTTTGTTTCTTCGTTGTCGGTAATGTTAAAATTAAAAATTAACTATTTTCAATCAGCTACCACTTCTCAAAGGTTTGCTGATGCCGCATATTAGTTAGGTTACATCGTAGCTGCAGAACTGTAGCGTTATGATTTTATATTTTAATCTTTGACTGTTATGTCAAAGACTAAAATATAAATCTGTAACACTACAGTGCTGGAGCTAATTACATCATAGCATAATTGGAGACACGGGCGGGGAAAAAAGTGCAAGTTTTATAATGATTGTGTCTTCGATGATTGTGAATGCAGACTGTTGATTTTTATTTTTTTTTTTAAATATATATTCACATATTCAATAATTACCTTAATCCATAAATGTTGTCCCGCTCTCTCCCCCCCACAACGCAATACTGTATCGGCCAAAACATTCTAATTCAAGGGTGAATTGCAGTAAAAGGTATTGTTATGCAAAATGTTACATGATTGAGATTGTTCGTTGACAACTGTTTATGAAATGTATTCTGAAATTCTAAACAGGATTATTTTTTAAAGTTTATGTGCATTTTCTAAACACTGGGGCATTTCTGTGTACAACCCACAGTAATTCATACCATGTGAAAGAAATCTCTAAATATATGTAATAAAATGAAAATATGTTTTGGAATATTTCTAGTTATTTTAACAATTCAAGAGTTATATTGACAATTCAATTGCAATGTGTAATAGACACATTACAAGGAATAATCTTCAATTTATCTAAGACTTAAATATAAAGATATTTATTCCATCTTTGCATCAATTAAGGTTGACATGATTTTGTGTTATGCACTTTCATCTGTTTATAATGAATGAACATATGAAGGGCATATCATGTAACATGGCAATGCTCTTTATTGTTCCAGGGTGGAACATTGTCCTATTTATTTTAAAGGAGTTATGGTCCTTGGGCTTAGATTATATATGCATAATACCTTGTATTTGCAACTCATTCTATAACCATTAGGGGACCTCCGTGGCCAAGTGGTTAGAGTATTGCGCTGAAAATCACAAGGCCTCTCACCTCTAGTCGGCGCGGGTTTGATTCTTGCTCGCGCCGATATATATGTGAGAAAGTTTGCCAGTTTAATTTCAGAAGGTCGGTGGTCTCTTTCCAGGTACATTGTATCTGGGTTCTCTCCTCCACCTACAAAAACTGGACGCCACCAGATGACTGAAAAATTGTTGAGTGTGGCGAAAAACAACAATCAATCTATAACCTTTAGTGGATTTTAATAAAACTTGGTGCAAGGAAAGATTACAATGTGCAGATGTGCATATTACAGTGGGAATGCTGTTCCCAAATTTTTTGAAGAGTACTGTTTGTTTGTCTGTGGAAAAAATTTAACCATGGAGATATTTTTGAAGGAGTTATGGCCAATGGACTTGGAATTTTTTATACAAAATACCTTGAATTCAACTCATTGCAAATCATTCTGTGGGTTTCGATTAAACTTTACATTGACCCAAAATATTACAAGTGTTTATTGTCCTTGGCCATGGATTTTTCTATGCGATAGACAAGTTCAAATCCCTGGGTCAGTAAAGATGCAAGTGTATCATGAACCAGATTAGCAGTGTTTTATTTTTTATGCATATAGACCTGTATTCAAAGTATATCAAAAACTAAAATTTTGAATAAAATGTTTTAATAAAATAAAAATGTTTGACTTACCTAACCTACCTAAACATGCATGTTTTATTTTGGACTTGAGTAAGATACGTAGAACAGGAAAATTATAGATTTCATAGCCTTAATAACTATTATTCAGGTGACTGATAAGTTCTGTGGGCGTCTTGTTGAGATGAAATAATATAAATATATATATACCTGTTGTACATGGGTCATATAGAGTAGTGCAGTGCATTTGATTGTGGAGGGGGTGATGGTTAATCCATGCTCTTCCTTGATATGCGAAACTGACAGCCATTTTTCTTTTCTAGGCTGCTGAGCAAGGAAGACCACCAGAACGTACAAGTCGATTCTACGGCAAAGGAGCTCTGCAGTATTTATCACCTATCTTGTTACACAGCTTGACAAAGCAGGTAATGCATGTACGTATTCAGCTTACCACCTGTTTATACTAATTCAAGAAATTGTTGCCAGGTAGGCATTGAAACAGTGATGAAAGTGTTTCGCTGATTGGTGGATTTGTATCTTTTATGATTCAAGAAAGTCATTCTTGAGATTGGTAAAGTTTTGATAAAAAAAATTGTGGGATGGGGTGGGGGACGTGTATCAATGTTTCTTCTAGTAGGGAAAAATTCATTCCTGATTTTTGATAAACTGTTCAAAAAATGTAATTTCATTTTTTTGTCTACTGTTCATATGATCGATTTGATACATTTGAAAAAATAAATATTTGTGACATTGTCAATTTAAATTAAAAGAACAAAGGGAGACTACCCATACATCTGTTAGTGTTATGGCGAAAAGCTTGGCAGGTTATCGAAATTTTAAGTACCACAAATTTAGACCTATGCTTAGCTCTCAGGGCCATAGTAGTAAGCGTCGTTTAATGTGCCAACGCCTGCTGCAACACAGGACCTCCGTTTTTAAATTCATATCAGAAAGACCCATGATTCTTCTAAATGCCGAGTATTTGGCAAAGGAGTAATCACTACTTATGTTTATGTCTTAGATTTGACGTGGCCGTGGCACAAGTAGGGCTTGAATTCTCAACCTCCCAGTTGTGAAGTGAATGCTCTACCACTGACTTCTTGCTACTGGTATATACTGATATTACAGTCAAACCTGTATTAAGAGACCGTCCAGCGGAGAGTGGAAAAAAGGTCACATGACAGGTGGTCTCTTAATACAGGTTGCTTATTTTCTGCTGTAAGGACATTTAGCAAATAATATACCGAAATACTTTGTACAGTAGAGAACTTACACGTATTTGAAATTTTAAGATTATCCAAGTATGCTTTTAACTGTTATAGAATAAAATGAATAATAGCTAAACATCTGAAATTTATTATTCATCAAATAATACATTTAATCTGTTTTAGAATCTCATTTATGAAATAGATGCAAATTTTCTAAATCTTGTAAACATTTTGTTCTATAGATCATTTATGTATACTTGTAACTAAAAAACTGCATCAATGCTTCTCTGGTCGTAAAAGAAAGTAAGCGAGGAAATGTTGCTTCTCCTTTTGTACAATAATGCTAGAAATCTGTTATACAATTTGAAAGACATTAAATAAATTACAATATCCATTGTACACAGCAAATCTTTTTAAATTTTGACTTGGATGTGTCAATACTCGGGATATTTCAAAGTGAGCTTCTAGTCCCGGTCATGTCAACACTCTGAAACCTTAGATCTCATACAGGAAAATTGCGAATACTCCAGTTATCTAAGTATCCCCCCCCCCCCCCCCCCCCCATTATTTACATGATTTATTTTGCAATCAGGCTAATTTTCCACTCTGTTATACATAATGGTATACCAGGTGCTAGATTTTTACATCTGATCTACTCCGCACACTTCTAAGTCTGTCGAAATTTACACCTTTGAAAACTATGCTCATATTTCACTTACTGTGTTTTTGTTAAATAACTCCAGTTTTGTTAATAACCCAACATGACACTGCATATTGATTACATGATAGTTAATTGATTCAGAGTGTTGACTAAACAAAATCACCACTGAACTATTACCTGTGCATTTTAAAGTGAAAGTATTAGGGACGATAATTCACAGAATAGCCATGCTCGACCAAAAGCGAAAGTTGGAATAATGTTGTAGTCGGAAAATGTACGGTCGTTGAATAAAGGTACAATTTCATGAGAATACACAAAAACCTTGCAAAAATCATGGTCATTGGTCACATTAGACAGGTGGTCATTTAATACAGGTACAATATATAGGGTAACGTATTGGGGGGGGGGGGGGGGGTTTGTATGGTCACATACGACAGCGAGTACTTAATACAGTGGGTCTCTATGAAAGTTTTGACTGTATATCGAAAATTTAGAAAACAAGGATGTCCATCATATAAATGAATGTGACAACAATGGATTTTCAGCTAAATATCAATGCATTTGAAATCTGGTATTAAAAAAATAAATGTTGAAGAATCTTTGTAAAGTGGATTTACCTGGGAAGTTGGTTTGGTTTTTTTTTTTTTGGTTTTTTTGTTGTTGTTGTTGTGGTTGTTTTTTGGTGGTTTTTTTTTTCATAGTTTAATACTTTTTTTTTTTTTTAAGTTAAAGTAAAAGGTGACGCCCATAAATTTGCATTATAGTGTGCTGGGAATGTCCCATTTATCCTTGAAAATGCTGAAATGTGTGGATTTTCCAGGGACTTTGCACCCTGGATTCCCAGCAGGGCTTCAACCCTGCTACGTGACTGGGAGCCTACAGACCCCGGCTGAATTTCAACCTCTTTGGTTAATGTGCGCTTTCATCTCTGTTGAAAATATAAAGACATTAAATAGTAAATTATACTTTGCAATGTAACAGGGATATTTAACATTATTTTTACAAGACTGAAATTTAAAAGTTTGTTTGTCCTCACTTAAACATTGAAAGAATCTGTCAAACTTTAAGGAATTTTTCACATCTTTTTTTGTCATGATTTACTGATTATATCCCAAATTTTGTAGGTAGCTTTGGAGAGAAAAAAATTTTGCTTACCTAATTGCTTATTTTAATGTAGAGTTGGTAGAGGACAAAGATATTTTTAAATGGAATCTAACTAAATTTCATGTATTATTATCTAATTGTAGTTTGCTTTGTTTAATTTTGCATGACTGTTTAATAGTGTTTAAGTAATCATTTTTACCAAAAAATTTCATGTATAGTGCACACTTGTTATAGTGTATTCTTTGCTTTATTATTTTCTGATTGTAATTCTCCAGCATAAAATGAAATTCACTGTAAGGGTGAAACATTTACTGAATTTTGTAAACGTTTAAACAAACAGCAGTAAACAAAATGGTACTGTTTAAACAGGAGAATATTTTTGCTACCTACTCCTGAAACACTAATTTAATAAACTATTCTTTCACAATATGTAAGTATGAGTTGTTATTGGTACCATTTACTTGTTGGTTTTTATGACGAAAAAATATGCATTAAACTCATTCACTTTCTACACCGTCAACCAATATTGCATTAATGGTTTGTTTGGCTACATACCAGATGTAGAAAAACCATTCTGAAATTAAACTTGCAAAGATGGATCTTTTAATCCAGAATTAAGTATTTGTATTTTCTTAGCAATAAAAAGCAACAACAAAGGTAATTTATTTTAGAACATATACTTGGAAAAATAGAATAAAATCATTATACATCGCAAGTATTCGCTTTTCGGAAATCAGAATTAAATATGTTATACCATATTGGGTTTTACATAGCTTTGTTTAATATTATGTTTCCGGTATCGATTAAAACAGAAAACAATTGTTTGTATTGGACAAAGGCTGTGTTTTCTTTGGTAAATACAAAATAAAACAACTTGTTTGTATTAAACTTTGTTTCTGATAGACATTGATAATGACCTTCGTGTAAACATTTAGAGCATTTAATCGAAATGTCGCCGTTTACATGTGTAATCATTTTGCCCTTAATTCACTGTCAGTCATTTTTAGCATTACAAAATGTTTGGAATCACTGAAATGAAAGTGAAAAGATTGTAGGCAGTAAAATCATGTTTTTGAGTAAGTGTGAATAGACCATACTAATTTATGAAAGCTTGACTTGCGTTATGTCAGCAAGGTCAATTATTAAGCCTAAAATAAAAATTGCTGTTTTTTTGTAACCTGATTGACTGTTAATTATACCCCTAACCAAATAACTTTTTTAAACATTTTGTTTATATGGGTATTCAAGAAGTACATATGGCAAGGATTTTAATTTCTTGAATTTTTGAGAAAATTACAGGTTATTGTACTTTGTCAATTTTGGGGAAATAGTTTGCACTCGTAGCTCTTGGTATGTCTATTTACCTCCTGTCACAGTTATCTTTTATTCAGACAAAGCAAAAGGAAGTATGTTTCAGCTTAAGGTTGGATGATACTACATAATTTGTATCTTTAGGAAAGTTCTACAACTTATGGCACAAGGAAAACATATGCTTCTTACAGGCATATAATGTACTGTTTCTGATACTGTTTATTTTTCAACACTACCACCTATGCAGTGTTCAGTTTCAGGGCATACTAACCACCCATTAAAAAAAAGTGTCACCAGTTAGGGACAATGAATTTGAATTTACCAGTTAGAAGTGAATCGCATCTTGTATCTTTCTGTGAACTGAAAATAATCATTGATTACATTGCCACTTTTTATAGTGGCAACCCCGTGAGTGTCCACTTGAGTATTCTTTGTGGGAAAAACCTTTCTGTTGGTACCAAAATTTTTTTTACTTTGTGACCTTGACCTTTGAGTATGACCTACCTTTTATATAACATTGGCTCTAATTTTTTAAATGGTGAGTACTAGGGCTTTCATATTTGGCTTTAGAATGTATTGTGACAAAGTTTTTGACTATCTGACCTTGAACTTGATATTTGACCTACTTTTAAAATGGTTGACATTGGCCACAACTTCTAAATGGTAAATACTAGGGCTTTCATGTTTCACATGAGTATTTCTTTTGACAAGACCTTTCTATTGGTACCAAGATATTTGACCTTGCATTTGACTTGCTTTTGAAATTTTAACATTGGCATGGCCATCATTGGAATTTGTCATTATCGGGAACATATGTGTTTCACAAACATATCTTGTTTTGTCCAAGATTGCATTTGGTCTGATTTTTAGAGTTATTCCTTGAGTAAGATTTATATTTGTATTTTCAAGAATGATAAACATCAATGTTTGGGCTGTAGTTAGAAAATAATTATGTTTGTTGTCTGGAGAATGACATATCAAATCTGTAAACACCCATATTCAAATTTAATTGCTCAACCGATCATACACAATCTTCATTCTTGCATACTATAGCAACTCATTTACTGTAGATGTATTAAATTTCGCAGGGGAAAATTTTTGTTGTTGTTTTGTTTTTTTATAGTGAACAAGGTTTTGTTGGAATTAATTTTCGTTGTTTGTGAACACTTATTAATTATATATCATGCTCACAAAGTATAACCCATGTCGCCTATCTTCAATCCTAACTTGCTTGAATTACATTATGATACCCATGCTATTTATATACCAATTTTTGAAGAAGTGTTCCATTGTCAACACCTTTTCACAATCAAATTATTACTTGGTGATCTGTGTAAGCTTGGGTCATTAAATGGCTGTACGCTAGCCATTGGAATATTTTGTATTCTGTTTTTCTTACAGGCCTTCAATGTTTTAAATATCAATAATCAAAAAAAAAATATTGTCTTCCTGTGAACAAACTATTCAATAATGAATACAGGCGACTCTCAAAGGCTCGAACTTCATTCTCTTGAAGTTCTTGATCTCTCGAAGTGAAATCACAGTCCCAATTTTTTTCTCGATATAACTAAGCAACTTTACTCTCGAACATTGGATCTCTCAAAGTGAAATTTGGGTCCCATATCACATTTTTCATTGTTTTTCACTTTCAATCTCTTGAAATAGTGGATGCATGTACCCATCATCACTCAAGCATATAATTATTTTGGCTTGGACCTTACCTGGATATTAGTTCACACCTAGGGCTAGCTCATCCATGTTTATAAAAGGGACACAAAAACAGTGTTTCCTAATGGGGTGGATAGTTAATTGTTAATTTGTCAATTTAACCATCTCCTGTACACTGTTTTCATTACAACTGGACTATGCCCAACTTTAAGACTAGTTTAGAATTAACAATGAGAAGATAATTTTGAGAATATAATTTAGAGACATGACAAGGATCATCATTATTTGTTAGAATCTGTGCTTTGCGTAAAATGACTGAAAATTGTAACAATTGTGTGACAGATTGTGCTCCTTGTAGTTAACTTCATTATGGACAAAGCATTTGTCTTTTAAATGTATGTCTATCTTAATTGGAAAAAAGAACAAACAAATACATAGATATTTTTAAAAAAATCTTTTTAAAAATAAATTTCCATGTTAAAAATTCAAGTCAATTGCATAAACCTGTAGTTTGCTTACAAGAAGACAATTTTTGAGTCGACTCATGTCCTCTTCACTATCACCCACGTGAATATGCAACTGAATATAGTTTGACTATGTTAATTGTTTCTTAAATGAAATCATTGCCGTGCACATAAAATTTTTAATAATGTCAATGGAACACACACATTGTTTGGGAAAGAACATGAGAAATATTTTAGAATTGGGCATCAATAATAGGTCTGAATCTAAATACAAGTAGGAGAAGATAAGGCTGTGGATATGAAAGCAGACATTGTGTGATGTCTTTCACTGAGTTTGAATTTGTTATAGTTATGTATGATATATTTTTTTAGCCAAATAAATATGGTGAAAGACTTGTGAAGTCCATCGAATTGATATTATTAATGACGCATGGATATAAGGAGGGGGTTAGGAGAATAAGGACTTCATATTACTTGATATATTGCATTCAACTTTCCGAGAAAATAAGTGATATGGTGAATTTTAGACTAATATTTTAACAGGATTATGATGAAAATATATCTGAAATGAATTAACAAATTCTGTATTTGCTTTGTGTAAATACGTAAACAATGAATGAATTAACATCATTCACATACTTGCGTGGTACATTTGTGCGGGAATACTTTATGCAAACAAGACAAAGGAAGAGGCAGTCAAGATATGTGAAGACTTCACGAGAATAATTTGTATCAATACCTGCTATGGATTGTGTTCGGGCTGTACTTTTTTGTCTTTTGTAGTAGGCTTTTGATATTAGACATGTACAGTGTATACTAAAAAGTTATCGTATAATGCAAATGTGTTGGGTAGCATGGATAGTGACTTTTGACCTACAAATTTGTAATCGCATAACTTTTGTCGTAAATTACCCAGTTGTGAATCTCCCCTCTCCTCCTCCACTATTTTGAAATGAAAATAATTTAACAACAATTTATCTTTTCTTTACATTTCAAGATGGATTATTTAAAATTGTTGAAAAAATAGGCTATAAATGGGTGCAGTTAATAATCGATTATGCAGGATTTGCCTCTACACCGCCTTTCAGCCAATTTCAATGGGCAATATTGAAATAGTGCCAATTGGTTTTGAGTGTTTCTTAAGATTCAAGACTTTGAAACATTGAATTTGATTGATATATGAAAGGAAGAATAACATCATCGTTGTTGATGTTGTTGTTTATTATTATATCATTGTCCAATAGTTAAATAATGATTGCTTGGTAAGAGAAGTTCATTATTTGCGGAAGGATTTATTATGAAACTGATTTTCCAGCGAAATTTGTGCCACATGATATCATTAAATACTTACAAATAATACCTGCTCAAATTTGGTTTTCATTTATATCTAGAGTCTCGTAGTTTCATCAAGACTTCTTATTTCAGAAGATCAGCAGAAACAGATGGATACTAATGTGGTGAAATTGTGCAATGTCACGATTTGGTTGCTATTCCAAAAACAAAAAAGACTATTTCTTGATTTGTTTTCGGTAATTCCGATCTTGATTTTCTGTTAAGGAAAACGAAAGTAGCATGTGCATCACGAAGAAACCCACGCTAGGTAGCATTTGTTGGGAATTGAATCTTGTTCAGAATTCCTATAACCTGTCTACATATTACGTTGAACTTTTGAATTGTTAGGCATTATTGAAAACAGAGAGTTAATACCACATAATTGTTACATCATACATGACCAGAAGATATAACTTTTATAAAGAAGTAGTCTCACTCTGAAGCAGTGATATTCTTTTCAGCATTTTTTGTCTGCAATTTGAAGTTACTGATTATAGCCTTTGTAAAGTAACTAGTCTTGAGGGGATGTTATCTAGCAAGAGTATGGTACATGTATGAACTTGTTCGGATAAGCAACTTCAGCCCAAGCTCTCCTTTTTATTTCTTTTTATGTAAATAAACACATTTTGCTGACATTTTACAAATGATTTTAATGGTTTATTTATGTACCTAAAAATAAGGAAATGCCACCTGCAGCACTCCAACATTTCTTTCTCTAATTTCACCTGCCCTCAAAATTTATTGAGAACCTTGGTGTATATGATATTGCACTCGACACCTTTGTGGCCCTTCAGGCCTTTGATAAAAAATATGAAAATTTACTTTCATTCCTGATGTCCCTTGACTTTTACCACGTGTGTAGTAAAATGTAAACATGTGGACGGGGCATGCTTTGCTGTTCATTGATTGGAATGGACAATTGTTCGCAATAAACATTACTCTGTGCTCTGTACAGGAACGACAATGCCTATATAGAAGATTCCTTGGCCTGTTATGATTTTATTCTCTAAAATTAGCATTGTAGTCCATTTCAATATTTACTTCTAAAGACATTGATACTGCAGTGGCAGTGAAAAATTGTGTTCAGGATAAGTTTTGAATCCTTGAATACTCATAAATTATTAATAACATGCAATTAATCTGTGCTTCCAGGCACAGTAAGGAAATTTAATACATCAGAGCATCTTTTATGTAATATGAATGACATGATCAATATTTTCCCAAAGAATGACAATAATTCACCAAATGCCTGAGAAAGGGTTTTAAAATTTAATGGTTTAGCTTAAAGCAAAAGTACATGTTCATGTAGATGAATACTTGAAGAAAAAATAGGTAACATAGTAAATAAAAAATGAAACTTTGTGCTGTTTTTGCTGTATTTATTGCAAATGTATTTGTAGGAGGAGGTAGATGATGATGATGAGTGGAACCCATGTAAGGCTGCAGGTGTCTGTCTGATGCTGATGGCCACTGGTTGTGAGGATGATATCGTACCCCATATTCTGCCATTTGTGAAAGACAACATCCATCATCAAGACTGGCGCTTCAGAGATGCTGCTGTCATGGCATTTGGTTTGTAGATTTACAGTATATTTGATTTTTATTGATGAACTGTCTGTTTTAATAATACTTAAACAATAGCTCTCCTCTGTCAAATGGTTGGTGAGCTTTTTAGCTTACCTGAGCTGAAAGCTCAAGTGAGCTTTTCTGATTTGCCCGTTGTCTGTGCATCCATCTGTCTGTGTACTTCTCACATTTTTGACTTCTTCTCCAGAACTTTTGGGCCAATTTCAAACCAAACTTGGCAAAACACATCCTTAGGGGTAGGAGATTCAAATTTATTCAAATGGACACCATTCTCAAAAGAAAGATTGATTGATTGTTTGTTGATTTCTGCCACACTCAACAATTTTTCAGTTATCTGGTGGCGTCCATTTTTTATTGATGGAGAGAACCCAGATACAAAAGTAAACTGGCAAACTTTCTCACATTCAAAGGGAAGATAATATTGAAATAGCAAAAATACATTGAAAATTTTTTAAAATCTTCTCCAGAACCACTGGGCCAATTTCAATCAAACTTCGTACAAATCATCCTTGGGTGAAGGGGATTCAAGTTTGTTCAAATGAAGGGCCATGGCCCCTTCAAAGGGGAGATTATCACAAAAATGCAAAAATAAGGTGGGTCATTTAAAAGTCTTTTTATGTAGAACCACTTGGCCAGAAAAGTTCCGATTTACATGGAAGCTTTCAGACATGGTGCAGATTCAAGTTTGTTAAAATCATGGCCTCAGGGCTAGGTTGGGGCCACAATAGGGGATCAAAGTTTTATATGTGAAAATTTAAGTAAAAATCTTGAAAAATATTTTCTCCAGAACCACAAGGCCAATTTCAATTAAACTTGATATAAATCATCCTTGAGTAAAGGAGATTCAAGTTCAAATGAAGAGCCATGCTTCCTTCAAAAGGGAGATAATCATAAAAGTGCATAAATACGGTTGAGTCATTTAAAAATCTTGTTCTCTAGAACCACTAGGCCAGAAAAGTTTCAATTTACATTGAAGCTTCCTGACGTAGTGCAGATTTAAGTTTTTTCAAAATCATGGCCCCCAGGGGTATGGTGGGACTAAATAGGGGATCAAAGTTTCACACACAAATATGTAGGAAAAAATCTCTCAAAATTTCTCAAGAGCCACTAAGCCAGAAAAGTTCAAATTTACGTGACAGCTTTCTGACATTGTGCAGATTCAAGTTTGTTAAAATCATGGCCCTCAGGGATAGGGTTGGAACACAATACATGATACTTTATGGAAAAGCACATGGGCCACTTGTATCTCTTTGTTACCAAATTTTGCCATTTTTGATCTAAAGCTAGCTTTCATGACCTACCTATAATGCCCAACCTTCTATATTTTCCAGGCTCTATATTGGAAGGTCCAGATCCTGTAAAACTGAAGCCAATTGTTGAACAAGCCATGCCTATGTTGATAGAGCTGTTGAAGGACTCCAGTGTGGTGGTGAGAGATACAGGAGCCTGGACTGTGGGGCGAGTCTGTGAAATCTTGCCAGATGCTGTGATCAATGAACAGTGTTTACAGCCTCTGTTACAAGCCATGGTGGAGGGTCTTGCTGCTGAGCCAAGGGTTGCGAGTAATATGTGCTGGGTAAAGTTTTTGTCATGGTAGAGACAGGTTAACACAAAATTAATGTGTTTGGAGGATTGTTGGACCCTCCTTTCTTGTAGTTTAGAAGAAAATGTTAAGAAAATTGATATAATACTAATCCAATTGTGTAGGTTATATCAAACATGAAGAAAACTCTAGGTCATCTAAGTCGCTCACTATTGCTGTTGGTCTGCGTCTGTCATTGTCAATTGTAAGCTGACAGGTGAACATTGTAACTTCTCCCAGATAACTACCCCTCCAAATCTTTTCAAGTTTGGAGTGGAGCATCTTTGGGACAAGGGGAGCATAAATTGTAAATTTCAGGACACTTGCACCCCCAGGGCCTTACAAGACAGGGCAAAATTGAACACAATATTCAAAAATATTCTTCTCTACAACTGCACATCTGTAAGAAAAAAACTAAATGCATAGTCATGTAGAGCAGAAAAGCCTCTACGAAATTGTAAATTTCATGATCCTTGGGGTAGAGTTTCTGACTCCAGGGCTGTGCATATATAACTATCCCCAGGATGTCTTACACCTGATCTAGCATAATGAATTTAGTGTGATACGCCCTTACTCCTATACCTACAGTCAATCAAATTGATGTCAAGACTTACCAACACCATTGTTTTCTTAACAACCATGCACTGAATTAGTCAAGAATCAACTAAACATTTTAACCTATTCCTTTACTCTGGTGCAAAACCCCAGGGTTTTGACTAGGGGAGGCCCAAAATAAATGTAGTCATACAGTGTTAATACAACATACATATATGTCTATCATCAGTATGGACACTTCCAGAGGCATTGTGTTTAAGAACACATCCTGTTCTATACTGCTGCAGAATTTAATTCAGTTATAATTACAGAACAGGAAAATTATTACAAATTTCATAGCTGTTGAGGTTAGTGATACTTTTTAAATGACTGATAAGACATACTCTTCTTTTGTGAAGAATTCCTTCCATTGGAGCATAGTGATATGACACCCTGTAATGATTAGGATTAATGCAATCAACCAGAGACTATGCAATAAAGTAACATTGTTTGGTGTATTTCAGAATTTGAATACTTGAGTTCCAAAATGAACAAATACTTTCTTAAGTAATTGTTATAATAGAAATTTTTTATGATGATACGTTTTCCTACTGGTGCTTTCATGATCCCTAGTTTCTTGGTAACTACTTTGTATGTTTGCTCTTACATGCAATTTTTAAACATTTGGCAACCAAAGCTGAAACTTGGACTTGGATTCTTAGGCAGACCTGCAAATTAACTTTTCTTTTCCAGGCCTTCTCCAGTTTAGCAGAAGCGGCCTATGACAGTGCAGACACCGGGGATGATAATGCAGAGCCTGCGACATACTGTTTATCAACATATTTTGAACCTATTATAGAAAAACTCATTCAAACTACTGATAGGTATACTTGATTTAACAGTTGAAAATTAACTTTCTTGTGACTAGATGTACAGTCATTGCTTTAGATATATATAATAAGTTAATACTACAGTAAGTTTTCATTGTTGATGTAGATCTGATGGAAATCAACATAATTTAAGAAATGCAGCTTATGAAGCACTGATGGAAATGATTAAAAACAGTCCAAAGGTAGAGTAATAACACATTTGTCAGCTTGCTGTATAGCACTGTGTTGACCCCTGCCATGTTCAGTGAGCTAATATGAAGATTTCTTATTCCAGGACTGCTATGCCATTGTTCAGAAAACGACATTAGTAGTTTTAGAAAAGTTGGAAAGAGTGTTGCAAATGGAGGTAACAGCCATCTCTTGTTTAAGATGATTTTTTTCATCTTATTAGATAAAAAAAATGTAATCTTCAAAGTTTGTGGTTTTATATGTACTGTTGCTTTACATTATTATATCTCTGTGATGTTTATGCAAATGTTAATTGAGTGCATTTTCTTACACAGAATATGATTCAAGTCTCTTCAGATAGGGCTCAGTACAATGATTTGCAGTCATTGCTCTGTGCTACATTACAGGTAGGAATATTTAATTGATTTCTTCTTTGTCAGCTCTTTAGTCAAGGGACTGGGGAGTACAGTGCTGTGGAATTATTACATTTCATTGGGACTCAATTTTCGTGGATTTCATGTGCACTCCTTACCTATGATTTTTAAAGCACAGTGAAAATACATAAATTATATAATGTTTCAAAGGTTTAGAAACCACAAAATAACATCCCAGCAAATTGTAAACTATTGGCAATCAACAGATGTTGCACCCTCACCCCTCACCGCTAGAGTGAAATGATTCCTCAATATTCTTGTGAAACGAGAGGTACTGTCATGGTATCTGCATAGGTCAAAGGTTTAATAAAGTGTACTTTTTTAATTGTGTGGATTAATAGGTTTGACTGGTGAATTATGACTATATATCAACATTTATATGTCAACATTTTTGCATTACGAGAATACCAATTTCATTTCAGAGTGTTCTAAGAAAAGTGACCTCTGAGGATGCCCCCAGTATTTCGGACCAGGTGATGAGTGCTTTATTGCGCATGTTCACTACATCTGGCAAGGCAGGAGGTGTTCAGGAGGATGCCCTTCTAGCAGTGTCTACACTTGTAGAAGGTACAAAATGATGCTAAATAAATGTCTACACTTGTAGAAGGTACAAAATGATGCTAAGTAAATGGTTTTTAAAAATTTGCAATATTTGACTTTACATGATATGTTACGATATTGGATGGTAGATTTGGCTTCAGAATAAAAGGGGAACCTAATTACACACACACACATACATATATATATATATATATATATATATATATAAGTTTGAAAGAAATATATAAATTACATATACAGTGTACATGTATGTGTGGTGCTATGCTGTACTGTATCAGTGTATTAGCTCAGCTAGGTCATAGATTTTTTTGTGCTTTTTTCTTTTCATCAAATTTGCCAAATGTTAATTTTTCACATGTTTAACTTCTCCAACAATTTTAACTAGTAATTATGGTTACATGGTAAAAATGTTCACCAAATGACATCTCAGTGACTTGTGATGGCCATGACTGATTAATATCAATTGGTTATGGTTACATACAGTTCAAATCATGCACACGCCCATTTAAAGCAGGAGATTTCAACCAATTATCGAATTTGCTTGTTCATATTTCAGTTCTGGGAGACAATTTTATGAAGTACATGGAAGCATTTAAACCATGTTTGATTGTCAGTTTGAAGAATTCTGAGGAGTATTCCGTAAGATTTTCTTTCATCTATGATTATGTTCCTCCCAACAATTTAATTTTTTTTTCAAATATATTATCATGCATTCTGCATATTTTATGTTTTGCTTGTTCATTTTCAGGTGTGTTTAGCAGCTGTAGGGCTTGTAGGAGACTTGTGTCGTGCTCTAGGACAAAAGATGTTGCCATATTGTGATGAAATAATGATGTTATTGCTGGAAAATTTAGGGGTAATTGCTGTTTTATTCTTTGATATTCCAGGCATGTTTTTTCCATATGAAATGATTATATTCTTGCCATAATTAAACTGTCAAATGTGCAAATTGAATTAATACAGATAGCATTAAAATTTTATTTCTTCAGAATTCCACAGTACATAGATCTGTAAAACCACAGATTTTGTCTGTGTTTGGTGATATTGCATTAGCCATAGGACCTCACTTCAAAAAATACCTAGAGATTGTTATGAGTACTTTACAACAGGCTTCCCAGGCACAAGTGGAAAAGGTAAGTCTGCTGAAACACAAAATTTGAAATCTACAGAACCATCTTTAAGGAAACTCCACCCTTCTGTGACTTCACATTGTTATGGGTTAAGAGTAGGAAAGCTATTAATTTCCACACAATATAGTTTAGTTTAATCAATGTCCAAAGAAAATGTATATGTTGCCACTTTTTATACACCCGTCTTTAACAGGATTTTTTGTGGAACAGCGATGTCTGTTTATCCATCCATTGATTCGGGGTTTTCTAATTGTAATTTCTCTATCGCATATCAAGTTGAAACTTGCTGTGTAGCTTGTTCTTGGGTCACTCTAGATTGTGTTGCAAATTTGATCTATTTCAACTTACCCTGCAGGAGTTTTGCCTCTTTATTTGAAAAAGTAATGTAATATGGCGGTACATACTTTGTTCAGCTAACTCCTCCCACAGTTTTTAAGTGAGAACCTACTTGTATGGATAGAGAGGATTTGCGCATGGCAAGGATTTAAATTTTTAAGAAAATTACATATTGTTAAACTTGTTCAGTTTTGAGAGAAAGTATTATACAATGAGTACATGGCTTTTTCTTTTAACCCCTTTCACAGTTATAAAGCTAGGGCCTTTGTAAACAAATTGAAGATATGCATATTGCGAGGATTTTGCTTCTCAACTAATGGATGTTTTATTGAGGGAGGTTTATGGAGATATTAGAACCATATTTGTTGACAAAGTATTGCATTCTTATTATATTGAGCTGATGTAATATAATTTGCATAAACTCATGCAAAAGTATATTTTATTGTTACATTGAAAAATTGAAATTGTGAAAGATTCGAACCTATGATCCACAGATTTATAGGTTAATCCATATATCGAATAAGCTACCGTGATTAGATATGAAAATGTATGAAACGAGGTTATGTATTGTTGACCTTCCTTTGTTCATATGTTACAAAACAAAGTATGTCACAGCTTGATGATGGCTGATACTACCTGAAGTAAAGTTCTATTGATTGTTGGTATATTGTGTAATGTCACGATCAAGAAATTTTCACTCATATGGCAACATCACCATTGCTGGTGAAAGGCTGCAAAATTTAGACTTTTGCACTTATGGCCTTTGAGCTGTGACAGGGAGCCTTGGTGTTTGCTGTCTCATCCCAAGGACCACCCATGACAAGTACTGAGGACCTATTCTAACTTGGATCCCCACAAGAACATAAAGTTCTACAACTTCTGGCATTTTTGCCATGTTTACTAATCAGTGTCCCAAAACAAACACTTATAATAAAAACACTCTATGTAACCTCATGGGCGTATTATGTACTGTTTATAGTACTCTTTTTAAATATATCAGACATGCATAAACAGGAGTCGGGGTTTGATACTAAGGTACATCCAATAAAATCTACTAAATGATGGGTCCAGTTGAGTAAAATGTTTGTTTACTAGTTCAACTGGCAATGCTTAAAAAATAAACAAGAGATTTTATTTATGACCATAAGATGTTTTATTCTGAACTACAGAATTAACATCACTTTTGTGAAGAATTTTAAACTGTGAGATGACATATTCTCTTTTTAGTAAGTTTTGGTCAGAAGTGATATTTTGCAACATCTACACATTGTTAATTAAAAAATTTGAATGTGTGTAAAGTTTTGTTGTAAATAAATAGATTTAGATTGAAGTTAAAAACAGGTTTTTGTTAATGTGAGAAAGTTTTTATCAAATTGTATTATAAACAGCTATTTTTTTGGTGTTGACATGTGTGCTGTAATGTTTCTTGTAATGTTTCTATTCAAATATGGCTTCTCGTCCCAAAGAGAAAAGAGATGGGGGGGGGGGGGGGGGGGGTAGGGAATAAACAAAGCAGGCTTAAGAAAAACAATAGAGGTCATTTTATTCTAAATGGATGGAAGAATTTCCTTGGGTTGAGGTTGCTTTATTCTAAATAGACTGAAGATTTATTTTTTTTTAGTGTGTGTGTGTAAAATTTGGTCAGGTCTAGGATATAAGGTCAGGTCTAGTAAAAATTATTTTGGAGTAGCCTGACTAGTCTAGTGGTAAAAAAAGTGAATGTCAAACCCTGAAAGTATATACCAACATCAGGAAATTGCACATTTTCTTTGAACAGCATCAAAATATGCAGCAGAAGAGCTGTTTGAAATGACAATGATTTAATTTAATTTTTAATTTTTTTTTTATGAAATGCTGTTTTATAAATCTATATAAATTATGGATATTTTATAATAGACATCAATAGAGAAAATGTCAACGTAAGATTATTGCCCTTAACATTTTTTAAAATAATTATAGTAAATTTTAGCTTTTTCAGTACCAAATAGTTTTATACCAATTTTTACTGTACCTAGTTAATAAAATTCCTACAAAAAATACATTTCTATCATGCACAAAGTTTAATTACTTAGAGGTTTTTGAAAAAAAACCCTAGCATGACATCACATGAAGACGGAGTCATTTTTTAAGAGGTGTAATATTAATAGTTTGTATACATACCTACTAATTTTAAATCCTTCACAAACACAAGAAATTTAGCTCTAGCAAAGTATATTAACTTATCGTCCACAAAATAAATCCCAACAATACTTTTTTGGTTTTTTTTTGGTCTGTGATTGTACAATATTGCAGATTGCATGGGATAGTTACAAAATTAAACCTTCTTTTTGGTTTTGTGTATTTTTCAGACTGATTACGACATGATTGATTACTTGAATGAGCTAAGAGAAGGTTGTCTAGAAGCTTACACAGGAATTGTGCAAGGGTTAAAGGGGGATGGGGAACAACCAAATGGTAAGTTATGTTTACCTGGAGGTTAACTTTGAGTACATTATATTCAGCATTGTGATGAATGGGACAAATATTTTGTACATGAATGTATTTCCTTTGTTATTTATTAAAATTGCTAAACCTCTAAACTGTCTGTTATTGTTTATACTGTGTCACATCTTTTCAAGTAATGAAAACATGTTTATAATAATTGATATATCTAATGCTGATAAAAAAAAAAACAAACAATAAAAACACTTGAGAGATTGTTTACAAATGGTAACACATGCTACCCACTTATGCCTACTATGTTCGATAATATGAGGAAAGAAATGGTTTGTAAATTTGCATTTCCAAGAGTGATTTTGAAATGATGCAGAAGGATTTGTCTCTGATATAATGAGATAGTAAATTTATCTTCATACAATATATATTGTAATTTTCTTTAACACCTGGCCATACAAACATTACAATGCATGATAAAGTGATAGATAAAGTTCTGAATCTATGTGTGCCAAAGAACAAAGACTACTCTGTTTTATATTGCATCATCTTATTTGTCAATTAAACCATGTAGAAAGGCCAGTTAGCATAATCGACTTCAAGTAATAGCAAAGAATTAACTAACAATACTGTAATTCTTAGATATATACATGATGCTTTTCATTCAGTTTACAAACATTTTATTTTGCAGCGGATGTGAACTTAATACAGCCACATGTTGGGCACATAATGTCCTTTATAGAACACATTGCACTTGATGAGGATCATTCAGATGACAATATATCAGCTTGTTGTGGACTTACTGGGTAAGTCAGACTGAATTTAATGGAGAATTTATCAGAATATTATGCGCTTTTTGTATAATCGGAAAGAAATTGGCTCATTTAGAAGACAGTACATTGACTTAGTCCCTGTGGACTTATTGGGAAGTTGGAGAGAATTAATATCATACAGTTGACATTTAAGTCTGTATGGAGTTCTTGGATAGATCAGACAGAATTGAGATTAATTGATGACAATATAGTCAATGGACTTGTTTAGTATGATAAGACATTTTAGTCAGTGTGGACTTGCTGAATATTCCTATGAATAATGATGGAGTATTTTTGTTTGATGAACCCTTCAAATTGATACCATAATTGCAAAAGTACATCATCCATTTATTAGATATGAAATATTGTTATACCTTGAATACCTTAAGATCATTTAGGTGACATTTTAGTCAGTGTAGACTTGTTGAATAAGTCAGACAGAATTAAGATCATTTCAGATTTCCCAAGTGGGGTATATATGTTTACAAACATAAACTAGTTTCTTCTGAAAATTAAGTTGAATTGGAATTTCATGGTTTATATCATTTTTCTTTCATTTTTTAGTGATTTGTGCACAGCATTTGGAGCAGGCATGCTGCCACTTGTTGACAAAGAACCGATCCAGGGCTTGCTTACCAAAGGTCGCCGCTCAAAGGCATCAAAGGCCAAAACTCTAGCCACATGGGCTACAAAAGAGATACGCAAACTAAAAAATGCCTCGTGGTAAGCTATCTTTGTACATCAGATAAAAAATACTGTATATATCTGTAAATTTACTCTGGGTTAGGCCAAATAAAATTGAAATTACAGTTCTCAGGCCTACACGCATCTGTTCTTAGGTTGCTGCATTGCCGATATTTATCATTATTATTGACACATTTATATTTAAAGACAATTGAATTTTACTTCACAAAAAATTGATTGAATAAAAGTTTATCGTAAAATTCATGGAAATACAATTGTGTTGGGTCTGTGTGGCTTTATTCACTAAGCTGCAAAGTAACAAAGTCTATTGATATACTAAGATAATATCACAAAGAGTTTATATAAGTTACCATGTTGACACTGCTGTGTATAGGACTTTTATATTTAAAGTTTCTTTTCCAAAAAGTTTGAGATTTAAAAAAAAAAAAGACTCCCTCATCTATTTTATTGCAAATAAAGATGGGGGTGGTTTGTTAATTATCTGTAAATGTTATAGTAGGATATATTTTCATTGCAGTTTTAATTTTCATGGGTGTTGTGTACAGTGAAAACAGAGAATATTCAACTACAGCAAAAAATTAAACTATAGTAGTTGGTGTTTGACCACTTTTGCTATCGATTATTGAATCAATCAACAGCATCCTTTGAATTCGTAATCAAATGTTATGGAATATTTCTATTGAACAATTATTACACCGGTCATGATAGCTCAGTGGTTAGATTGTTTTGTGACCAAGAGTTAAACTTTTACATTGGTTGTGTTAAACGGAAAGGTAATGGAAGTTCATTTGACAACCACTCAGCTTAAAAGTGATAGATTAATAGTCATGGGATTTTTTTGATGAGCCCTTCAAAATTGTGGTTCAATGTTGCTGCAGGCAATGGCAGTGGAAAAAAAAAATCACTGCTAAAGCCTCGAGTATCATCCATACTTCACCTACAGTTGGTGAGGTCACAGTATGATTGAAAAATAATTCTGAAAAGGACATTTAAAACAAAACAAATAGAATTAAACTATTACAAGATTTTTACACAAAAATTGTTGAATAAACAACGGTAGTTAACCAAGCTGGATGCAAATTTATTAGGACCAGACATGCTAAACCATGAGTTATGTTTCCTGGGAAAATATTTTGAGATGTAATGACAGTAACTGTTGTAGGGTTGTTTTTGCAGTTGTTTTTTATGACAGTTGTAATGCCCTGTAATCTGACAAGGCCTGCTTTATCAGTGATCTATCTTATACCAGGTTTATTTATTTTAGGCAAAATTGGATTATGAAATCATCTATGTTTTTCTGCTTGTCAGGAGCAAGTATTTGCTCTGAAATGAATTTTCCTCGCATTTTGGGTCTTGTTCCCGTATGTCTTTAATCTTTTAATACAAGGGTTGTATATTTCAACTATATCATGTACATCTGCCTAACTTTGAGTCCAATTTCTAATGAAGAGTTATCACCTATTTCAAAAGTAAACAAAAAGAAAATAATAGTATGAAATGGATTTCTCTTCAGTGTACACACTACTCAGTGATTGTTGATGAGTGTAGACACTTTTTTCACATACCTGTTAACTTTCAGTAAGATGACTTCTTTTTCAGATGACAGAATGTTGTTACAAGGAAGGATTCTCGCGTTGGGATTAACATCAGTTCAACTGTTGACAGTCAAGCAAAATGAGGTGTGTGAGGGAGAGACTTGCTAAACACTTCAATCCGAGAGAGAGGGAGTGAGTGAGGGGAGAGAGACATCTCAATTGTTTACCCACAAAAAACAAATAAACAAAATTGCCCCCCACCAAACACAGGAAACACTGAGGGAACACAAAGTATGACAGGAATCCACGTTACCACCTAGTCTTTCAATGTTTACACAGCAGACATAAACATGGAGCTGAACATCCAAGGCCTTTTCCACTGTGAAATTCTATTATTTTGTACTATATGTGTATTTGTAAAATGGAAGCCCATTTCTATTTTCCTAAAATGGTGTGATTTTTATTTTTTAAAAAAATTGTGAAATATTTTTCCTCTGCTCGGTTACTTTTCATTTGAAAGTTAGGCGTGATTTGTACATTAAAGTACATTACTTCAAAAATTACTAAACAACTGGCATTGCAGAGGATGGTCCGAGCTATCCATTTAATAGAATTTTACATACTGCTAAAATTTCAATTTCTCTTTGTTAAGCTGATATATTTGAATTCTGTTATGGGCTTGTGTACTTGGCAAATAAGTGCCAAAATGTGTTTGGTTTTCTATGGGCCGAGGCAATCCAGTTGTTCAGTTTACATAAAACATTATACATCCAACTACAGACAAATAATGAGAGAGAGTTTTAACAAAGATGAAAGATTATATTTAATGCATGTTACAGCAGTTTTCATTTTTGGGTTTTTTCTTCTTTTTTTTTTGCAATTTTGTTCCTTTTTCCCTTGCTGTATCTAATCAGCAGTGTAAAACTGCTCCTATATTAATCAAATACGAAATTTTGATGTAAATCTATAAATATTGATGGTAGTAAAACAGATAAATTCCAGAGCTTTTTGGGATGATCAAAGAAAATTTCTGTTCATGGCACAAAAGCTGTGATAGTGCTGATTTTATTGTTTATTTTTTTGTTTGTAGAAGAGGGGGGAGGGTGCAAAATGTTACAATAAATTGATTTGCATTTGCAATTATTGATGAGTTATATATGTTGTTTGATTGATTGTTGCAACTTCCGTTGAAAATATTTCACTCATTGAGACGTCACCAGCTGTAGAAAAGTACCACATAACCTAGTACTTAGCACTCGACACGGAACCTCTTTTTTAAGGTCATATCCAAAAGTGTTGTGATTCTCACATGTTTATGTCTTGGATTTGACACAACCATGGCACGAGTGGGACTCAAACTCGCGACCTCCAGGTTATAAATTTAATGCTCTATCCAATGACCCACTGCAACCGGTCAGTTATAAATGTTGCAGAGGTGAAAGAAGGTCTAGAAATTTTCCTAGAGGGATCAACCCCTGGCAATTCTTGTCCAGAGGTAGGATGGGATTCCATACCTTTTCTAGGCTCGGTCTTTATAGAGAGCCTTGGGGATTTTTAATTATATCCCCTGCAAATGAAGTTTTGTGGTATACTGCCTGTTTGCCTGAGACATAATTTGTGCAGAGGATATCTGTAACACCGATGAACAAATTTGATTAACATTTCATGTATGAATAATAAGTTGTGCACCTGCTATTTTTATTGAGATTCTTTAACATTCAATAAGTTGTGGATATTTTCATTTTACAGGTGTTTTTGCAACTTACTGACTGGGTCCTTTTCTTTTAGATTTTGTAATGATCTGTTCTCTCACAGAGACTACTGTATAAGTTTAGGTGAGGATGTAATGGAATCATCAGTCCATATTATCTGTCTGTGTGTGTGCTGATTGAAAACTTCTTTGTTCGTGCTAGAGCGTCACCAGTTGCCAGTGTAGGAATCCTTTTTTTTTATGCCAGCATCTGTTGCAACACCAAATATTAGGTCTCGGTTGATATGGTATCACCCAAAGGACGGCCATTCATGACCTGCAATGACTTCATATCTGCAGTATGAGGATCAACTCCTTAGTTTGCCATTCGAGAGCGAAATGTCTTAACCATTTTGTGATGCAGAAGACCTTTTTGCCTTGTATTAATGTATTTTGGTATGACGTGACGTGTTATTGTTCGGTTTTCCTGCCTTATAAATGGTTGTGCAATTTCTTTTGGGTCATTATTTAGTGAATGGTGAAGATGCTTCAAAACGTGTGACTTTTCAACACTACACAACCATTCCTCGCAATAAATTAAAAACTAGACTGTGATATCGGAGACAGAAGCTTCTTCAGCAATAATGAAGAAGGCAATATTCATATGTTGAGATCAGTCATTCCCAAAAAATTACTGTTAAATACTACTCTTATTCCACGCACAACTATACCGATCCTGAGCATCATTCAAAAAATTACTTTGTTAAACACCACTCTGATTCTGCATACAAATACTCTGAAGTTGATAGTAGAAAGATGCTTGAGATCAAAATTGACAATATTTTCATAGTCTCTGATGATCAAGTCTTCCAACAATGTATTGGAATTTTCATAAGCATGAACTGTGCACTTTATCATTCTTGTGAGGCAGAATTTATTCGAAAGCTTCTGCATGAGAGGGGGGGGGGGATCTTTGCTGTGGCCTTCAACTCAACATTCAGATATATCGACGACGTTTTATCTGTTGACAATAATCAATATTATATGTCGATTCGATATATCGCAGTGAACTCGAAATAAGAGACACAAAGTCTTCCACATCTGCTTCGTACCTAGGTATTTTATTGAATATGGATGTTAACGGCAAACTAACGAATCGACGTTATGACGAACAGGATGATTTCAGCTTCTTCATCGCCAGCTTCCGATATTTATGTAGCAATATTTCATCACCTGGATATGGTGTTAAAGTCTCTCAACTGATTCGATACAAAAGAGCTTGTTCTGCGTATGTTCATGTTTTAAATCGAGGCAGGGCACTGACAAACATGTTGATATAGGGGTTTCAACCGTCTTTAGATTCAGCATTTCGCTAAATTCAGCAAATTCTACGGTAGTAATAATGATTTAGTTTGCCAATACAACCTGTCATTGGGTCAAATGCTCTCTGACGTGTTTAATACCAATTGTTAGTCCGTTCTTTACACACTAACTTTGATTACGGGTTGCTTCGTTTACCTGATCAAGATTTAGGGCTCGCGGCTGGTGTGGCCGGAGACAGGAGATATTTACTCCTTATAGGCACTTGATCCCACCTCTGGTATATCCCGGGCTCAGTCTGTGCCCACCTCTTAATTTTGAATTCCTTATCGGAGATGTGAGATTGGTCACTGTTCGTTATCTTCACCTTTCCATTATAACCTGCCTATGATTTTTGTGTCTCTCATCTGATTCGATACACACAGATTTCATTTTGTTCTACATAACGAAATTTGTAAGAAACACAAAAAAGATCGAAGTATTTTATGAAAAATATCTACACACATTGGGATTCGAACACACACCTGTGTGGTTCTTCCATTTGAAAACGGATGCTCTACTCACTGAGCCACTTGGGCAGTTGCTTGAAATGCAAAAGATTAAAAATATTATCTAAACATAGTCCTATACCTTATATATGAAGAAAAAAATATATAATAACATTTAATTACTGATAACATGTATCAACTATAAAGAAAATTATCAAAAGTTTCCTTAGTAAATGTGGATTTTAAGCGGGTTAATGTACTTGTATCACTCCTTTCCTTAAAAGCAATGTGCCTCGGGCCTCGACTCAATTTCTTTTAAGGAATGGAGCGATACTCGTACATTAACCCTTGCGTAATTCCTTTTTTGTGTTAAACTCTCCATTCCTGAAAAGTAATGGAGCGTTCAAACGAAAGAATGACGTCATGGGTGGATTTTAATCATGTTTTGGTCATCTGAGTAAAATGTTAGGGACTGTCGTAATCTCTTAAAATACGGTGTCCGGATTCACCTCCCTTGCACACACAGATAGGCGGCAGTCAATAAAGTTAAAACAAGTTGATGTTGAGACGGACAAAGTTATGTCGTAACTTTAGGAGAAATCTTGGAAATATCTTAAGTTAGGACAAATTTGATGGCCTCACTTAGGACTAAGTAATATCCTATGTGTATCTTAAGCTATGTCGTACTCCTAAGATGGCTTCGATGGCATGCCTGCTGACTTTATCATGGGCGGTATCACCTAAATATCCTCGTGGATCCTTAGCTGATCCTATGCCAACATCGCATCACATCTGACCCAAGTCATAATGCCGCAATTTTTTAACTAATAGAATATCTGTTGGCAACATATGTGTATAGGCAACATAAAAATGCAACAGTAAAATGTTAATTCAACAATATAATTAATAAGTGTCAGTCTATATGATTTAGAATTGAATTGCATGATAACGTAAATAATGACAAAACCAATATGGCGGTCAACTTCTATGGTGCACCAAATTAACATTAACAGAAATAATCAAAGATATTTTAATTATTTGTAAATATCAATCCAATTATTGTTCTCATCCACTGAATTACTGCGAGCATCAAATCAATTATTGCTCTCATTAATTGAATTAATGCGCGCATTAATTCATTTAATGAAACAATAATTGCTTTGATGTGAGCTTTAATTCAATTATTGCTCTCATCACTTCAGTTAATGAGAGCGTCAATGTCCGTGGAAATATTGCTCGCAAAAATTAAAATTTAGATCTCGGTATAAATGATTTGATGATCCTTTTTAATTTATTTGAAGATATCTTTATTTAATTTAAGTGCTTTTGTATAAGGAATTAATGCGCGTATCAATTCTTTTAAAGAGAGCAACAATTCAATTAAAGAGATCATTAATTCAATTGTGGATATGTTGAATATATCTTTATTATATACCGGGTAGTTGCTATCTCTAAAAGAATTGTTGCGCGCTTCAAATAAATGAATGATGTTATTAATTCGATTGAAGAGAGCAATAATTCAATTCCTTCTCGCATCAATTGAACTAATAGTATCATTAATGCTCGCATTAGGTGAATTATTGCTCTGTTCAATTGAATTGTAGTGCGCATCAAATCAATTGTTGATATCATCGATTTATTTGAAGAGACCAAGAATTCAATTATAGCGCGCATCAATTCAACAGAATAATTAATGCTATCATCAATTCAAATAATACTCGCAATAATTCAGAATTGAAGATATCATTAATTATTTGAAGAGATCTTCAAACTGAATTCACTCTGAAAAGTGAGCCGGGTGCAGTCCCAATATTACAGACAAAGATGTTATGTGCATACATTAAAGAATTTTGAAATAAATGAAATATTGTTTTGGGGTTTTTTTTGGGTTTTTTTTTTTATTTTCACCAGTTTTCTCCATAACAAATCGAAGTGTTAATCTATTGTTAGGCTCTTGATTGTCTAAAATTGGAGTCATTGAAAGTGCATGGAGGGACTATTGTGTTAATGTTTCCAAATGGCGGTGATATGTTCATCACACTTCAAAATGAAAGATTGATTGATTGTTTTACGTCCCTCTTGAGAATTTTTCACTCAAATGGAGACGTCATTATTGCCGGTGAAAGGCTGCAAAATTTAGACCTATGCTCGACGCTTAGAGCCTTTGAGCGGATCATGCCACACCTACTGTGATACGGTTTAATCCGAAGGACCGCCCCATTTAGTCGCCTCTTACGACAAGCAAGGGGTACTGAGGACCTATTCTAACCCGGGTTCCCACGGGGCAAAATTAAAGAACATTCACAGATATATAATATATGGACTAAAGTTACTAACTTTGTTCAGAATTACTGTGGATTGCATAACTGCAAGACATAACGTCGGTTAAATAAGTTTATATAACAGCAATATGAAATCGATAATAAGTTTGTTTACGTATTATCACAAGGCCTCTCACCTCTAGTCAGCGCGGGTTCGAATCCCGCTCGCGCCGATATATGTGAGAAAGTTTGCCAGTTTACTTTCGGAAGGTCGGTGGTCTCTTCCCAGGTACATTGTATCAGGGTTCTCTCCTCGACCTACAAAAACTGGACGCCACCAGATAACTGAAAAATTGTTGAGTGTGGCGGAAAACAAACAAACAAAACCTAATAATGGAAGTTAATGTAAACAACCTGCTCATAATTTTTAAACAAAATCGTGGGAACGAATTTTATTTCGTGGGAACAAAATTAATTTCTTGGGACCAATATTTATTTCGTGGGAACGAATTTCTTTCAGTGCGAAGGAAATTAATTTCGTGCGAACGAATTTTTATTTCGTGGGAAGGAATTTTTATTTCGTGGGAACGAATTTTAAAAAAATTATCTCACCCAACTGTTCTAAAGCAGCCACCGCACACACCTGACTGACCGCGCTCAGGTAAGTGAGACGGGTGAATATAGACTAAAGATATATATAGGAATAGGTCAACGATAAAATAAGACCTTTTTAACATATGATAAAATATGTACTATACGATACTCACCTAGGTCTGTTTTACGTGCCCGAAACATGAAATGGTCAAGTAATGCTACCAAAAACTGCCTCGAACTTGCTGCTTAAAAATTGTGTCTCGTTCCACGGCAGCACACTCGGGAATCGGAATGACTCTGTAGCAATACAACACACCTGACCACGTGTTAACAGAATTATGGGTAATATTTTAGAACATGTCCGTTTAGTTAACCTGATATACATGTAATTGTTACAAAGGCGACTGACAATACAGTTGAAGCTACATGGGTTTCAACAGTATCGTTTAAAAGACGGCATTTCGCAAATTCTTTGGCTATTGCGATCTCGTTTGCCAATAAAATCGGTCAGTGGGTCATATGTTGTATAAAGTGTGTCATACCAATTGTTATCCCGTTCTTTGCACACTGATTTTAACTACGGATTACTCATTTACCCAATCGTGATATAGAGTTCATGGCAGGTGTGACCGGTCGACAGGGGATGTTTACTCCTCCTTTAACCTGATACCACCTCTAGTATGTCCCGGGGTCCGTTTTCGCCCTGCTCTAAATTTTGCATTATTTATAGGAGTTACGAGATTGATCTTCACCTTTTCGTCAATGCAAGTGCAGTCAATCTGTACATACTGCGTATGTAACTCTTGAAGCGTGTTAGCCCAGAGAAGGGAACTTCTGTCTCGCATGTTTGATTGTTGAAACACAATGTGAAGAATTTTCACGTTTTGGGTAAACATCTCCATCAACATAGGTGAAAGTATTGAGCAGATCGCATGGCTTGTCTGCAGTTTCTTTGTTTATGTTTAAGTGATACCGTCTCCTGCCTTTGAATTTTTTCTCAAAATCTCTTACAGGTCGTTCCTCCAAATTGTTGTTTTGAGACCAATTTTGACACATCTTTCAGTGAAAGGTTTGTCACATTGACAGACAACAAAGAGCATATCGAATACGCCGCCTGATCCTCTTTTGAAACCTTGTATTTAAAACATTTCGATTCATTAGTTACTTTTAGTAATTAGCTTCAAACACATCTTTAACCCCGTGGGGTTTGTGTGTGTGTGTGTGTGTGTGTGTGTGTGTGTGTGTGTGTGTGTGTGTGTTTTGTTTTTTGTTTGTTTTAGTTTGTTTCACACGTAAAGCGCTTTATGGTAATTGTATTGATTAGATATGTACAATAATAATAATAATCTCTTGGATTATCTGTGACGATATTGTCCGCATAATACTACTTGGAGCAAACCCTTGGTGATTTAGTTGCTTTATCAAGATCGATTGCAATTTGTTTTGCATCATCAATGCAAAACTCTAATTTGGCATCAAGAATTTCTTTCCTGTTCACGTGTTGCTCAATTAACTTGCAGAAGAAATGTCTTTATCGCTTTTCTGAAATTTGACAGCTGAATGCTTTATTGTATCGTTTCCGTTTCTTCAAATATTGCATGTATTCGTTGCAAAAACAAATTTTATCAACACAGAGAAGGACGTCATCGAAACCAAAGGCCCCTGTGCGGTCGATTTAGTTTGTCAGCCATAAGACTATTCTTCATCACGGTTTTGAGTGAATATGTGCTGCAAACATTTGACAACGTACCTGTATACACTGTAAAATACATCAAAGCAGGTATGACGCTCAACCCACATAGTCTTACAGAGTCTAGCAACTTTCCTCTGGGAAAATTTTATAGACTTATCATTTTCTATAATAGCTTGCCGTTTAAGAGAACTGCCAAAGAAAGTGAACATTATATTAAGGATATTTATCATGTTACACACAAGGGGTAATTTGCATGCCGAAGGATGAAGGATTTCTTATATTTAGGACTTAGTTCTTTCCACGTCAGAAGGCGTATAAGGCCGCCACACACACACACACACACACACACACACATCTATCTTTCTCTCTAAACCACTCTGTCTCTTGCTACCATCTTGACCTCATTCCAGCTTCTTCATCCCGCACTCCTTCTTCCTGCTTCTCCCGGTTGTTTCGGTCGGTCTCGCGTCCTTTTCCATTTCGTTGTCCATAATCATTGTCACCTACCCTCTGTAGCACGTGTCGTATCAAATTGCATTGCCGCCTCCTTAGCTCATCGCTTTTTGTATTCTGTCACTTTACTGTTTGTCACTATTGTTTGCAGGTAATCAAACTTTTCCTCATCTTTCACCTCATCTTCTCATACTTTATCTTGCTATGCGACCTCATTGTCTTGCACTTCTTCTGTTCAGCCACACCCTCTCTCTCTCTCTCTCTCCCTCTCTCTCTCTACTTCCCCCGTCATTCCTGTTGTCTTTAACTGTATAATATAAAATATAAGCGGTACCAATTTTGATGCACCAGATGCGCATTTCAACAAATAATGTCTCTTTAGTGATGCTCGAATCATAAAAGTTGGAAAAATAATCCTTAATTTTGAAATGAATTTCTTAATGTTACCACAGTAAATTTTTATCTGTATTTCATGCTAGTACTGGAATACTTAGGAACTGAGCTGGTGAAAACCCCCGGGGACTAACAGTCCATCAACAGAGGCATCGACCCAGTGGTTAGAATATAAAACATAAACAGTACTAATTTTGATGCACCAGATGCGCATTCCGACAAAAAATGTCTCTTCAGTATGTGTTTGAACCTTAATGATACAAGGGTCAGGTCATCTGCAAAATCCAAGTCTCCTAATAATGTCATAAACTCCAACTGATTCCTGTTCTCCTGTTATCAACTGCTCTTCTCATCATGTAGCCTATTGTCAGTAGGAACAGGAGGCCTGACATGATACATCCCTGCCTAACTCTGGTTTTCCTTAAAATTAAATTTTATTTATTTTACTACGATTAATAAACAAGTTCTACAATTTACATTAATGCTTGTCGGCTCGGATTTTGGTGTGAAGAGTGTCATGAAACCAATCAACAGATCAAAACTGCGTTTGATCTGGAACCACCCCATTATTTCTCTCATGCTTGTGGGTCTCTTTCCATATAACTTTAAACAGGTCGGTAAGCCTCCTACATGTCTCTTCTATGTCTATATTTAGCAGGTCTCCACTCACATTGTCTACTCCATGTGCCTTATCTTTCTTCACCTTTTCAACACAGCTATCATCTCTTGTTGACTAAACTGCTTACTTCTCTCTCTTCTTCTATCATCTCCATCTCTTCATCTGCTGTTGGGTACTCTGGTTCTTAAATGTTAAATACTCCCATGCTTTACCCATCTCGCCATTCCCTGTGACTTATCTATCCTCTGTATGCTATTTGTATCCTTCACTCCTCCCGACTCTCTCCCCTCTCCAGTTAGTACACTGGTTACGTTTATACAGTTCCTTCCTCCTTCCTGGGGCCTCCGTGGCCGAGTGGTTAGAGCATCGGGCTCAAAATCACAAGGCCTCTCACCTCTGTCGGCGCGTGTTCGAATCTCGGCCGCGGCGTCATGTGAGCAAGTTTGCCAGTTTACTTTCGGAAGGTCGGTGGTCTCTTCCCAGGTACATTGTATCTGGGTTCTCTCCTCCACCAACAAAAACTGGACGCCACCAGATAACTGAAAAATTGTTAAGTGTGGCGGAAAGCAATAAATAATCAATCAATCAATCAATCCTCCTTCCTTGCTTTTTCTGCCTTCTCCCCAGATTTCCCATCCACTTTTTCTTGTCTTTTTTCACACTCTTCTTCACGTCCTTGTTTTTAACTCTGTACTCCTGCCGTAGCCTCTCCTCCAGTCTCTTTGACCTTATCTTAGCTAGCTTCATTTCACCATTCTTCATACTTACTACCTTCTTCCAAGTCTCCCCTCCTATCTATGTTTGACTATTTTTTATAGTTTTCGGTCGCGGTAGCTCGGTGGTTATAGCGTTCGCTTCGTAACCGGGAGGTCGTGAGTTCGAGCCCCACTCGTGCCATGGCCGCGTTAAACCTAAGACGTATAAATAGGTAGTGATCGCTCCTTCGCCACACGATTGGCAGTTAGCTATGCTGTAAAACTCTACTCTGTCTTCTTCCTCGGTCTCATTCGTTGGTGCATACACCTGTCTACTGTTACCTCCCTGTATGCCGAATAGAACCTTGTACTGATCATCCTACTACCCACTGGCCTCCATTCCGTAAGACTCATCCGTGTATCCTGTGACATCATTAACACCACTCCTCTATTCTGCTGCTTCTTCTCCTGCATACAATATTGTCTCTCCTGTTGCCAACCTTAAGCTCCCAATCCCTGTCCATTTGCACTAATTTTCCCTATAATATACTTTCTTTACCTATTCATCTCATTTGTCACCTGCGCTGCTACTCCTTCTGATACATTGTCCGTACATTACACGATCCCCATCTCATCATGGTGCCATCGATTTCTGTAACAATATTGTTTTTCCGTGAATAGGTGTTAACCCAGCCTCAACTCCTAACTTGGAGGACCAGGGTTTTCTGTAGATTCTCCTTCTCTTTGAGTACTCCCATGCTCACAATCTCCATCTGCCCGGACCGGTCGCGGTAGGTCAGTGGTTAGAGCGTTCGCTTCGTAACCGGGAGGTCGTGAGTTCGAGCCCCATTCGTGCCATGGCCGTGTCAAACCTAGGACGAAAAATAGGTAGTGATTGCTCCTTCGCCAAACGATCGGCATTTAGAAGTAAGAATCATGAGTCTTTCAGATATGACCTTAAAAACGGAGGTCCCGTGTCACGGTAGGCGTTGGCACGTTAAAAAACCCTCATTGCTACGGCCCTGAACGCTAAGCATAGGTCTAAATTTGTGGTACTTCACCTACAGCTGGTGATGTCTCAATATGAGTGAAAAATTCTCGACGGGACGTAAAACAAACAAACAATCAATCAATCCATCTGCCCGGGTTGGGAATAAGAGTTTTCCTTCTCGTAATAGGATTTATGGCAACCCCGGCTAACCATTTGCCCTTGTGAAGTCAGCCTGGGGCCGAATGTGGCCCAGTATCCGTCTGCTTCCACGAGGAGGCATCGCATAGAATTTGTTGTGAATCAGCTATGTATGGGCAGAAGATTCACATAATGCTCCCCCTTTTTACATCAAAGACACCACGGGGACCTCCGTGGCCGAGTGGTTAGAGCATCGCACTCAAAATCACGAGGCCTCTCACCTCTAGTCAGCGCGGGTTCGAATCTCGATCGCGCCGATATATGTGAGAAAGTTTGCCGTTTACTTTCGGAAGGTCGGTGGTCTCTTCCCGGGTACATTGTATCAGGGTTCTCTCTTCCACCAATAAAAAAATGGACGCCACCAGATAACTGAAAAATTGTTGAATGTTGCGGAAAACAACAATCAATGAATCAATCAAAGACACCAATGAGTCTTCAACGTCTGCTTCCCACTTGAATATCTATTGAACATAGGTGCTATCGGTAAATTAACAACTCGCTTTATGACAAACGGGGTGATTTTAGTTTCTCCGTCGTCAGTTTCCCATATTTATTTAGGAATATTCCATTATAACCTGCTTATGATGTTTATGTCGCTCAACTGATTCGATACACAAGAGCTTGTGCTGCGTACGATCACTGTTTGTGATCTTCACCTTTTCACATTTCTCAATTTTGAGGACTAAAGAGGAGGCAAAAACACAGACACTAAAACCGCCACACTTGGTGCATCACACAACCTTTAGCAAACTGAAGGATGCTCAAATCCAGTACATGACTCCGACAGTGAGTATACAAAGCCAGTTGATTTACAGACTTAATTTGTCCCCGACACCCTCGTCTTAGCCAATCTAGACGTAGCTGCCTAATTCCTGACGGGTTATTCGGCATCACATTTTGCCTACGCATCCAAACACGGATTTGAAAGTCGTATACCGATTAGTCAATTTTCCTACTATACATTCATAAGTTTGGGATCGTATAGACGACCTCGTCAACGCGGCTTTGTCAGATCCCTTTTCCAGCGTAGTCTACAGAATGAATAAAACAAGATATGATTTTAATTAAATTGTCGCTTCCCCTGTAGTTCTACCTATATTTGTATAGTCAAGCAAGTACTCCTTAATGACAGCAGGGTGTTCTCCAATATCTAGAAATCTAAGACACAAGACTAAAACGTGTATACTTCTCAATTACCTCGTCGGCTATGATGGAATAAAAAAATCCTTCTCTTGTAAACCCTTCAAACTTTGCCATGATGCGATTCCTATGATTTGGATAACCTCTTCTGAATAGTTGTCCTGGTATGCAATGTATTTTGGTTTGCTAACTGTAGATGATAGCAAATCAGCTCATTTTGCGTTGCCAGCAGCTGTAGTATGCCAGGAAATTGCCTTCCTTTGAGGATTCACCTGTGACATCATCTCTGTGTTTATGGAGAAGAATATTTTGTTTTCCACAAAAATGACAGCATCTAATATTTTCTCAAGCAATTTATGTTGCGGTGATATTGTGCCTGATTTTGCAAAATGAGTTTATATGGAAAAGACGAAGATTGCACTTCGAATTCAAATGTCATCTTGGTTGTGCGAAAAACAGAAAAACAGATGGTGATCTGAATTCTGGTGTCCAAAAGGCTTTAAAAGGTGTCTTCCCAGAGGTTTTCTTATAAGCAGTAAAAGGTTGCATAATAAATGTATTTTGATGTTAGGCATCTAACTGAGGAAACATAACAAGGTTACAAAGACCCTCGTTTTGCAGTTGTATAACAGTTTTCTGAAGCTCAGCCATGAAAACTGATTCATCTAAGAAGGTTGAAACCATAGTCTTTTTGTGTTTACCCATATTCTTTGTCTGAGCACAACCTTTTTGTAATTTGGCGACGTAGTCTGGTAGGGGTTGGTTCTGGTTAGTTGTTTGTTTCTTTTATGTCCGTCGAGAATTTTTCACTCATACTGAGACATCACCAGCTTGTGGGTGAAATACCACAAATTTGAATCTATACCTAGCGCTCATGACCATAGCAGTGAGGAATCATTAACGTGCCAACGCCTGGCGCGACACTGGATCTCTGTTTTTAAGGTCATATCCGAAAGACCCATGATTCTCACTTCTAAATCCCGAGTGTTTAGTGAAGGAGCAATATCTTCCTATGTTTACGTCTTAGGTTTGACGCGGCCATGGCACGAGCGGGGCTCGAACTCTTGACCTCCCGGTTACGAAGCGAGCGCCTTAACCACTGAGCTACCTGCGTTGATTCTGAATATAGCTTATCTTTTAAACTGATGGCATTGTAGTCAACTTTATTGCACCTTTTTACCAATTTTACCAAGATCACAGAAATTACAATGATTGTCAGATTTCCCATCTTTATCATGTTTTGTTGTCATTCTGAACTCATTGTCACCCGATTTCTTGTCTTTCTGCAACTTTACAGGATACAGGAGTATCTTTAAGGGCAGCCTCCTTTATTTCATCAGACTCAGTGTGTAGAATTTACAAAATGATTCGGTGTTCAGTTGTTTGGGTTACTGTTTTCAGTGTGTGACAACGTGAAGTAGATACCTGGATATACCGGTAGTTTGTCATCTTTCTTGTTGAAGAAAATTTCTGTTCACAGAAATGTTTTGTACTGTTGGGTAAACGCTATGCATTGGATGATTAAGTGCATTTGCTGCGGCGAAAAAAATGTATCAATATTCCCCACATTGCATAGAGTTTGAAGTTTCATTCAGAATCGACTTAAGAAAATTTCCTGGTACAAGTGAGGAGTCCGACACTGAAGACTCCACAACATTTGTAGAATGAGAACACATGTTGCCGTAAGTTGCCTGTGATGCATATTATCTGTAATTTTTCACAAGTTCTAATACGGTCAGGATACGAAGTTCAATATGTCCCTCTTCATAGTCAAAAATGGTTTTCAAGAGGACCCTATAGTATCCACCTTCCTACACTTTCACAGGACATATGTCTACAGGATAATCTTTCAGCTAAAGCAGCATAGCGCCTCAACAATTTTGTCTACATTAGTGTCTCGAGACAATATATCAGACCTTTTTTACACTCAGATAAGTGTAGTTTTTCTAGCAACTTGCGTAACGTAAAGATACATCGAACTGTAAAGTTTGCCACCCTTTCACCCATGATACCTATTGAGTCTATAAATCATATTACTACGGGCGAAAATTTGTTAATGAAAAGGAGAGAATAGCAAACAGTGATCAATCTCATGACCCCTGTAAGGAATACAAAATTAAAAGTTGGCAAACGCAGGACCCTGGATATACTAGAGGTGGGATCAGGTGTCCTTTAGGAGTAAACATCCCCTGTCGACATGCTCAGCGAGCCCTATATCTTGATCAAGTAAACGAAATGATCCGTAGTCAAAATCAGTGTGTAAAGAACGGACTTAGAATTGGTATGAAACAAGTCGGACTGCATTTGACGCAATGACAGGTTGTATTGGCAAACTAGGTCGTTATGATGACCATAGAATTTGCGAAATGCTGAACTAAATCTAGACTGTCGAAACCCCTGTAATATCGACTTATTTGTCAATAGCCTTCCTCGACCTAAAAACTGATCATACGTAGAAGAAGCCCCTGCATATCGAGTCAGCTAAGAGACATGAACACCATATGCAAGTGATAACGGTATATTGTTACTTAAATATAGGAAGTTGACAATGGAAAAGCTTAAGTCATCCTCCCCCCATAAAGTTGAGTTGTTAGTTTGCCGTCTATGTTCAATAAAAATATCTAAGTAAGAAGCAGACGTGGAGGACTTTGTTGTGTCTTTTATTTCGAGTTCACTGGGATATATCGACATATGAATGAAAATGGCTATTGTTAATAGATAAAACGTCGTCGATATATCTAAATGTCGAGTTGAAGGCCATAAGAGGTTGGTTTTTTTTGTTGTTGTTTTTTCTCTCAATGCTACGGCTCTGAGCGCTAAGCATAGGTCTAAATTTGTGATACTTCACCTAGACAGTTGGTGACGTCTCAGTATGAATGTAAAATTCTGGACGGGACATAAAACAAACAATCAATCAATTAACTAGTTAATAAATTGGAGATTCGTGAAGGCGTCATTCAAAATATCCAGCCGAGCCGAATCTTAGCCGAAATTAATGCCGTTGGCGGCATCGACATGCTGGTTACACGCTTTACCGCAACCCAACTTGGTTTTACTATTTAGGATGTAAACAGCCATTTCCGGTCAAAATGAAGATCAAAAGATTGCGAAGTAAAGGTAATAATATTTTAATTTTCGCTTGCTTTCTATTGAGAAATAGTTGGTTTAGTTATAATAAATTGTTTTCTTTACCTTGAATCACTAAGAAATTATAATCTGAGTTTTGAATAATTTTAAGAATTATATTTGGTACTTAAGGAATCAAAACAGGTTTGGGATTGGCTTAATTCTCTAAATGCTATTTGCAATTGAAAATTATGTTACCTTCATAATGTTATTTGACAGATATTCACTCTCCTTTTTTAAAATTGGCATTTTAGATTCATTTATCTTTATTGTTTATCCATGGATAGGTCTAAAATCCAGAAGTGTACAATATTGACAAAGTTCTAGTGTGAAAACAGAACATTCCTACAAGCTCTCAACAGTTTTCTGTATCTGTATTGTTACTGGATATAAACTCACTACTGAGCATTGTCTCTCCAGGAGGAAGAGTGCAAAACTAGTCATGTCTAGCTGCTAGTGTAGCTTTAAACATATGCAAAGTTTCACTGAACACGATATTTGATGGTAAAGAATTCTAGTCTTTGATGGTTGCTGGCACATATGAGTTCTTGAGTACTGCAGGTCAACAACTTAATGGCTTTACTATGCTGAGTCCTGGATTGTCGTCATTGAAAGTGAATAGTGAATCAGCAGGAATTGCTACTAGTCCATGTACGATGTTGTAGTTTTATGTCATTTATTACAATGCTGAATCTCTCTCTTGTTTTTCTCTTCCCCCTCCTGAAATCTTTTGTAAGGGACATTTATACAAAGTTATGTAATTCTGGAAAAAAAAGGGATATCAGGAGGGACTTGTCTCCAGTAATCTAGCATCTTGTATCTTAATTTTTTATGTTATATGGAACATGCTATGGTGATCATGTTTATGGGGATATAGCTGTAAGGACAAAATTTTGGTCTTCACAGTATACTGTCCTCACAACCAGGTCAAATGGTTTCAAAATATTCTCACATTACATGTTGTATTAGGCTCATACTTAATTTCTATGCCCCCCCCCCCCCCCCCAAAAGAAAAAAAGAAATGGCAGCAGTGCTGTAGCAGTCTTTACAAAAACCTTTTTAAAACACTGACCATTCAAGTTGTGTGGCTGTCTTGTTTACTAAACCAGAGAGAAGTTAAGTGGCCCTAATCAAACATAAAGTATTCAAAATTTTCGAGGCGGGTCTCTCTTAACATAAAACAATGTGTATGAAAGAATATTGAAAAACTATATAGAAATACTATTGTACTGAATAGTTTGTCACTAACATGGTGAAAGTTTTGGTGTTGCACATGAGATGGAGTTTAAATCTTGTCTACAGATCATGTTACCATGATAGATCTATGTCATCAGATTAACTAAAAAGATTTCAATCATTGTAGAATTCCTAATATCCATTTCTGTACATACCAGTACATCCTGTTTAATGATTGTTCTGCATACTTTTGATTTGCATTATCATTTTGTATGTGAAGCATCCACTGATTGGTAAGAATTTCAGGAACACAAGGTTTCTTGTACCTATTATGTTTCACTCTCAGACAGTTCATCTTCAAACATTTTTACCTTTTTTGTGAGGTATAATATTTATTCTTTTGCTTATATTTGTAAAATGTAATATAAATCTTTCATTCAGTCTTTAGTGATCAATGGCTTAGGGTGTCTTAGAGGATATATTGATTTCTGAATTCTTTGTGAAGAAAAAAACAACCTGTGGACAAAACATGCACATAGGCTTATATCTGATAGAAGGAAAAAATAGGTGATGCGGACCTTGATGAATGATATTTTAAGCCACTGGTTTTGTGCTTTATATCTGGTAATTTCAAATTATGAGAAAATATGCAAAATACAACCAAATAGTGCACTCTCAATGACAGCTTATCAAAAAATTGATTAAGTATATTCTTATGAATTATTCATGTAGAGAAAAAAAAAAAATAAGTGGAAAAAATTTCCCTCAAATGTTTTCTCTCCTTCCTGTTATTGATCTTCACAGTTAGGAGTCTTGCAAAGATTGTAGAAACTTAATTAATAATGATGGCCCCTTTATGTTGCTATGCGTAACATCTAATCTATACACAGCACTCACCCCATGACACATATGCACCCACAATATCATAAAACGGAAGGCTCATTAAAGTGGTCAGGAAATTCTATATTCATTTCTGATTAGCTTTCCAAAAATTTTAATTATCACTGAAAGATATGAAATTCAGCAAACCAGTAAGTATAGGGAACTAGGGACAGACCCCTTTCCCTTCCAACTTTTATTGATTTTTTATGGTCACTGATATTTTCTGTCTAGTTGTATTTTAAATATTACTTGTAATTATTATGATCGACACTTTAGTATATACGACTTCATTTCAATTTTGAGGTCTTTCTAGCTGAAAGTCAGTTATACTGAGAAGAGCAACCTAACAGATTTGAAAATATAATATTTTCAGAAGGCAAACCCATTTTTACTGGACACTGTCTTGTAATTAAGAGGTTGTTAACTTCAAAGATTGACTTGCACCCATGTGCAGAAAAGGTGTTTAAAATAGTGATGGGTATTGAAATCAGACTGGATATCTCAAGTGGTACAGCCTCTGTTCTAGACACTGAAAAGTCTAACTGGAATTTTGTTTTGTGATGTGGTTCACAGCATGCAGCAGGACTTTCCTGTAATTTTTTTTAAATGATTATGGATAGATAGAAGAGCAGTCTTTCTTTTTAAAGTAAAATCACAAATATGAGACAATATTTTAAAATTTTTGCGTCTGTCTTAAATTTTCTTGTAATTAATCTAGATATATTTTCAGAGCAACAATGGGTAAAATTCTTTAATGGCATTTCTTGAGGAAGAAGTGTGAATGAAATGTTTCAATAGTTCAATAGTATTATCCAACAGTCACTCTGACAAATAACTTATTGAACTTCCCCAAAAACAATAAAGGATGAACATTTTAAACATTTCTTTTGACTCATGCATCCTATAACTGCAACTTTTGTCAAGTGCATATCCAAGAAATGTTAATTATATCAAATATTGCCTCTGTGGGCTATAGTTGGAATAAGAGGTAGCTACTCTCATCTCCTTTTTGCTTCATCTCCTATAAAGTTTCCAATCTAATATATTGATTTACACATCAAAGTTACAACCACAACAACCAGTCTAGATTGACAGATGGTTGGACTTTTATTGATTGAACCAACATTACTGGTCAGGTTTCTTAAATTTCTCTGGTCATGTACAATATAATTCCAAAAATTTACTACAACTCCCTCATTTTGATAACGATTTTATGGATGTGTAATGTTGATCTAATTATGTACAATTTCACTTAATATATCTAGAAAGAGCTACTGTAGAAAAATATTGCCTCAGTTGGGATTGATATGGCAGCTTACTATCAGAATGTAGCCTTTAGTTTCTATGGGTGCAATGACTACTTTTACCCTTGTTCCCTGATAACATGAATTTAACTTGATCTTTGTGTAAATCAGTATGCACAAGCACTCTAGTGACATGTCTTCTCAATTTACACATTAAAGATACTATCTATTGAAATGAATTAGTTTATACAGTCAGGGCCCATTGAAATTTAAATACTGGGTCAACTCATTTTGACCTGTACAATGCCACAGGTAAGGAAAGCCCTCTGTTCAAGAAATAGTTGGAGCCATGGAAGAAGGTGCTGAAATGGAGAGAAATAGTACGGATTTGTCTTCATGGAATATCTTAAAATTCTAACACAGTTAAAAAGTGTAGGTAAATGTCGTCAATTACTTCAAGTGTTACTGTGTACTGTAGCAAAACCTATGGTCAAGTTTACATAAGGGTTTTAAATGACTTGGAAAACAGGAGTATGCAATAAAAAAACAAAAATCTTTCATAAAGCCATTAGTGGTTTTTAAGCACACAAAAGGAATTGTAATAAAATTTGGAGAAAAAAGGAAAGGGCCAAATTACTATGAAAATCTGTAATTTTGTGTCAAAATCATGGACCATGAATAGAGTAAATTCTCCTTAAAACTGGTTTGACAAGTCCCAACTTTTACAAACTGCCAGCAACAAAATAGCCCAGGCCTCTCTATACAGCAACTGCATAATTTTCATCCATTAATCACCCCCAAGGTAACCAGTATCTGTCTGAACATCAGAGGTGGTTAATGAGAATCTGGTGTACAATAGATAATGTAGGTGTTGCATCTTGTATGTTTGATGGAGTTTAAATTCTTGTGTTCCTCACTTGCTGATCACAATATGATTTGATCTGTTTTTTCATTTAAAATTATTTGAATGAAATTTGTCATTGCATAAACATTTAAAAAGTTTTACAGAGCAGTTATATCAAACTTTTTTTTTTGCTCATTCTCTCTTTTACTTTTAAAAAACGTTTATATCGTATTCCCTGAAAGATAACAATGCTGAAAATCAGAAGCATATAGGTATCACCTTTGCGAAACTTCATTTAAAAAATAGGAAAACATTTATCAGCCTGACAAGGTATCATTATTTCTACAAATGTTTGTAAAATTGTTTACCAGTTTTACCTGTGTGCCACTTCCATTTAGTGAAGGTATCAAATTACAGGTGAGCTCACTAGCCTGACAGCCACCCTGCAGTGCATATATTTCATCTGTGGATGTCTGCCATGAATGAAACTTATAAGCAAACCTACATGTGAAAAATACAAATTTAACTTGGTAAACATTCACTGAAGCATATCACATTTCTTCTCAGTGAAAACATGTAGCACAGGTGAAAATAAACTTGACCTTTAGAGGAGGAAAAAAGCTATGCTTTAGACATAATGGCGTAAAGGTATTAATAATTCATGTATTTAAAATTATTCTTTAGTGTATAGTGTTACAAAGTTTAACATCTTGCACATGTTTCAAATCTTGAGAATGTTTCCCTCTTCTGCCCCCATGGCGTAGTTTTCATGATGGTGGGTGGAGCATACTGAAGGTGAAGTTTCCTGTTTTCAGCTGCAGGCATAATTGTGTAATGCATAATTACTCCAGTGTCTTTCTCCCTCACCAACGAATATGAGGCTGTGAAATGAAAATATGTGATGAAATGTGGACTTGTGTGTAAATTTCAGTGAAATAGATTCCCATACATTATCAAATGGAAGCTAACTTTTAAATGGTAATGTAAGAATATGCATATATATATATATATATATATATATATATATATATATATATATATCTGTGTTTGTGTGAATAATTGTATATTAATGATAGTGAAGAATTATCATGATATTTATTTGATAACTTGTTTATTTACTTTTATGCTAAGTAACTAAATGACATGCCAAAGCTTGAAAAATCCTGACTTTTTTGCATACAAACCTGGACAAAAATCACTTCATATTTTAAAAGCTTTGCTAAGGAACAACCTTTTATATGTAGACTTAATATGTCAGATTGGTGGATGACAGTTGAAATACTTCTTCATCTGAAGTGCAATGTGTTGTACTTTTTGACCTTTATGCACTTTGACATTACTGTAATGTTTGATATGAATGATTCAAAACTGGTAGATAGAAAATTTGTTTGTGTGTAAAGAAGAAAAATATCTCAATCTTTGGCATGGTGGCAGCCCCTTTCATGCATGAAACATTTGCATCCAGATTTAAACCAACTTCCTAAATGTGCAATGAATTTCCACCAGTTTGTGGGTACATTATTTATGAGGCTGTAAATTACTTTCTGCACAGTTGCTTTATGCACAAACTTACTTGTAGAAAAATCTTCACATTAATTTTATGTTTATTTCACTGAAGGATTTTTAGAAATACATCTTCCTTAATGACTTGCAGCAGACATCAACACTTGGTATAAGGGGTCCATTATTAAAAATGCCAGGAAAATTTCATGAAATTGATGGACATTGTTGTAATTTAAAGGATCTCTTGCATGTTGTAATCATTACAGAATATAAACAAGGGTGTTCTTGGAATGTCACAACAGAGATAATCAGTGGACAGTGATGAATGTATATAAATTCATATCAGTTTGGGAACTTTTTAATATTTTGAAGTGTTTCATAATTTCTAACTGTCTGGCCTTGGATAGACTTTTGCAGTGCATCTGGCTTTCTCCTTGAACATTGCTCTTTGACCCTCCACCCTTTCAGCACTATTGATATATGATATTTAATTACATGTATAATTGTTGAATACTGTTGATAAGTCTACATGACAATGAATGACTGGGACAGATTTATTTTGGGTAGGAAATAGTCAACAACACAAATTAATCAAAAGTGAACAACATTTTTTATAAATTTTGTGTCAGAATTCAGGAAGATTGGATAATATGGTCAGCGTAGAACTTATAAGTGGTCAGTTAAAGCTTGAAGGTCATTATGAATAAATGTCCAGGGTAATCACATTGGTTGTATTGTAATATATCCCTCAGTTATATCAGAGATCTTTTCATAAAAATCAGTGAACATTAAAGAGGGTTCTTTGTCCTGTGATGGCACAAGTAATAGAGTATGATGATGGATATGTAAGGCTCATGGAAATCGTGTATCTGGACATGGGCAGATCCAGAGAATTTGCAAAGGGGATGCTGCAACCCAAGATGGTACATTTAATGACCAAAAAAGGAGGATTGCAGACCCCAAAGGACAATTTTTGATGAAAATGTTGAATTTCCGGAGGTGGGGGTGCAACCCTTCAACCTTTCCCCCTCCATATCCACCACTATCTGGATATTAGTGCAACTAGACATTGTTCAACCTTAGTCCTTCATCTGATGATAAAGATGGGTCAGTATTGGAGACATTGAATCTAAGGCCCCTATTTTTTAAAAAAAATAATAAAAAATCTGGAAGCAGTGATACTGTTTTGTCCCTGAATTCATGTAGACCATATGTAAAGGGTTGATGGACTTGATGAGGATATGTAGACCTCAAACAAAAAGAGTTAGTAACTGGGGAATCTTTTATTTTATAAGGAGTAGTCTCTGTTGAAGAACTACCTGTCTTACTCAACTGTATCACGTGTCTCAAAAAAAGAGATGTTTTATGTGATATGTAGCAGGAAGAAATTCTTGGCAGGTAGGCAACATCTGGGTGTTTATTTTGGATATGTATTCAAATATTAGATGTTTATCCAGGTTATCACATTGGGCCGCCATTTGCTATGAGCAAACTTCCAGGAAAACTTGTTAGAGAGAGGTTTTTAAAAGTTTTAGTACTGACTTGGTTGTGCAAGAAAAACAAGCACAAAATGTTATGCCTACTTTAAAAACACCCTGTATTTTCTTCAGTTGTGTGTGAGTAGTATGCGAAGAATCTTCTGTCTATATTTATCATGTCCAAATAAAGGATGCAGACGGCCATATTCCCCTCTTTTATAAACATGGAAAATGTTAGAACTGTTGTTGTAATTAAGTGAAATATAATGAACTGAGGCTGCATCGCTTTATGGAAATATGGACTGTCACTAATGGTCAGGCATTGATTTCTGCACTGGGGATCTAATCAATGGAATGTAGGTAAGTCTGCATTTGAGAATTTTTGCACATCCAGATGTTCCAGAAACCAGTTCATTTTGTTGAGTGATATTCATTTACTATTATGGATGATTGATGGCCCACCATGATTGATAGACTCTTTAAAAAAAAAATGTACTGCTGTACAGAAATGAAGATAAACTTGTAATACTTAATTCAGCTTTTGATGAAATTGGAAGTAATAAAGTTTAAAAAGTTGTTTTTTGCTCACATGACTTACAATACTGGCTTGAGGAGAGAAGTTCAGCCAACAATATGATGGATCTGTGTGGGTCAGTGTGTAAGCCAAACACACAGTGACATATACACATGGCTTTGTTCTTTTGCCCAGTTTGTTAATGTATTAAGGAATAATTTCTGAAGGCTATGGTTGATTCAGGAGTGTTATTAGCTAACTGGTACACCCACCTATCTTATTTCCTGTAGGCTCAGCTTTCGTGAGGAATGATTTTTTGCTAATTCTTTGGGTATTCTTCAGAGAGGCATAAGAAATTTGATTCATTTGTTGCAAAATTTACATTATATTTTGATAATTATTTCAGCTGTAAAACTGATGTAGTACTGACGTTTATATTACTTTGAAATGATTCATACATGTTGTGCATCATAGTAACTGAGACAAGAATGTGGGTTTATATCAAATGATGTAGTGGTAAACAGAATTCATATTACCTTTGATGTGTCCCAACTAAATATATATTTAAAAAATTACAGGGGGTGATTTAAGGTCATGAAATGGTAATTTACTATGTACATTTACTTAGAATGGTTGGAAAATGGAAAAAAGAGAATGTATACAATGTTGATGTTCTTATGTTAACATGGTTAAGTTTAGTTGTCAGTTTCACCCAAGGTCAAGTCACAGAAGCACAAACCTCTCTTTCAATAGATAAAGGAATCTTGTTTCAAACCATTGCCACTTAATACTGATGACTTGAGCATGCCTGCTTGAGATACACAGTAAACAAACAATTACTTTTAAATATGAGAGAGGGGGTAATCTAAGACTACATGGAAAAGAGAGGGAGATGTAACACTGATGTAATGTAATTCATGTGTACACATTTGAATATAGATAAGCTCCTGTCTTATGGCCAGAGATAGAGAGAAAACTGATTAGTACCAGGGATTTATTTAATATCATGAAAGCTCATGTGTCAATTGTTGCTAGTAGTTAGTAGTTGGTCTAAGTAATTTTGTAGAGTGTCGCAAGTTTAATGAACTGTTACATGTATTATAGATAGATTATCTGAATTTGTCAATCACCGAGGAATGACTATATACTACTACTTTTGTGCAGGAAAATTAAAGAGGGAGTTAATTTTAGTTAATACTATTGTATTGTTTTGCATAAAAAATAAGAATCAGATATAAACCCAAGATAATTGCACTAACATGCCCTGAACTTCAAAATAAGAAATTCTGTATTTGTTTTTAAAGGTGGTACATGATAGGGATTTAGGCTCTTGTAAATTCATGGTAGTTGTCATTTATAGCTCACCAGAATTGAAGGTGCAAGGAAGTTTTTCTGGTCCAAGTTTATTCTGTTAATCTTTTCTCATTTTTGATTTTTACTTCTCGGCCAAATTAGGTCAACACCAAAGTGAGGTATACTATGGTCACCGTGAAGTTTTCTGTAAGAATAATATAATAAAAAGGAATAAAAATTTTCTAGTGAAAATATATACATTGCCAAAGCATTCTCTGACAAATTGTCATATCAAATACTAAAGATGTTCAAAATATATGCATATAGAATTTTTAAAGCAATTTTTAATTTAACAAGACCACAGACTTTTTTTTCATATTCATTATTTGCTAGGATTTGTATGACCCTCTGGTTAGGTTTATGAAGAAAACTTTTTAATTTCATTAAAAGAACAAAGCTACAATTTGTCAAATCATTGTGCAAGCATCATCATTTGAATGATTTGAAAATGAAGCATTATCTTGCTATAACATGGGCTGTATTATGGAATCTCTGATTTATATCCCTTTCAGAGAAAGGTGAAGAGTTGGTCCATAGGTCTCTTGTTTTGACTGGTTCTGCCTCATGTAGCAAGGTCATGTTCTTCATACATCTCAATATTGCATATACATTTGATTTTATTGATGAGACCTGCTATGTTAATATGCATTGTTAATTATCAAGCACTAGATGGTATTACCAGTATGCAATTACGTATACTCTTTATAGGCATTTACCATGGGTGAAAAAGTATTTGAGGTCATTTCCCACCCCAAAGCAACAAAAACAGAGATTATTAACCAAAATTGAATGTGATTACCAATTAACATGGGATTTTCCTGACATGGACATGAATCTGGTTTAGAAATCTTTATAGCATCAACAGCTGACTTCATTTTCACAATCTCACAAATCGTTTCTCAAACAAGGGTTCTTCACTTCTTTGACGAAATGTTCAACAGAGCAGAAAATGAAAAACATGCACACTCTCTTCCATCTCCAGTGTAATCTGAACTGGCTTTAAAGGTTCACATTTACCTTTTGTGATCACTAGGAGGAATCGTGTCAACAAAAAAAAACCATCCTAAAAGCACGTGCACGCTCAACAAAACACATAAAAAATGCACACCCACAGAATATATATAATACTGTAATACTAATGATACCAGAGCTTTTGATTCGCAGCCATTTTTCTTCTATCCAGAATCACAAAATGGGAGGTATACAGATCATGATCGAGAAATGTTGATGTAAACAGCAACTAAGCAGTGAGAGGTCGAACCAGTCTGAACTGCAATGATATTATCAATGTCAACCAACTCTTCCCCCCCCCCCCCCCCCACCTCCCACTTGTCAAAAGGGAAAAGTAGAATTTGTAAAAAATAAAATGAATAAATTTTTTTAGAAAAAGTGTGCTTTCAAAAAAATGCATGCACTTAGTTTGTGATATGCTTCAAGTGAAAATGATGTGGGTTGAAAGAATTGAGAGGGTGTTTTACACATAAATTGAGATTGTGGTTTCTTCCTTTGGAATGTCTAGATATGCTGTGATTCACCCTAAATTAATGTAACCTGCAAACTTAAGTTGAAACTGAATCAGTCTGAATTCAAGTATACATTATTTTAAATTCCATTTACTAAGTATTCTGACCAGCTAACTTGTATATTCTAAAAAAGAATACTAGAGGTTATCCATATTTAGAGGAAGATGGATGTTCTGAGAAATTAAACCATAGGAATTTTAGCATACAATGAAATTAATGTGAGGTGAAATTTTCATTTTAAAAGTAATATAGCTTATATTTTAAACAGGATGGCATTTTGAATGTATCTTCACTCATACATGTATTTTTTATTTTTATAGGTGACCAATTATGTTTTCACCAACTAGATCATGAGATGGTAAGTTGTGTATTGTTTACATCTGAAGGACATGTGCTTTCATGATCATGAACCTGTGACTCAGCTGTATAGTGTATGATTAGTGTTTATTTACAGTTATAGCTTGTCACAAATTAGGAAGTGGTATGGTTCTAATGATGTAACATTCTCACTCTTTGTCTTACAAAACATCCTTTGATAAAATTCATAATAAATGTTACATTATTTACAGTAACTCATTATGAGCATAGATACTTAGTGCTTGTTTTACCAGTTTGATCAATCCAGAGACTGAGAATCAAAGTATATTTAAAATGGACTGAAATGTGAATTGTTTTAACATGTATATATAGGTTTTGAAAGACACTTGAGATAGTGAGAGATTCATTGTAATAATGGATTATTTAGGACAGATCTCTTTTGTTTCAACAGGTTTGATGAGCCCATGAAAATGGAAGAGGCCCAAATAGAATTGGTCTATGTAACAGATAGAATCATTTGTATGTAAAGTTTGTTGTTCTCTTAGTGAAGAAATCTTCTTAACCTGAATTGATGTTTGATTTTTTTAATCAAGAAAATTTTCAAATTGAAGTGCCCCCCTAATTTTTCATATCATGAGTAATTTATCACTTCAGCATAACAGATAGCAGAATGTGATAAGTGTGCTAATTTCTGTTGCAGCATTTGATTTAGAATGAGATTAAGTTGGAGCTGTATGTATATCTGACAAATACTTATCTGTGTATTTTATTTATACAGGTATGTCATTCCTATCTGAAGGCCATAATGTGGAATATCAAAGGGATCTTCAAGATGTGTTTCATATGCTTCGTGCAAAACATGGTGAAAATGTCTTAGTAAGTTGTGCTAATAACACAAGATGTTTTTATGAGTTACAAAATGTGACAACGAATGACCACACCTGGATCAGCTGGATGTCAACATTTTCTTTTTTGAGAATGACCATATCTGTAATCTTTTTTAGCTATACACAAAGAATTTTTGTGATATAAGAAAGAAACCCAATATTTAGATCAAATATTCAGATGTCAAGGTCACATTCACAGAAATAGAAGAAAAAAAGGTGTAGGATGTAAGTCTGATAACAAAGAGTTTTAGCAATAAACTTCATCTTTGCAGAGTATGAGAATAACCTGAAAGTAAATAATTATTTAGGTCAGTAAGTCAAAGTTCAAGGTCACTCTCATACTCCTTATTTGTACCCCTAGTATAAACAAACTTTGCAACAGCTGTACAGAATTTTCGATGCAGTCTTAGATTGGATAAGTTTGACAATATGAGATCCTTCATCTGTAAAGTACGAAAAAAAATCTTCTTTTCAATTTTATTGGATGGTCAGTGTAATTTTATAATTGTGAAATGTTTACATGTCAGGTTCTACCTTTCAGATACAAAATAGAAAATGATACTGTGTACAATGTAAATGATTAGAGATGCATGTTCTTTTCAATATATGACATTGAAACTAAATAACGTTATATGATCCTTTATTTATCTTTACAGGTTATAAATATCTCTGAACCCAGAGATGACCTACAAAGAGCTAATAACCAAAAAGTTATTGATTTTGGTTGGCCAGAGCATCTGGCACCACCCCTGGAAAGATTGTGTAATATCTGTAAGAGTCTGGACTCCTGGCTGAATTCAGACCTTAGTCATGTGATTGTCCTGCACTGTAAAGGTGGAAGGGGACGATTGGCCGTCATCATTGCAGCCTTCCTCAACTACAGTAACATCTGCTCAAGGTTAGAAAGTTAAATCCTTCCTTAGCCATAAAACTAACAAAATCAATGTTTTCAAAAACACTCTGCTGTAAGTGCTTTTAAATGTCGTACATTTACCCTTGGATTAGACACCTGTCCATGACAAGTTAGCCCATTACATATTGATGACACCCAAGTAGACTCAAACAATGCAGATGAAGTACCTTGTCTTAGATACAACACAGCAACATAAGTGATACTTAGGGCATTTGAACTACAAACTCCTGATTGACAGTATAATCCACTAAACTGTTAAGCCATGATTGAATTTTGTAAACTGTTTATACTGCCACTTAAAAGATAGAGACCCATTTAACTGACTGGGAAAAAATGTCTGACTCCAAAAAATTAAAGTATTTGTTTTAATTTTACAGCACAAAACTTTTCATTTGGAATCTTATTTATTTATATTGAAAATGTTCACTGAAATTTAACGGTCCTCCCTAGGGTTGGTTACTTTAAGTCGGCCACTGTGGGGTCAATCGTCAGTGGATCTGGTGGTCTAGAAACAGTTCCAGAGAAGGCAGGTTATCTACTTAGTTGTCTTACTGCCTCGACTACAACACGTTTGGATATACCTGTTTGTAGCATCCCTGTGGAATGTTCACCTCATCTTTAGTTTTTGAGAAATGCAGTATTTTTAGAAAATTTTAGTTTTCCTTTCAGGATTACAGAGAGTTTCTCATACAAAACTTGTCCAGATACACATAGACAAACTTGTCCAGATACCCACAGTTAAAATTCTTGAGCACAGGCTTCTACCCATTGTTTTCACTCACAATTCAAAACATCACACTTGAATGAGCAGGATTATTGTATCACAATAGACTGTAGTTTATGTGTCTGCAATACAAGACTTCTGTCTTATGAAGTCTTGTTAAAATCAAAACAAAATGATTAGCACAGATTGACCTCTACTTTATTTGGTCATTATAAGTGAGAGAATATAGTTATGTTATACAGCAAATATGTCAGATGAAATCTGCAAATTTCACATTTTGAACATGGTGACAATGTATGAGCAGGAATATGGTGTTTATACATATCATGTATCAATGTACATAATATTCCATTTACATGGTATATACATGTATTATAATTTTCTATGATTGCTAAGTATTTGATCTCCTGGGTGTCTACCAGATATTAATTAGTACAAAAATAGGACTATGTGAAGAAAGCTGGAGGCAACCCAGGTCCTTCAGTAATTGATGATCTATGATTAATTCAAATTCAATCAGTAATTTTGATCAGTATGTGTTGCAGCTCAGAGCAACTTTTGGACCGAATGGCAATAAACAGGTTCTATGATGATAAACTCGGTGGACTTAAAAATCCTTCCCATCGAAGGTGAGTTCTTTATTTTGATTCTATAAATGACATTTTAAAAGATAAACCAACAATGTCTTAACTAATTAATTAGATAATTTACATAAACATATGCATAAAAAACTATTGTAATAAAAATGGGGAAAAAAATATTCTAAGTCTGCCATTATTTTTCCCACATGTTCTATTTTTGAAAACTGAGTACTATGCACTGCATTTTGAATGCAAACTATTTTATTTTATGTAAGAGTTCTTAACACAATTTATTGTGCAGTATGTTTTTTCTCTCTTTTTCAGGTACATAGAGTACTTTTCAGGGCTCCTTTCGGGTGCAATAAAGATAAATTCAAACCCTCTCTACCTCCATCACTTAGTAATGCATGGCGTCCCAAACTTTGACAGTCGTGGTGGGTGTCGACCTTTCATCACGGTGTATCAAAGCATGCAGCCAGTATTCACGTCTGGTGTATAGTAAGTAGAATACAAAATCACAAACACATCCTTATGTTCTTACCAACTGAATTTACAGAATAGTTACTGCTAGTCCAACCTGTATAGCATGATGGGCACATAGAGATTACTGTGTTGTGTGTCTGTCAGTCTGTCTGTCAGGGTAGAGTCAAAGTAAAGCACCATCTGGCAACACACATTCCTTGGAACACTTAGTGAGAAAGCAGGAATGTTCATATGAATTGTTATTCTATCTCTGTTTTAAAATCTTATTCATAAACAACTAAGAACAAGTTTAACGTTTATTGGTTTCAACACATGGACTCAATTTAAAAAAAAAAAAAAAGCATTCAAGGTAAAACATAGATTACAACTACAGGCAATAAAACTTCATCATACAACCATTGCTACTGAACTATGCTGACACTTACAAAGCCTAGTTGATCCCAGAAGGGCACACTAAAATACAAGCTTTAGGCTGTTCCTGGCAGTGCTAAGTTATACTTCAGCTTCATTTTAACATGGATTAGTACCAGCTAGACTACTGGTTAGTTAGAAGTAGGAAAGGTTTTCCTTGGCCATTCATATATATTGATGATCTTTCTTTATAGGGTATTGAATGAACATTTTGGAATATGCCTGCATGAGGTCATTGCATGGTAAAGCAGACCAAGCTTGTGAAATCTGTTTTTTGCAATGACTGAGGGAAGGAATTTTCCCTGGTATTCAGACAATAAACTTTTTATTATATATATTTTAAATTCTATGCAGTTCTAATTCTGGAAGTGCAAATTCATTTACATTTGCAATAGCAGACGAAGTGTTTTGTCCATTATTGTTTATAAACCAATATCATCAAGTTATGTAAGCAGATACAATATCACAGATGAGTTAAATTAATCCCTGAACATTTACAGTGTGGGTTTTATGACTCAGTAAAGCCATGGTACCTATGGAATCTAGTGAATTTGTAATAACATTACAACCCCCTATATATCTATTAAGGTGACCATTGTCACCAAAACATTTTCTATAATAAAGTACTAGTGTTCATTGCTCATGCAAAGCTCTGATCCGAGATTCCTTCGACTCTTACCCTCTCTCTTATATTGTGATATGTCCCAATATAAAGGGGTGGGGGGTTGTAAGAGTCGAAGGAATCTTGGATTAGCAAAGCTCTAGAAGTTGATAAGAAAAGTACACCATAACATAAAGTCTGATTACATACTATTACAAATATATTCACCCGTTAGTTAACCTTATCCGAGAGTTAACTTGCCATTATAGCATTGATTAGATTGTCAGTCAGTTAATTTTTGTGCAACTGGGTTGTGGACAGAAGTTAGTTAAAGGACAACAGTTATCTTGCCGATGACTCTTTACATTGATGTAGTGTTAACTGGAAGTTATAGAATGCAAATACTCAGTGCTGGTAATTTTTGTGTAACTGAATCCAGGTATTATCACTGTATGGTAACTGAGATGGTCACGCAATGTTTGGGTGGATACCCGATGTAAACAAACAGAAGATAAGCTTGTTTTTACTCTAATTTTTAAATAAAAAAATTGTCACTTTGATAGAAAACTCTGTGATACATTAATGGATGAATATCCTTGAATTGTCATGCAAGATAGAATTGTTGTCGTAAAATATGTAATAGCAAACTTTGAGATGAAATCATGCATAGGACGGCAGATAGAAATTATTTTACAGTTTCTGACACGATTTATGATCCATTTCATGACTTTAAGTCTCAGTAAAAGACCATTACAAAAAGTCCATTTTAAATTCAATATATACATGAAAAAAATACAAGAGCATCATATATTTACAAGGCAGCAATAGAATTTTGTTTGGCAAGCAAACTACATGTATCTGTGTACGGTGTGGATAACTAGCAATGTATAATTTTGACGATGCATTTGGAATTATTTTTTTCATGATTTATGTGATTTGTGTACAACAAAGGGGGCAATTTTATTTTTTATAAATGCCATCCAATATGCATGTTTTTGTCCATACATAATATAAATATCTTCATAGCATCATTTCGTAGTCTGTTTTAATACAGTGTTATTATGCGGTATTGACATTAGTTCAGTATTTCTATTTTAACCCTAGTTCTACACTCTACAACCATTGTGAGGATTATTTGCTGAAGGTTGGATATAATGATTAAATTCAAGACCCATTTCAATGCATGCAGCATTGGAAATGTTTAATATCTGATTGGTTGGTATTAGTTTTAAATTGAGGATTTTATGTCACTTTAATGTTATTTTAGTCGTATCTCAATTTAAGGCAGGAGGTAACCAATCTCTGAAATTATAGTGTTGGAACCTGGGCTCAAACGCAGGTCTTCTTTTAACCACTACACCACTGCTTCCTTTAATTTCTATTTGGCTCTGTATTGATTTAATCAACTTTGTGGAGAAGCTTTGTTTTCTGTACTGTTTTTTCCTCTGTTTTGAAACATAGTTAAAGTAAGGTATATGATATTATGTCATCAAATATGAGTAAACTCAGGTGACCTGTTGCAATTTATCTGTGTCGGTCATTGTGCAGTTAATAATTGAACATTTTTAACTTCTTGATAACTACCATTCCAATTCTTTTCAAATTTGATATGAAGCACCTCTGGGACAAGGGGGACTCAAATTGTAAATTTCAAGACTCCTGCACCCCTGGGGCCTAAGAGGTGGGACAAAAACTGTCAAAAATTGACCAGTTTTCAAAAATATTCATCTCTACAAACACACATGTGTAAGAAAAACTAAATGCATAGTGATGTAGAGCTGGAAGGCCTCCACCAAAATTGTAAATTTCATGATCCCTGGAGACAGGTTCTCACTACAGGGTGGGGCTAAACATTTATGTGTAAAACATTTAAAACACATCTTCAATGTTACTGATATTAATTTGAAGGGTTTGGTTTCAGGGTCTTAACTGATTGAACCAACATTAACACATTAAAAACACAGTCAAATGTCACAATTTGCAAGCTGTGTGGCAAGAAAAAAAAGTTCTGATTGTAGTATTCAAGTCAGACATAAACATAAAATTCAAAGTTCATCCCCCCCCAAAAAAAATTATTAGATATGATATGCTTGGACACATGTTGTGGGAAAATATGCTATGAATTTTTCATATTGTGATGCAAGAATACTGTAATATAAGGCCTTAACTGTGTAAAAAAAACAACCCAAAACCACTGCACAGTATATCAAAGATTTTTATAAGGGGTGGATTTATAGCCCTTTAGTCTGTCCCAATTTTTTCACAGACATTTATAGTACATCTGAAGAAACGAAATTTTCTCCATTGGAACTCTACTTTAAGATATTAAATGCAGAAAAACAAAATCAAAATCCTCGCAAAAATTTATGACGCAGGAAGGGGATGGCAAGAAGGGAACTATTTCATGTTCTTTTGAGTGATATGTCATCATGCATTTAATCAAGAAATGTACTTTGTCAGTCAGGCATATTCAAGAAAATTGTTTGTTCTATGTCCAAGTTTGCCAGTAGATATATTTAATTCCTGACTTCTAACTTAAAGTATTTGGTCCCTGTGTATAGCTATGGTGTTGTCAATGACGTCAGTTTAAAAAAAATAGCCACAACCAAATGTGCAGGTGAGCTGGTTCATGGTAGGACTGAAAAATAAAGAAGTAAACAGGCTTATCTAAACCATACAAACAATTTACTGGAACACTATCTAAACCGTGCACATGAGTATATTCCAAACTACAAAACCTGAACAGTGTCCATGTTTTGTGTTATACATCATTTATTTTTGCATACAACACTTTCAGCACATGTATATCCTTTAAGGATTCAAATTTTACTGTGATATTGTGATGTAAAAAATAGATTTTTTCATGTCTTATGTGAAAAAAATCTTTATCAAAACACACATAAGGAGAACTGGATTATGTAACCTTGTACAAATCAATGTTTTTCTTATTAAATGAGCCGAATATCCCTTTAAAGCATAAATAATGCATGCTTGTACAATCACTTCAATATTTAACTGGCAAAGCCAATTAAGCATCACAGTTTTTAATAATAAACCTTACCTTGGTGTCTAGTGCACCTTGCAATGACATTTGCACGTCATCCAAACATAGTGTGACCATTACGGTTACCATTCAGTGGTTATGTTGATAGAGATTCCAGATATAGAGCTGTACTGCTTTCTGTATAATGATTTGGAAGCATGCCTCTTTTTGATTATCAAAAAATACGAAACTATAACTTTCTTTTACAGCAATGTCACAGACCAGATGCAGAAAGTGTGTATTTCCATATCCCCGGGAATTCCTTTGAGAGGAGACATAATGATAAATTGTTACCACAGGGCTAACTCGGGTCATAAGGACCCAATCTGGAAATGTCAGTTCCATACCTGTGCCATTTCCAACTACAACCTCTTGTTTAGCAAGGAAGACTTAGATGATGCTGAGAGAGGTATGAATTCGTATTTCAGTGTCAGTTTCCTGTTCATTTCAATTCAGTTAGCAATAATTTTCTGATTTTTTTGCCATGTTCACAAGTCATTCTACTCAAATTTATAATAAACATTATAATAATCTTTTATTTATATACAGCAAATCATGCTTGCATATTGCAAAAGAAAAAGAACCATTAAAGCAATTCAAAATGTGACTGTCTGGTAATTAAATAGTCTTTATTATCTGTTTATATCTCTCTTTTAGATCCAAGATTCCCAGACAATGGAAAAATTGAATTTGTGTTTGGGCCAAACCAAGATGCTGTTGTTCCAGGTTTGTCTGATTACTATGTTGAAGTCTAACTGTGTTGTACATATGTTGTGTTTGTGAGCTATGTAGTCCACAAGCATCATGATCTAACTTTTTTTTAACAAATGTTAACAATTTGATAATGATATTATGACGCAGAAGATATACTAAAAAATAACAAGTGGTCTTTGTAAGTTTCGTATCAAATTTTAGATGTTAAAATTGAATATTTATGTGCATTTCTTTCCATTTTCAGTGACTGACTTTAAGTCAGATGTTACAGTGCCTGTTGAAGACAATACAGATGAGCTTGGCAGTCAGGATTCGAGATACATTGATGGATATTCAAAAATTGAAAGTAAGATTTTTGTTTACTCAAATATACAGTCATTGCACTCCTTACAATGAACAACACTCATTCCTGTCTGATGATATCTCAGCCTATTATATGAGCTAAAAATAGGAAAATATTGTGCTATGCAAGGAGGCTGTGTACGTAGAAATATGCATTACTTTGGATGAGTAATTTCAAGCTGTGTAATTTTAAGACCCGGAGAATTTAATTTTCCTCATTTTTTCTCTCACTTCAGTGATCCCATACAGTTCCAAGTAGATGTTCCAAAGTCTTTTAAAAATATTTGGATATTATATTATGTAAAATTATAAATCATAAAAGCAGAGTAATTTTTTTTTCTGTGTTCAGTATGAATTATTTTAATTATGCTGACTTAGCATTCACCATGATTTTGCTTTGAAGTTCCAAGTATCTATGTCTTTCTGGCAAAAGCATCATTTGTTTTCAGAGAGATCATGGATACTTTAAATTAAAGAAGCACAGTCTTTTTTATCTCAAAGCAGATCTTATTTCAAAGTGAGCTCTATGCTTAGTGAGGTTAAAAATAGAAAACACAATGAAACACAATGTTGTATTATTAGTTTGATTATCAATGGCATAGATTCTAGTAGAGTTACGCACTTTGGGTGCGACCTGTTACATGCTGTACAACTTCCTGCAAAGGTTGTATGATTCTACTTAACACTCTTAAAGCAAGAATTTTACTACGTACAGAAAAAATAATTGAATCAGCTCAAGATTAAACGAAGTGCCTAAACGTTCTAAAATGGTGTTTAGTTGTCCAAATAAAAAAATTTAAAGTTTCTTCTCTTTCCGAAAAGAAAAATCAGTAGTTGAATACAATAAGGAAGATGAATGTAATGTTATTCTTTTTTTTTCTTTCTGTTTTTTACTGCAAGATTCTGTTTATCTTCAAACTGTCCCAATTAATAGGTAGATCTGAGAAGTTGCAATATTTGAATGATAGTTACACTATTTGAAACCATTGGTAACAGCTGAAGTAAAATTATTTGTGTTTTGGAATTTTAATTGTCTTTGAAAATGTGGCATCATAATTGAAGCTCCCCTTTTTTTTTTAGTTCTTAGTAACATATATTTGCCAATACTATAAATACCATTTGCTGGGTTTTAGAATTTTAATTGAGGCATTTCTCATGGCACGAGTCATTCATTCAGTTTAATGAAATGGTACATGGGTTTTACGTGATGTACTAAATGACTTAGTACTTGTACTTTAAATGAAGTTGAAAATATGTGCACCGAGTATATTATTGAAAGCATTTGATAATTATGCTTCATAGAAATGACAACTAGGATTGTACTTGATTTTAATTATGCACTAAATGAGATTCTTTTAAGTCCTTAAATCAAATTGATTAATTAAGATTCTTCTGTGGCAGGGGGTGATGAAGGTGATTAAGTGCTCCATAGTAAAATTGTTAATGCAAAATATCTGCAACAACTATGTGTAGACTCGCAGGAAATGTTGGTTTAACACTTTTAGCTCATCTTTATGACTTCAAGAAGAGCTTATGCTCCACTGACCTAGGCATCAGTGTCCCTTTTTTAAATTTTTAAAAATTGCCAAGTTATTATAGACCCTACCTGGACCAAGTGCGCATGGAAGTTAAATTTAGGGATAAGCTTGCTTTAGTTTCAAATGTTGAATTTAGTCTAAAGGATTAAGATGCTAACCAGGTAATAGTGTTTTGAGTGGGTTAAAGTTAATAATACCATATTTATATAGCACCCTTTTCATATATTTGTATGCTGAAAGGTGCTTTACAGTACATAAAACAATTAAATAAAACATTGAAATAAAATGATATAAACAATACATTTGCTAAACAAGTATAAAACATCAGTTTCAGGGCATATTAAAGTAAGGATGATGAGATGATGTTGATTTTTTTTGGGGGGGGGGGGTGGATGAATTAAAACTATATATTTAAATTAAAAAAAAAACAAAAAAAACAAACAAAACAAAACCATCTCAACTTGATGGAGGCTAGTTACTGAAAACCTGATGGAAAAAATGTGTTTTCAATGACTTCTTGAAGGCGCACAGTGATTTACAATCCTTCACATGTTCTGGAAGGGCATTCCACAGTTTCGGAGCTGTTGACATGAAGTACCAATCCTCGTATGTAACAGTTCGACTTTTAGGAACTACTAGAGTGACTGATCATTGTATCGACCTAAGATTTCGGGTAGATCTATATACCTCTAGTAATCGTTTGATATAAATTGGGCACTCATCATATAAAGTTGTCGGATTCGGTCACATTCCTAAGTAACTACAGGCCCTATCTTGACAAAGCTTGCATGGATCTAGAGATGTTAACAGCCATGTTTGCTTTGTATGCTGACCATGACCAGTATTTTGTGGTTGATTGGCCAAGTTTATAGGTCACCTGAGTCACTTGATCAGTGTCTGCCATTGCCCATTAACAATTGAACATTTTAAAGTTGATAACTATCCTTCCAATTCTTTTCAAAGTTGGTATGAAGCATCTTTTGGACAAGGGGGACGTACATGTAAATTTCAGGATTTCTGTGCCCCAGGGGCTTTAGGGGCGAGGTTAAAAACTGTCATATATTGATTACATTTTTGTCTACAATGACATCTACAATAAAAACTAAATGCATAGTGATGTAGAGCAGTAAGGCTTCTACCAAAATTGTAAATTTCATGATCCCCAGGGTAGAGGTTCTGGCTCCAGGGTGGGGACAAACTTGATATAAAGTGTTCATGTGTGAAACATAAAATAACATCCTCTTTAATGGTGATGATATTAAATTGAAACTAAATGTATATTTAAAAGGAACAGGTAGCCCTTTACCAAAATTGTAAATTTCATAATCCCAAGGTTAGGTGTTTTTGGTACAGGGTGGGCCAAAATGATCATAGTGGTTAAATGTCTTTATCATTTAGAAGACTTCTTTGATTTTGCTGATAATGTACAAAAACTAAATGTATATTAAGGAAAAGCAGACAGGGATGTACCAAACATGTGAATTTCACAACCCCAGGGTTTTAACTCTAGGATGGGTCCAAATTAGTCATATAGCATTAAAGTGTATGTTTTGTTTTTCATCAGTATGACTTTCAGAACACATCTTGATTTATACTGCTGCTGAATATTAGAACTTTGCTTAGATATGCCAAACAGGAAAATTACTGTAAATTCCTAATTTTACGTGAGTACTTAATATTGCGAAGTGACTTGTACATGTCAAATTGCAAGAACATAAATTCGCGAGTGCTCTGTTGATCAAGACTTTTTCATGTATTTTAGCAACATGAAAATGAAAGCGAGAAATTTTATTTTGTGAGTGATTCTTCTTGTGAAATTTCATGATAATAAATTCTATGCACGTATTTAAGAATTTACAGTATTGTACATTTCACAACCCTTGGGGCTAATGATACTTTTAACTAATACTCAGGTCACTGATAATACCTTTGGGCCTCTTGTTAGAGTAGGTTAAAGTTTTTGGACTTTGTCTCATTCCTAAGTACTGTAGATTCCTTATTTTACGCGAGTACGTAATGTCGCGAAGTGACTTGCAGATGTCTTATCATGAGAACATGAATTTGCTAGTGCTCTGGTGATCAAGACTTTTTTCATGTATTTTAGCAACATAAAAATAAAAATTTATGTTAGTCAAGAGTTTTTACATGTATTTTACCAATATAAATAAAATTGAGTTATTTTATTTTGTGAAGTGATGCTTCTTGTAAACCTACGCAATAATAAATTCCACACATATATTTAGAAATCTACAGTAACTACTAGTCGCACTTTACAAGGAAGTTACACCTAAAGATGTTTACCACTAACTATACTTGTTTTGGAAGCTGAATGCAACACATATTCCAGTGATTAACAGGTTAAAGCTTTTGGTCTTGGTCACATTTCCATGTAACTCTAGATCCTTACCATATTTATTTGGTAATCTAAGCCTTATTTATTGATGCACTTTGTCAACATCTGAACTTGTGGGTTTTGCCCACCCAGTTTATGTCTTACACCCAAATTGCTTCTCAAGAATTTCCTTTTGATTTTCAAGTGGTTATGAAGTGATTTATAATTTTGTGTGACAATGCAAGGTTTTTTCAATTTTCATATATATCATAAATGATCTTTTATATATTAGAGTGATGGTGAGACTGAAACACTAAGACCAATTTTAGCCCAATGTTCATCCAAAATATTTCCAATGGTTGATAAATAATAATCTAATGGAAGCTATAACACTGCATGAATGGAAAGAAGCTGAAGGCTTCAAATAGTTTTTCTGACCAAAATTCGTCTGTCATCCTAATGTAGATATGTCCATCATTACCTTTTTACATTTTGATGTCTTCTCCAGAACCACTGAGCCCATTTTAATGTTTTCCACAAAGCATCCTCTGGTGGAAGAAATTCTACATTGTTCAAATGAAAGAGCATGCCAAGATCCAAGGGATGATAATTAAGAAACTTTGAAATTAGGGTGTGATCTCAAAAACCACTCAACCAGTAAAGCCAAATTTTGCATGAAAGTTGAATGTTCAAGTTTGTTCTAGCAATGGCACCTAATTTCAGGGAGGGCCCAGAAGAAGGATTAAAAAAAAATCTTTGAAATTTTTCTTAAGAGCCACAAAGGCACAATGTGTCAAATTAACATGAAAGTGTTATAAAGTAATGTCAATTCAAATTTGTTCACACCAAGACCCCTGGGCATAGGGTGGAGTTACAAAAGAGGTTCAAATTCATGCATAGGGTTATAAAGGATTATTATTCTTTTGAAGACAATTTAAGTAAATTTTGCACATGATCTCCTCCTTATCTGTTCTATTTTAAGTTTTCAAAGTTCATATCTGTATAAACTTTGATTTTAAACTACATATCCCTGTGTAGTGTATATTCAGTTTTGCTCATACATTACCCCTGAGGTAAGGTCAGGGCCATAATAGGGGGTCAAAATTTTACTTAGGAATATACAGAGTATAGGAAAATATTTAAAAAAGAATCTTTTTGGAAACAGCAAGGGTACAGATAGTTAAATTAAAATGCAAACATAAGCATGTAGTGTAGATTTCAAGTTTGTTCTCATCATCATCTCTGGGTTCAGTGTCAAGCCATGATATGATGTTAAAGCTCTACATAGGAATACATATGAAAATTCTTTGAAAATCTTCTCAAGAACTACAGGGGTTCAAATTCTTAATTCAGTATGAATCCATCGTCATGTAATGTAGATTTAAATTCATTAACACCATGATGCCTAGACAGGGCAGGGCAACAGTAGGGTTATGAAGTGTTATATATGAATATAATGTAAAATTCTTATATCTTCTCAAGATCTACAATGGTACAAATTTTCAATGTAATATGCAAACATTTTAATACAGTAACCCACAGATTAGGTCAGGCTGGAAATTACAGCCTGCCTAAGGCAGTCAATTTCTCAGGCAGGCAGGGACAAAATTTCATTCAATAACCTGGCGGTCAGGCTAATTTTAATAAAATGATATTCATGCAGTACAGGTTCTAGACCATTGTTGAATCACAGAAGATTTACCAGTATGATTGCTTGTATTGAATTATCTGTGTAAGTATTTGTAGCCTTGGTAGTCATGAGTCTTTATGAATATTTACAAAGGATTACTTGTTCAATTAGAGACCACCTGGTGCAGAGTCTAGTCTAAACAACATGAAACCAAACACTATTAACTGAGTTGTAGTACATGTATCAAAATCATGATATTTGGGATTTGGTTGGGTTTTTTTTTCTAGAGGGGGTGCATGTTTTTTACTTAAAGGGTGGCAGTGTGAATTAATATTATCCTTATCTCAGAGGGTTTTTTTTTCTGATAAGACAATTTCCGCTGTTGAGTGTGAACCACTATTGGAGCATTTACGGTAAATGAGATAAAATCATCACATATACATATGTCTCTACCATCTTCCCTGCTTCCTTGCCATCAGATGTTCCCCTACTGGGGAGTAATCACTTCAAGATGCCAAAGGTAAACTCAGCAAACCCACTTTGCCTTGGAGTATTACAGTAGAGTAGTTGAACAGCTAGGATATATTAAATCTTCTGTATCAGGGAGGGAAAAAAGTATGTGGTCATAGTGAACCTGGAATATTTTTTTCCTTTGAAGTTTACATTTTTGTGCCTAGCTGGTTTAGAGATTTACTTTTGCCTGGAGTGGTGAATTATGACATGTTGAGTAATTAACTAAAGATTATATGACAATAGGAAGACAAAACAATTCATTTTTGAGAAAATGCCTGAGAGGAATTTGAAATTTTCTAGATCTGGTAAGAAAATTTATATTCCACTCTGTTAGTATTTGCAAATAATAATAATATAATATTTGTATGTAAATATATATTCACTAGTATCTGCCTTCTGATCATAGAGTAGCTGCAAAACTGTAGGTTTGATGGAAGAAATTGGATAGCCTTGCAGAGAGCTGCAGATCCACCTGTTGTAAAAATCAAAGGTAGATCCATACCTCTCTAGTTTATCCCAAGTTTTCCCCAGAAAACTACAGTTCTGCAATTAATGATACAATAGCATGATTTATGTTAAAAATATGATTTATAAATCATTATAAATATTGGGATATATGAATAATTTGTAAATAATTAACCATGCTTTATTACCTTGTCAGAAAATGTGTCACTTGATTGATCTTGAATTCCATGGTTGCCTATATAATTTTTTGGGTTTATCAGGAAAGAGCATTAATTTATATAAAAAAAAGATTATAGGCCTCATAGAGGTAATTTTCATGATTTATGATTATTTTATTTGTATAGTAAACTATATAAAGTAAAGCTGTAAAACAGACTATTTAATTGTCTTTTATCAAAATTATGTTCTGTTGTCATAGCTTGTAATGTATATAAATAGATTGTATTGATAATTATAACTGACTTATGGCTGCTATAGTGTAATAACAACTTGAGATATCCAATATTTCAAATCAAATAGAACAATTTCGGTTTTGATGTCATAATGCAAACTAAGCACTACATCATAAACACTAGACAGATACAATATTTATCTAGGATTTCATCCTCATTTCATTATCTCTATGACTTTTATCAAATTAACCACATCAATCTACACTGGAATCTATAATTTTGTATGGAATCTATAATTTTGTGCTATCTTATATTAACCAATTCTGTACCAAAATTGCTATTTTGAGAAAAAATTCATATTATTATACATGTATTGAAATTATCTTTTACATTAAGATAAACAAATGCAATTAAATCTACCAGTGGTAGTCATTAATTTGCACACACAGATATTTTTTTTTAAAGGATAAGGTAGATCTGAGGAAGAAATAAAGCCACTGGAATACAAAAAAAAAAATCTCTGAAAAAAATCTCTAAATCCTGAATGTACACAGCTGACGAAGATGAGCCATGAACATCCTGTTGCTGCCAATCTGGCAGGTTGCCATGGATCCCAGGATAAAAAACCTAGTATATCAACCCCACTGTATGACAAACACCCAAGTAACATGCCAATATTTCAGAAGCGTAAATAAGAATTTGAGGCCGACTGTCACTTTTCTGTTTTTCTCAACATACTCCAACAATTTTCAGGGAGATTTTTTTCATATACAGTCAAACTTTAATCAAGCAACTAGACCCTGTCTATGGAAAATTTTAAAAAGGTCACATGTTCCAAGTTTCTTCTCTACATTTAACCAAGTTCAACTGAATTATTAATGAAGCAAAATATTCATTTACAAAAATTATTTATTGAAAGATACTGAAAGAAAAAAAAAATGCAGCTTTATTTTTGATAAAACTTTCCCACAATGCATATTGTTAATAACATAAACAAGATTTTATCACACTTATGTGTCTAAACACAAGATAACAGTAATTTGACATAAATTTTATTTGTGTCAGAAAGTCAAAAAATTCAGGTGTACTATCACATAGTGATGAGAAAATAGACAGTAGTCACTAAATGGTGGTAAAATAGCATATAAAACATTTCAGAGGAAAATTTACTTTAACATTCATCAGGAAATTGCATATATACAGTGTGTTGCAAAGACTATGTAGTAAACATATCTAAAAATATGTAAAGCATCACATTCAACCATTATCAACAAAATGTGGTGTTTGCACAAATATTATCATAGCAAAGAATTGATTTGACTTTTCTCAGTATACATCAGATTCTGGAGATCCCTGTTAAATCTCAGCAACCTGTTCCCTACATCCAGTGGTTGCTATTATAGAACAGCTAGAATATTGTTCATCATAAATCTGTCATGTTCAATCCCATCAGGAAGTGTGGGGGATCCAGTTCTGTGTATGCATTTGTATATTGTTTATCTACCTGACAAAAAACAATGATAGGGTCATTTGTAAGCAACCTTGAATGATGATCAGCTCAAGGTTAGTTGTTGCAGTTGATAGGGTTACTTAGACTAGGAAAACTCACAGGTTATGGCTATTTGATGACTGGGAGAATTATGGAAATGTGTTTCTTTTAGTGGGAGTTTGTTTCAAAGTTTGATAAGAACAAGCAATGCAGATTGCTTTCATCCTATTCTGGGAGATTTACTGCAACTGATACTATCCACCTACACAAAATTGGCATAGCCATCTCATCATCCTCAACAAATCCAGTGATTTATGTTTTCCTGAGTAATAAATGAATTAAGCCTGGAGTGGCATTCTTAAGTCTTCATCTTGTTATAAAAAAAATACTTATATTTAATCAAAGGGTTGATCATTCTAGTTAACTTTTCAGTGGAAAAATAACATGATCACTTTTTTAACAATTTTGAAAAATTCTGGGAAATTGAACACATTATGTCTTAGATAAGTTTGATTGTCTTAAATATTTGTTAAATTATAAATGCTTTTCTGTTATAAACTCTCTTTAAAGATAAAGCATAATAAACTTTGATCTTGAAATGGTTCTCCATAAGAAGCATTCTTAGAATTTCATCATTTTATCAAATAAGCACTTCACAACGAAAAAGTGGGAAATTTGCTCACAACATGAACACCATGATTTTTTACATTTAAACTTCAAAATAAATGTGAACAAAGGTGCTTACACACACAAAAAAAAAAAATCAGAAATGTGGCTTAATTTTTGTACACATTAACACATGAATGGGCAAGATACTGTAAGTTTTCACCGTGACAGAGGAAAGGGAGTTGAAAGTTGCATCTATTTAATTCAAAAGTTATATTTTAGCCGCCCACGCGGATTTATTATTTAGTCTTTATGTCAATAATTAGAAATCTTAGTGGTGATTTAAGGGGGGAAAAAACCCTGAAAAGCCATATTGATTCATAACAAAGTCTTGGTGATTTTGAAAAATGGAAGATTTTGGCATAGTAAACGACAACTTTAATGTAGTTGATATTTTTCCAAAAAGGAGGTGGATTGATGTCAAGGAACCTCATCATACATACACATGTTCATAAACGTGTTGTCTTAGAAGATGGAGCATTTAGAAAAGATGATTATTCAGTGGTGTGAGAAGTTATTCTTTGTAATAAAGCCAAATTATCCTATTGCTTTAGACATGAAGTGATGATAAACACACATCTTCTTGTTGTCTTTGAAGAGGATAAATGTATCAAGTTTATCTTGAGGTCTATTAACTTTCTTTGTTTTTTTTTCTCTCTTTTTTTGATGGATTTACTGCAATTGTTTTATATGACGTAATTAATAGGTGATAAGTTCTAATGATTATAAAGTCAAGGTTGCTAACATGAGCTTTGCCAGTAAAGAAACAGACTTACTACAAGCAATATGTTTAATGCAAATAATTTTCGTATTTGCTTTTTGTTCCACTAGCTGCCATATACATGTATTATAATAATCACACTCAGACAATGTATAAAGAGTGGTTTTGAATATGAAATGTTTTATTTTTGCTTCAAATTCATGTACTGAATTTGCATTTTTTTTTATTAGATGTCTTGAGGAAAGATGAGCAGAACTCTTCGTACAACATGGACACCAAAAGAATGCAGAATAGCAATAATAACACAAAGTCCTATGGTTCACAGAGTTACAACACTTCATACTCTACAAATGCCAAGCAGTCCGTTACACCACTGGATGAACAAACTCAACTGGATGATATTTTGAGTAATTTACTGAATGACCAAGTGATCAGTCCCAAGTCAGGATCTAGCACAATGTCAAAAGAAACTAGAACATTCAGGACCTTTGAAACACATACAGGACCGGATGGGAAAATGGCACATCAGTCTGCAGAAGTTACATACAAACTACCAGGAGAGGTGAAAGAGGAGAGACATTACACAGTGAAGACTGAGAAATCATCTTCTCCATACATGCCAACTAAGGCATTTAGTTATACAACCTCACCGGAGATGGCTCGTAAATTTGACAGCCCTAAATCTAACACTCTCCCATATAAAACAGATTATGACAATCGTTATCACTCTGATATGTCATCTTCATATAGCACCATGCAAAATGGAAAAATGGTTCCAGAATCTGATTCATGGCTGCAACAGCAGCAGAAGAAATTAAGGGATAAAAAGGACTACAAGGATGATGTTCGTGTTCAACAGGAAAAGAAACTGGTAGAAGAGCTGCGCTCTGCCCAAAATCGCTACATGACAAAGCGTGCTCAGAGTGAAGAGGAAGCTGCCTGTGTGAAAAATTCCAGCCTGTCAAATGGCCCAGCCTCTGCCCCTCCCCAAGGATACAGCTACTCGATGTCAAGAACTCACACATACTCAACAGAGAAATCTCCAGGCACTTTCTCCTCAGGTGATTCAACTTTCGATTCTAGAGTAACAAAGCCCACAAGTCCAACCAGGGGACTACAAACAAAGGTCATTTTACAGCCAGCTTCTGCCCCTATTTCCCCTCCATTGCGATCCAGTAGTAAGAACTTCATGCAGCGATCTCGTACTCTTAGCAATAGTGCAGTGGATGGAAAAGGCCCTCAGAAGCTACTAAGGCAAAGCTCTGATGTGACCTTTGACCGTAAAGATGACATCCAGCCCCCTGTTATTCGTCAAATTACCATTACAACCCCTCCCCGTAGCCCAAGACCTTTTTCCCCCACTTATCAGACAAGTACATATAGGTATTCTAATCGATCTGCTGCTAGCTTGTCTCCTCCAGTTGAAAGAAAGACATTTCAGAGGGAATTCATGACTCCTCCAGTTCAAGAGCCAACTGTGATGAGACACACCAATCAGAGATCATTCTCTTCTTCTGAATCTGACAAATACAATACCAAGAGCCTACCTCGACATGCGGCAACTAAGTCAAAAGTCACCGAAATTCATGAGTCGTCTTTACCAGAAGGCAAGAAAAAATCTCATTATATAACTGAGGTCTATGTACACCGCAGTCCAGGAGCAGTGCCCACAGGTATGACCCTTGACCTGGGACCCTTTACCCTTGATTTGATTGGCTGTTTGAAATTGAGGCTTATCAGTAATTTTTCAATCTTGTTCTTTTCTTTTTTCTTGTGACAACATATATCTGGTGTTCTATCATTTCTCTTTCATATTAGTGGCAGTATTTGTGCTAGATTTAAAAACATTTATCAACTAGGTCCCAAAATATTTATGTTATCCATAAAGCAATGACGATTTACTCTTATGAGCTAAAATATACATAGGAAGGGTGGGTGATTCAGAGCATGCCTTAGCATGGACAACACTTTTGTACCTCAAACACAATGGATTCAAAATTAGATATTATTTTTCTTTATTTGGAATAATTTTTACCAGGTCTATATGTATTAGATTGCTTTTGATAGCTAATTTTAGATTTTGGTAGCATAGACAAAAATCTGCACAGTATTATTTTGGTTCATTTTATTTTCATTTTAGAACAAGACACTAACTAAAACATTCACAATTTAACAGAAATGTTCTAGCATAGTACATGTATTGTTTTGTCAATATTTGTGTGATGCTTTTGTCTTCTCAAGAATTATCACTTTCAATTCTGTATTTAGACAGGCAGACTTTGGCTAGAGTAAAAGATGCTCTTTACTGAACAGCTGAATATGGGTACTATGATACCGCTTGTATCATGATACAAACAAACACATTAATATTTATGAGCAATTGCAAAAAATGAATTTCACAAGCATTAAAAAAAGGAATTCCTGACCAAACAACATTGCTTTATTTGATGGGTGATTTTGTGTATGTTAGATGGCCCTCATTGACTTTTGGTATTGTGCTGGTCACTTTGGTCTCATAATTGCCATTTTCTCAGCTGGAGTAAGATATGTCTCATTCTAAGGATTTCCAGTGTTTTAAAAGTATATTTTCAGTCACACAAAGCTGTCCATTATCTCCATTCTGATGACCTCTGCATGCCCTCAATTGTGCGTGTACATAGACTTCATTGCATGACCTCTGAATGTACCCATTTTCTTGACCTTTTTGCTTCTGTATTCCGTCCCTCCTCTTTATTTTGTGTACTGTAACTGTATAATCAAGAGTATTATGTGTATTGTTGTCATATATAGTACACACACACACGACCACACACACACACCTTTTGACATCAAGATGTAGGTCAAGGTCACATGAAGGTATATATGAAGAGAGTGAGAATATAGCTTGCTTTATCAGAATCTACACTTAGAGTTAGCAGAATGATTAAAGTATTCATTAAATGTTTTAAAAGAACCTTTGGTTTAACAATTGATGATGAAAGTACATATGTAAATGATGATGTGTCTGGCAACTCTGGGGAGGAGTGGTGTTCTTTTGAGAGGATTCCAGTATTCAGAATTTATACTGGTATTTACATCAGCAAAGGCTACCTGTCAAGTGAGAGAAATGTATAGTGTGGTCCTGCTTGCCAGTAGTACAACAATTACACCCATTCTGTGTAATTTTTGCCCCAGGGTAAGACTTGTGCCTCCTTAGACTCTTCAAACTTGAGGTAATATTTTTTCCCCTGTAAAACTGTGAATTGTTAAACATGATCACTGATTACTCTGCCTTTAATTACTGCCAACTGATGAGGCAACAGTCTGCTATATTTGCTAAGGGCAGCAGCATCTGTATTTCGCCACTACAGACCAGAGCAACATAGCAGACAGGAGTTTAAGATTAAAAGAATGTGTTATTTATTGCATGATGTATAAAAGTATGGATGATGCATCCAGCTGGAATGTCTTAATGAAAGAACTGTTGCATGCTTAATGTCAAACCATGCCAAGTCCTGATACCTCTACAACTGCTCATGCTCAACACAAACTGGTAATATGAAGATTTCCTAGTGCAACCCACTTTGAAGATTGATGTGTTTCAGCAACTGTTTTTGTAAATTTTGTCGACAAATGATAATATAATGAATATTTTCTGGAAATTTAAGCAATAGATAATATATCTAACACTTCTTTCATTAAAAAAAACAAAACAATGAAGATGTATGACACTAATTGTGAAGTTTACTAATTGACTGCATACAAAATTTTAACTGTTTATGAAGACTAATATCTTAAAATTAACTGGAAAACCCACTTGCAGAAAAAGATATTTCTAATGATTTGTGAAAGATTTCTCTGTAAAATTATACCACATTGTGTGGAAAATGTAAAGAATGATCTATGCCTGACATTGTAGGAACTGTAGAAAAGTCATACAAAACAGACCGAGATCTGCTGGAATCAAATAAATTGGATGATCTGCAGCAGTCTTTGAGTGCTGTCAACAACACCGTTCTGAATCAACAACAACCACAGATGACAGGTGGATATACCCAGGAGCATGTTGTCACCAGACGGATGGAGACACGGAAGTATGAAACCAACTACCAGCAGCAACAGGAGCAACAAATGTCCAACACAGTAGTTGTAAGTTGCCCATTATTGCTTAAATAAAGTTGCCCAAAGGTGTTTTAGATATCCAATTTTATAACTTTCTACACAATTCTTTCTCCATAAAGAATAACATAAAACTCTGAAAAACAAAGAAAAAATTCAGGACAGGTTTCAATGACTTGCCCATGAAGTAGCAAAGCTATATTAAAATTCCCACTTTAGTATATTTTCCCAAAAGCCCTTAAAATAAACCTTGAATCTATTATAAAAACATGCACTAAGTACAAGAGTGTGAGCTTGCACTCAGTATAAACTGTGATAATGTGATGGAATTTGGAGCCTTGTTATCTTGGGATTGATTTGGAGATTGCTCACGTATAACCTTTATGTGTGGCATATTTTGCATTAAGATACATCATCTACCTTGTTATAGTCTCACTGATTTCCTCATCGATTCATTTTATTAATTGTGCACATTGCCATTCAGCATATAGAGATCTCTCATTTTAATACATACGCCCACACCATTAAAGGTTATATGGTGAATGAATTTATTCAAGCAAGCTATTTTTAAAGGTTTTATGTTCCACACCATAGATATGTTTATTTAACAGCTAAAAATGTTCATACTTTAAAAGGTCATGGTAATTTATTAAATTGGATCAGTAATACATGTGGTATATTCTAAATTATCCCCATGTATTAACCACTGGCCATATTAATGGTGATTGCATTATGCATCATGAAGTCAAAGGTTAGCAAACACAGTATAATTAATGGTACATGTTTTAATCTGCAAAACCCTCTGGGCCTTAGACTGAAATGTAACATTATCAAAGTGTCTCACCAATGTGCATGCATAAATTTTACCTGGATTGTGTGAGGATAAGAGAATTTCACATCAAAGGTAAAAGGAAATGTTCCGTGAATGTTAGTATGGCATTCTGAATATTGATAAGTTTTTTGTGAATAACTGGATAGAAATCTTCTCACAATTTAATGTACCTAGCCAAAAATTGATAGACAAGATCTAGAAAGAAAAATGTTGGTTGCTTTTTTGAAATGTAAGAGCCTACACTGTTTCAGGGGCAGTCCTATGCCACCACACCAAAGACTTCACGTACTGTGGAGGAAGACCGCTTCAGTTTGAGGCCCATAGGACCAGGTATGCAGCCCTTGGAGCCTGAAGGCTCACCTACAAATGTGGGAACTCTCAACAGGTCTACAACCCCTAGCTTCCCAACAGCTACAACACCAAGCTTCCCAGTCACTCCAGGAATGTATACAGGCAAGGGTCATTTTTCTCAATACAACTAAAATGGTTTCACAGGGGATGTGGAATTATCTACAATTTTTGGGTTTTTTGTCATATAGTGAACATACTCAGTGTACACTTTGTAGACATATTTATAAGTTTGGAATAATTATTCTATTTATGATATTTGATCATTTCTGTGCTGGACATAGTACACATATAATGTTGTGGTAACATTTATGGAAGGAGTCAAACACCCTTGGGTAAAAAGAACAGTTAAAAAAAAAAATGAGGGATGATTTTTGTGTCTTTGTGTAGATAACAATCACCAGATGATGCAACGAGAACAACAATCACAGAATCAAACAACAGAGAGACAACACTTTCAGTATCAACAAAACTACCAAACCAGTCACCAACAGCAGAGCTACCAAACAAGCCATCAACAGCATCAACAACATCAACAGCAGTACCTAACTGAGGATCAACAACACATGGGCACCAGGAGTCCTCTGCATATAGACACATCTAGTCCTCCAGTGCTCTCAGCTGGTATTGGGTCACGGAGTCCTGCAAGGTAAGAGGGTTGATGTTTAGGAGTAATATCTTGCTGGGATATACCTCAGACAGTAATTTATGTTTCTGTCTCCCGAAAAAAATACCATGGGTGTCAAGGGATTATGTACAGTACAGTGCAATTGTGTATTTGGAACAAATTTGGACAAAAGGATTGTTTTATTTTTGAAATAACAGCAAAACCTGCAAATGATAAGCTGTCCATAAGAAAGCAAAACACATTCTACAAAATAACAATGACATAATCTAATGCCATTCCTCATACCCATTTTGTTGAGAATTTCCACATTGTCATTCAGTCCCCACTCTCCGGAGACCCTGAACACCTTGAGACAGCAGCTCCATGTGGCTAGTAACAATGTGTCACAATCTGCAGCACTCAGTCCAAACACTGTCACTGGCCAGAGCTCACCCAGTGTTTACTTTGGACTCTCGCGACGAGGAAGCTTGTCATCTGTAGCAGGTATGTATATCAGGGTTCAACTTGCTGAACTTGGAGTCTAATAGTAAGACACTGAAAGAAACCTCTTAAGGACTGACAGTATAGCGGTTAATGCCCAACTCTTTCATGCTTCATGAATGGATATTATGCCCTCCATATTCACTAAGATGTTATAATTCTGGCTGTAGATAATGTAAACTAATTTTTATCTGTGTGAAAGATAAACTTCTCAAGCACATATTTTTGCACATATTATTGTCATGAATCAGTCATTTTGTACATGTACAAGGTGTATGTGTTGATCACTTAGGAATATTACTTATTGTAAATGTCTTTTCCATTTTTGATTCACCATTAAAGGTAGTTGCAAATGAAAGTTAGCTTTTAATGAAATAAGTATTTCTCAGATAGATTAGTCTAAATGGACATGCTGTGCATTTTATTTACTTTTGTCAGACTCTGTAGATGCCACACATGCTACACCAAAGTTTGTCAAGGACACATCTAAATTCTGGTATAAACCCAACATTTCTAGAGAAGAAGGTAGGTATTTGAGTGATGTTTGTTACAGAGAATGTCATGAATATGTGTACAAAACTGCTTTTGTTCCAGAAGTTTGATCAGATAAAACAGAAATACTTATTTGTCCAAATTGTCTAAAATTTATATTTATATAACATGTAAAAAATTTGACATGCAGAAATTTTCGTGTTTTACATCTGAGAAAATTACAATATTATTCTTTTTTTGTTTTACAGCTATTCAGTTACTGAAAGATAAGCCACCTGGTACTTTTGTGGTAAGAGACAGCAATTCTTTCCCTGGAGCATTTGGTTTGGCTCTGAAGGTAGCCACTGTCCCAGCTAATGTTCAGACAAAGTCATCTGGAGACCCATCAGTAGATCTCGTTAGGCATTTCTTGATTGAACCGACCCCTAAGGGAGTGAGACTTAGAGGATGCAACAATGAACCTGTTTTCGGTAATCCCTGTTCACTTGCAAACTTAGCAATAAGCTGTTGTTTACAGAACCTAAAACTTACAGCACTTTTTGTAAAGGGAGACTACAGAAAGCTGTCTAGTATTGTGAATACATGTATTGTCTTTTCTTTTGACAGGAAGCCTGGCTTCTTTAGTTTACCAACATTCATTGACACCATTGGCCTTGCCTTGTAAACTAGCTTTACCAGAACCAGGTATGTAGTGCTGTACTTATAGAAAGACTGTGTACTAGAAAGTTATGAAGCAGCATGAACCCTCCGTCCTTGTAGCTCATTATACTGGTATAATACCCATAAATCTTAAATTTCAGATACCATTCATGATCATGTAGATGGCCCAACATCACCAGACATACCCAGTTCTGCTGCAGCACTTCTTGCCCAGGGGGCAGGTATGTGTCAACAGGCCCTCATCACTATTCCTTGTACATCTTTCTTTTATTGATTTGTTATAAATCTTTCTTTTATTGATTTGTAATATCTTCAGAGGTACTTGTAATGGGTGCCAGTCAATCTGTCCCATAGGAAAACTGTCCCTGTCAAATATTTGGTCATTCCATTCGCAGACTTAGGTCAAATGGCCATCTAATGAATTACTGTGTAGGGTAAATGATCCTGATCAATCTGTCCCCAAAATTGGTCAAACTGTCGCTGAATAGATTTTTACATGGTAAATACTGTTCGTCAAACTGTCCCAAAATTTGGTCAAGGTATCCCTTGATTGTGGTTCAAGTTGTCCCCAAGTAGGTTTTCACATGGTAAGTAATGTTGGTCAGTCCACCCCCACCCTACCCCATCCCTTTGAATTTGGTCAAACAATCCTCTGTTTTTGGTCAGATTGTCCCACAGTAGATTTTCACATGGTAAACATTGGTCAATCCATCTCTTGGGTTTTCACATGGTAATAAGCATGATAACATTTGTCAAACTGTTCCCTAATAGATTTTTATACCAGTGTCTTAAATTTCATGACTTTTTTAATCAATCCCCTAATAATCATCATAGGGTAATGTGCAGGTTTTATAATGTGTTTGTCTTTTATTTGACTTGCATTATGTATAGAACATATATGCAAATATAAAGCAACCACAGAGAATCCCAAATGAAGCCATAAAACACACAGGCATGGTGGTGGCACCGGGGGTCTCTGTCATCACATTGACCCATGCATGTAATCCTTCACTGGATACATGGTAACAATTGTTACAGAAACACAAGGATATATTTTTACAGTAGATCTAAAGTTATATCTTTAAGTAGATGTAAAGTTATTTATTGAGACAAATTCAAATCATCACTTTACAAGATGTCTTCCTGTACACCATGTCAAAAGAAAGTAAAAGCTTATACACACTGCCATGAAAAAATCTTTAATTTCCAGTATTAATATGAAGTCTTATCATACACGTAGCTAGTATATCTTAGGGGATGGTTAGACCAAATGCTGGGGATGGTTTGACATCATTATTTACCATGTAGACATTAGGGGATGGATTGACCAGGATAGTTCTGCTAGTGGACTGATTGATTCTGTGTAAAGAGAATTTGATTTGTTTTGGAATGCAAGAAGGTATTGCAAGTAACTTTTGAACTAACAAAATACTTGTATGAAAAATGGAATGGTTCATTGTATTCTAATAACAGTGTAGAGCTTTCATTTTAAGATATATAAAAATGTAAGATATATATAAAAATATATAAAACTTTGTAGCTTGCAACGTTTTGTACCTGAACTCAGTGGACACCGAGTCCCTTACTGGGCCCCAAGCTGTTGCTAAGGCAATAAAGCAGACATTTGATGGGAACCACAAACCAAAGCAGACTGTTGTTCACTTCAAAGTGTCTAATCAGGGCATCACTCTCACAGACAACCAGAGGAAGTAAGTTTGTGTTGTGATATATTGAACAGCCTATGTCACTGAATTTTGATGAAAGCAATACCCAAATACCCACCACATGATTAAACCAATGCATCACTTATGTTGGAATACAGGAGAGAAATTTTAAAACTTTCTGCAGTAAGTACATACTGTAATTGTCATTAGTTCTATGGGGCCAAACTTTTTGTAGTTTGATTATGATTAATATATTGGGGGGGGGGGGGGGGGGGGGGGGCTTCACATTTCATTAAATGTAAATTTTTGCATTGTAACCCAATACCCTTTCTTGGTTTTACCATTTGTCATTAAATAGGCAGGGTTTTGTTTGTTTGTTTGTTTTTTGGGGGTTTTTTTTTTTTTGATCAGTGAAGAACATTTTTGCAGAAGAGCAGAGTTACTTTCCATGAAATAATGAATCAATGAAACTATTTTTCAAAAAAATCTGGGAAATTCAATGCCTTTACAAATTGATGAAACCACAATGGTTCACATAAACACACAATATATAAAATAAATTTAGTGATAGAAAAAAATGGATTGTCCATACTAGCAAATGTCTTATTTTTTCCAGACTGTTCTTTCGAAGACATTACCCAGTATCTTCTGTCACTTATTGTGGGATGGACCCAGAGGGAAAACAGTAAGTTGTTACAGAGTAGCAGAAAAATGATACTGTTAAAAGAGTTTAGAAATGTTCATTGTTATATGTATTGTGGTTATGAATGACTGTATCTCCAGTGCATGTCTATTATTGATGCACATTGTTGAGAAATAAACCCATCTAATAGTTTTAAACTGATCCCTGTGTTTGATCTTCTTTGGTTATAGATATAATGATTTAAAAATGGTAGAACTGTTAATGATGATGTTTCTATACACAATCTTACTATAGGTATTCAGTAAACTGGAGTGTTAGTGTTATTTGTTTTTCTTCAGAATTTTTGGTTTTGTGGCAAAGAAGCAAAGTGGTGGAAATGACAATACTTGCCATCTGTTTGCAGAACTGGATCCTGGTCAGCCAGCATCTGCCATTGTCAATTTTGTAACAAAAGTTATGATTGGTCAAGGGAAAAAAGATTGAAGAGAACTAAATTTTCATTGGCCTTTTCCTTTCTAACCATCCTTTATGTTGGTATATGTCCTATATGCGATCAGTGCTTAGATAGCTTTATCTGTGTACTTTGTCATTCTGCAAAATTATTATTTATTCAAGTTAATGATCTGAACTGTAGAAGTTCGTAGAGAAAAAAATTCACAAAAACAGTTGACACCCATCTGGATTTTAATAAAGAGAAAGAAAGAGGCTGTTTTCATACAAGAGTATTGTGTGTCTCGATATTGTATGTGTGTTATAAATGTATATTTTTATATGCATTATGTGTACGAATTCATTTGATTGTTGAATGATTTTTAAAATTTTACTCCAATTTAACCACATGATTTTTAAGTAGTCAATAATGCTATAATCCAACAGTGCTGCTGAAATATTAAAACAAAAGAAAATATCTTTTTGTCACCTGTTTAATAGATATGGTCTGAACATGTATGTTTTAAACATTAGTGTATTTTTCATTATAGTAATAAAATTATTTGCTACTAGATTGTATCACTGCGATCATATCATGAATCATTATGCAAATGTACAGTGTACTGTATGTTGTTAGGTTATTGTAATACTTATTTTCTTACCATTACAGCATATTTGCTGTTGTTGGACATATTACAAGTTAGTGATTTTGTACAGAAACTTTGATTAATTGATCTGTTAATTATGACTGATTGATCTGTTAATTGGACTGTATTGTCTTCCACAATTGCTGATGTTGGCATACAGACTTACTTGTTCTTAATCGGGTATTTGTATAAGAAACAAACTGTTTTGTAGATTATTCTTTTACACTGTTTGTTAATGGTATAGTCTACTCATGTGCTAAAAATTCACTTGTTATAATTGTTGATAACCCTATACATTGATTGTTCTCGTCCGAGGTTGTATTCAACTCCATATAAAATGTGATTGAAATGAATTAAAATTGATCTGTATTATTTTCTCCTTCCCGAGCTACTTTATATAATTTACCGGTATTGAATTAAAATGATTAAGTATTGCCTAACGTGTTCATAAGGCAAAGTATCACTGCTGAACCATGGTGTATATTTGTCTTGGATTTCTGCATTGTACAGTGTATTGTTTTATTTACATTTATATATCATATGCAATTAGCTGTTGTGTACATATATAAAAGTTGTATACATTGGGTGTGAAATGAATAAACTTTACTAGAGGTTGTCCAACATATTTATTGCTATCCCCCCCCAACACACTCACAAAGTGACAGTTTAATACTTATGATTATTGTGAAAACCATTTGTAATTGCTTACTTGATGGATGTTGAGATAAATGTAAAAATATTCTGGGCATTTGAACAAAGTTTTCCGAGATACTTCACACATTACAACATTATACAGATTTTGCAGTTTAAGATGGACTATGTTTCATAGCACACTATCTTTATAGAAGTAAATTACCCATGTTATTCACAGCCAGACATTTGTGTTTTATGTTTCCTATGGTAGCTAAGATTGAATTGTCAATTTTCAAATAATGTGATATTTCAGAATGATATTTCCTTTAACAAAATCTCAATAATTCTTTCTTTTTTTTTAATAATTGATTTGGATTATGCAAGTAATTCTAAATACAAAGTATGGAAACTTGGTTTCTTGCCAATTCACTGCTGCATTTGAAATATTTAATATGGAAAGTTTTGCTATTTTTACTGTTTTAATAATCATTGAACTCAAATGACTGACTCAGTGCAGCATGAGTTCTATGACTAGGGTGCTATTATCTCATGCATGAGTATATATGTAATACAAGTGTGTGTGTGAGATGTGTGCTTTTATATATATAAAATTGTACTTAGTGTTCTCGGCTTTACCTTGGAAATGGTTTATATGTATACATATTTTGTACCTGTGTTACCTTAGATTTACACAGTGCTCCTCAAATCTGAGCACATCAGTAGCTAATAGCAAAACAGTATATTCATTGTCAATGTACATTTCAGAATACATGTACTTCTAGAGTAGGTAGGCCCTTTTTTATATTTACTGTAATCATTGGAGACATTTGATCTGAACGACATCAAACCAGTCAAATAAATTACCCCCAGTAAACTTTGAAAATTTAACTCTAGCAGCCCTGTACAATCCTATAACAGTATTTCATTCTAATAAGCAGTTTGTGTTTTAATGGAAATTCTTTGGAAGTTGGGTTCAGATGTGGATCCAGAAATGTCTTATAGCAACAGAACATCATTTGTAGAATAAGTCTATCAACTCCTTTGGATCCACCTGTACTAAGCTAGTTTTTGTTATCGAAGTGTTGCAAGTGGCTAAGGATTGCACAGGGTATGGTATACATACACTTTCTAATTTGTTGTACTATTTCAATATGTATGCAATAAATTTCGTTTTTAGTGTGCAAATACTTTTGTTATTATATATGAAAGAAGTGTGCATTACCAAATTACAAATTATTTGATCAAGAATATCAGTGAAACTGATCGATGCTTCCTGAACAGCATCTAACCAATGAACTCACATGATGAATGACTTGCACAATGATCAATAACTGTTGAAATGAAAGGGTTTATTCATATATCAGGTATATATTTAGTGACTTTGACATTTATAAAATAACCTTGATTGACCTTTTTCTGAAAGTCATTTGCTCATTACTTATTTGTGTGATATATGATAAATACCTGTTCAAAAACTCTTGAGACAAGGAACTTTTTCCTGATATAAAGTATATGTTCTGAGTGACCTTGACCTTTTCAAAATGACCATGGTTAAAAAATCCCCTATCCCAAGGAATATTTGTGATCAATTATTATCAATTTATGATGAAAGGTTTAGAAGATGTTAACATCTATATCAACAGCTGTTAAAATAAAGAACTTGTAATTATATGTTCTCCGAGTGACCTAGACCTATCCAAAATGACCTTAAGAGACCCTGGTCCCCAAGTCCTTGTCTCAAGGAACATTTATGAGTATATCAATTTCTGAGGAAAGATGGACAGACATCTATATACTCCCTGAAAATTTTCAGAGAGTGTAAAAATGTTATTTTCATTTATTTTTGTGGGTTTAAATTAAAGCTTATGAAGTGTTTTAATTACTAGTATTAAATTGCAGATATTAACAAATATTTCTATCACTTTTAACCAGAATATTCTTGATTGATGATAGCTATATAACCTTGCCTCTGGGTCACAACACAGTGTCTGATGATAAACAGTCTGAACTTCTAATATCTGTCTATTACAAAGTTCAAGCCCAGAGAAATATATTTTTTATCAATGACTAATTATTGTATCCAGAACAAGTTTTGTCATTTTAAACAATCTTTGTGTCAAGCACAACACTATAAAGATGTGACCCAGAATCTGTATAAAATTTTTATTTGCGTGTGATTTTGTGGCTTTGGACATATATCCTAAGTAAGGGACTAGAACAAATTGTTCATAAACAACTTTTTTGCCAAGTATTCATACACCAGTGCAAAGTATTGCAGTTCATATTCTTATATGTATTTTCAAAAGTGAAATTTATTTTTAAGAACCTGGGTAAGTACCCTGGGTAGGTTCCAGTGCAAAGCACCACATAGAGAAAGTTTTCTAACATTTTGGAAAACCGTTTATCTATTGTGCAAAGAAGTATAACTGAAACTCCAAAAGTTATCGCTGAGCAGCAAGAAATGAAGTTTGAACAAGTTTTCTCGGACAGTTATAAATTAGAAAGAAAAGAGGGAATAAGGAACAGCATAAACACAATGTAAAAGTGATGACTAAATTAAGAGGCAAACAATGAGCTTGAAGAGAATAGAATTCAAGGTGCAAAGAAGATATCAGAACGTTATGACATAATAAAGCAAAGACAAAAACTTAGCAGACTCGTCAGTAGCAGGCTGGAGAATTGATGAATACATACAGAATCCTATTGTGTCAGATTCGAAGGATGAAAAAAGAATCACGAAAGCACAAACGAGCATTTGAAGTGATATGGAACACAAAACATAACAAAACATTAGTGTCCAGTGCTAGAAGTAACAAACTGAAGGCAAGTATATTTCATATTATGGAGGGCTTCAAAGCTGGTTTTAAATGGTTTGAAGTTAGACTTACTGCATCAGTTGTTGGTCAGATCATCTCAACACAGGCCGTGTTTGGTAATGAGGTCAGACTAGATATCTGTACTACTGTATTTTAAGCAAATCTGGTTGAAATTCTTATATTACACTTAGTTCAGAGGCTGTCAAAGAGCTTCTATTCTGGTGGAATAATGTAGAAATCATGAATGAGAAGGACATTTCCTTAAGTCAGATAACTTGCACAGATATTAGATATATTGAAGTGTATTGTGACGCTTCAGATTCAGGATATGGGAGTCATTTGACATTACGTTCAGAGGACGAACAGACAGATTTTGAATGGTTTGGTTTTTTAGAATGAATTGGAGAGTCAAAATAGCTCCACTTGGAGAGAACTTGAAACTGTGATGGGAACATTGGGTGATGTTGCAGAATTGATAGAAGGCAAATCTGGAAATCAAATCAGATAAAAAAAAATGTACCACACATACTTAAAGTGGGTAGTAGAAAAAAGTGTTTACAGGACATTATTATATCTATACATGATCAATGTAAACAGGGTAATATTCAGTTGAATAGCAAATGGTTGCCCAGAGGTGCTAATGAATTAATGAGCAGATAATCTAAGCAGATTTTGATGATTGGGGGATTAAACAGGTAGTATTTGACTATTTTGATGCGTTATGGGGTAGGCATACATGTGACAGATTTGCATCCAATTATAACACCAAGTGTAAAATATTCAATTCAAAATTCTGGTGTCCTGAATCCAGTGGAGTTGATGCTTTTGAACATGATTGGTTGAACTCTGTCAACTGGGTGGTACTGCCCCCTTGATTGATACAAAGATGTGTTACAAAAATTGAGTTGGAAAAGTGTAAGTGTACTTTAGTATTACTTGAGTGGAAATCTGTTCCATACTGGCCAATGTCGGTCAATAGGGATGACAATTTCAAATGGTATGTGCGGAATGTAGCCAAATTAAAAAATGTTGATGTCATGAGCAGAGGTAAAGGTAAAAATGGGATATTTGGAAAAGAGGGGCTTGTGTTCAATAGGATTTTTTTTTATAATTGAATTTTGATTTTGCAGGAATAGGACTACAACATAGAGTACATATGGTAGTTTTGGACAGTGGCGTTAAACCTGGAAGTTATCTGGATGACCTTTGTCCCTACATGAGCATTTTGATATTATCAAGTAAAAGGTGTATTTCAATTCATTCACAAGATTGAAAAGTTTCATCATATCTCAAGGACACAACGCTTTGCCGGCGAACTTGATCCACACAACTTTATATCTTACACACCTTTTAGAAAATGGCGCATCACACTATCCAATCAATTCGGCTATTTTGCAATCAGATGGGCGCATGATTGTGTTGGCTTAGCAGACCCTACGAAAATTCTTTTGATTTAGCTATACAAGAAGTGGCAAGAAGGAAAGCTTGTAAACCAGTGAACAAAAAAGAATCAGTTATCAAAGACGTTTTAATTGAATTGTGTGAAAAATTTCAAGATTCAACGGACCTATTCATTGTTAGAAATCTCACTATGATTTTGCCGAGTTTTGCGGGTTTCCTGTGTTTCGACAAGTTAAGTTCACTTTGTTTCAGTGATGCGTTAGTGCGGGATGATTATCTAGTAATTTACATCATGAAAAGCATAACGGACCAGTATCGACAAGGCAATGAGATCCTTATTTCCAAAGGGAATATGCTTGCTTGTCCTGTTAACATGTATCAGCGATATTTGGACCTCATTGGAGACGACCTTGAAAAGCATTTATTCTTGTTTACGCCCATTTTCAGATCTAAAGGCACTTGCAAACTGATTTATAAAAATAAGAAAATTAGTTATTCTGCTGCTAGAAGTACCATTGTACCACTGGGTATTGGGATTCATTCTTTAAGGTCGGGGGAGCAACTGTTGCTGCAAATGCACGCATTGATGGTTGACGAAAGATGTCTGAAAAGACAAGGCAGATAGAAGACTGATAGTGAAAAGGATGGCTACATTAAAGATTGAGTTGGTGTGCATTTGTTGGTTTTGAAATCTCTTAGTTTGTAGCTGCAGTTGTTTAGCCCATACTTTGTATTATCTAGATAGTGCACGCTCTGCTGGCTGTCATGCATAGCATGTGTTGTTTATATATTAGAATTGGAGTCAATACTTGTATTTTCTCATGATTCGGTAGTATAAGCAAGAAAATAATGTATTAGCAAAAATATGTTTATATGTATGCGTGCAGGTATTGGTCAGTAATTGACAAATGGGAAATGATACTCATGTGTAGTAGAGAACTGGTTTTGAAAGGGTGGTCACTTCTAGTCGCCGTCTTATGTGAGCAACATCAAAGTTTTAAATATATATAGCAATATATTCATGTTAGATTTCAAATGTAAGTTGTGAGGTCTGTCACAGCATTTTTTGCATTCAGTGACACCTGGCTATGGACACAGGTTTCTAGAGTTTTTTACAGCAGATTTTTATCTCTAGTTTTTCCTGGCTGGCCCTGATGCGTTTTCGATATTCATATGTTAAGCTTTTCATATCTGTCTAGGTGGTTAATGTACTAAATGTGTGTTAATAAAATGTACGTAATGTAGGCCTATAAATATCATTAAAATACGGCGTCCAAAGCGCACGCTCAGCTGGCTGTCATGCATAGAATGTGTTGTTTATACATTAGAACTGGAGTCAATACCTTTAATTCCATTGATGATATCTTTAATGAATTTAAAATGCATTTGTATAAGGAATTAATGCATGCATCAATTCTTTTAAAAAGGGCAACAAGGTCATCAAGTAAATTGCACATATAATTGTATAGTTGTTCTCTCTCTAAAAGAACAATTGCGTGCTTCAAATGAATTGATGATATCACTAATTCAATTGAAGAGAGCAATAATTCAATTACTGCTCATATTAATTGAATTATTGCTCTATTCAACTGAATTGTAGTGAACATCAATCCATTTGAAGAGACCAACAAGTTAATTACAGTGCACGTCAATTCAGCAGAATAATTAATGCTATCATCAATTCAATTAATGAGTGCAATAATTCAGAAATGAAGACATCATTAATTATTTGAAGAGATCTTTGAATTGTTACACACATTAAATGAATTGATACCTTCAAATAATTAAAGATATCTTCAATTATTTGAGTTTATGTTAACTTGGCACTCCATAAAAATTATTTATTATCATAAGGAGATATAGCCTACATTAGGTTTCTTAAAAGTAGGTCAAACTCAAAGGTCAAGGTCACAAACTTTGATACCATCTGAAAGGTCTTGTCACAATGAATAAAATTATGAAATATGAGAGCCCTATCACTCACCATTCAAAATTTTATGAGTAAGATACAAGTTTCAGATAAACTGAAAAAAAACCCAATATAATATGCCCCCACCTACTTTAGTAGTGGGGGCATAAAAAAATTGAATCAACACAACTTAGGAACATTTGCATTTTGATATGATTTAGTGTGGTCCTACTAATCTTGAAAAGAATTTGTTTCAACTTCCTGTATATTCACATATTAGACTTTGATCTCCAATTATGAATCCACCCTACCTCTGGGGCCCCTGAATTGAACAAACTTAAATTTGGTCACTACCTGACGATGCTCGCAAATCCATACAACTAATCATTGACCTGCTGTTCTTGAGACGATTTTTAAAGATGTTTTCCTATATATTTCTGTATAAAACTTAAACACCCTACAGGGCCCCATCCCAACACCGTGGGTCATGTTTAAACAAATTCCAATCTACACTACATGGGAATGCTTTCATATTAATATGACTAATCATGGTCCTGCTGTTACCGAGATTTTCTTCTATATATTCCCATGTAAAACTTTGATCCCCTATTGTGGCCTCACCCTACCCCCAGGGACCACAATTTAAACAAACTGAATCTGCACTTCCTGGGTATGCCTGCTTTTTTAACAAGTAATCATGGCCCCATTTTTAAAGATTTATCCTATATATTTCATGTACAACTTTGACCTCCCCCTACCCCTGGAAGCCTGTAAGGTAGCTTTCATGTAAATTTCAAATTTTCTGGCCCAGTGGTTCTTGACAAGATTTTTAATTGATCCCATCCAATTTTTGCATTTTCTTGATCTCCCCTTCAGAGTTAGCATGACCCTTATTTAAATCCCCTTCATCCAAGGTCGATTTGTTCCTACTTTGTTAAAAATTAGCCCAGTGGTTCTCATTAAGATTTTTAAATGATGCCAAATTTTTACCAATTCTTAATTATCTCCACTTCAATAAGGGCATGGCACTCATTTGAACAACTTGAATCCTCATTACCCTTTGTGGCAAGTTTGGCTGAAACTAGCCCCATTGTTCTCAAAATGTTGAAAATATTAAGTTTTAAGGATGGACAGACTAAATGTGATTAGAAATGCTCACACAAGTTTTCGGATCATGTGAACCTAAAACTCATGACTTTCCTGCTCTACATGACTATGCATTTTTCATACAGCAGTGCACTTCTTGAGATTTTTGAAAACTGGTAAATTTTGGCCCCACCCCCAATACTCCCAGGATTGCAGGAGTAATTTATGTCTCCTTGTCTCAGACCCAGACATGCTTCATACCAGATCTGAGAAGAATTTGAATAGCAGAAGTTAAAAATGCTCCATGCACATTTAATTACCATGATCATTTTGGTCCCACCCCAGTACCAAAACCCCTATCCCTGGGATCATGAATTCTAAAAATTTGGTAAATAAAGAGCTACATGCTCCTCCTAAACATCCACTTAGTTTTAATTTAGTATCAATAGCATGAAAGATGAATATTTAAATGTAACACTATATGGCTATGATTGTCCTCTCTCTGAAGTCAAAACCCCGATCTCATATAATTAACAATTTTGGTAGAGTCCTTCCTGTTCTACAAGGTCCCTGGGAAGCACACGTCCCGAAATGTTCAATTTACATCCCAAAGATGCTTCAAATTTGGAAATTAGATTGGTAGTTATCAAGAAGTTAAAAATGTTCATCAACACATGATGAACAAAGATCAATGGCAATTGTGTGACTGAGGCAACCTAAAAATCAAATTGCTTTACACATTTACATTCTACTTTCATTCCTGTTGAAATTCTCGTTTTCAGAATAGATGTACTATATCTATTAATACTCATATGTAATTATTCATGTCTACATTGCATTTACAAAGAAATGGTTATCACAATTGGAAAGGTATCAAAGGCAAAAACATCAGAAATGTAAATCTTTAATATCTGCATTAATTACCTTGAAACTTTGTGCAAAGTTTTTTCTAAAATGGCAAACTAAGTTCTTTGCCATTAATTGAAAAATTTTGATTTACAGTCGACACATTAAACCTCCTTTTTTCTGTTCCTTTTGAAATTTTGAGGCAAGATAACTTGCATATAATTTTCAAAACTGATGTTACTTTCATATAATTTTTTAAAACATCAAATTTACACAAATATTAAAATCAATAGTGCAACAAGAGTTGTCAGAAGACAATGTAGTTCTCAAGAAAGCAACTCTTATTTTTCCAGTCAATTATGACAAGTTCATATTTATAAACTTTTGTATTTATAACACTTGATAATTATTGTTACTATTTGAATCAGATGTAGACTGTCCACTATGACACCCTACATCCATTACAATTTTCTCTGTACAAAACAAACTTTTAATGGTACCAAATTAAAGCCCTTATCATGAGAATTATATACGTGAAATATCAAAGACCTATCTCCTGTGGTTCAAAAGATATAGCCCAGATTAAAAGTTTGACCTTGAAAAGTGTGATGCCAATATTGATACTGGGGCCGTAATAATAGCTCATTGGACATTTGTCTCTGTGAGCTAAAATAGTCAAATTACTCTAGCTCAGTATCAAGCGCTATGGCCCCTTATTTCTATTTTATAGTTCTCCTTCAATGTAAAAAATAAAACACACTTCTACAAGATTTGACAATACAACAAAACTTGGACTAGTTATTTATTCAAATTTAATGATTATATATGCACATAAAAATATACAAAAAGTAAAATGAACTGCATTAAAACTTACAGAAAACTACTCATGAACTTGTTCTGTGATAGGTGATACAATAGAATCTGTAAATCATAACAAGAAATACTGTCATTTCCACACAATCATTACTTCCTTGTAGATAAACTGAAAGAAAAAGAAAAATGTTTTTAGATATAAACTGGTATGGAAAACTTAGGATTGTAATTGTATAATATAACAAGTACGCTGATTCTGTTGGAGTAACTTTCGATAGAAAACCATAAATAAACACTCGAAGAACTCAAACAAGAGGCCCACGGTTAAGAACACTGACGTAAGTCACTTGGGCTCAGCTTTTGTTCAGCTGCTGTACTTTAAAGATCTCTATTCATTCCCATGAAAAATTTTCAGCCCCATACTGTGGCCTAAACCTATTCCCAAAGGTCACAACACACTTGTGATACAAGGTCAAAAGGTCAACAATCATGGAAGGTTGGTTGTATATTGCTTAATATCCCACTTGGAATTTTTAAATCATATGAAGATGTCACCTTTGCCAGTGAAGGGCTGCAAAATTTATGCCCATGTTCAGCACTTATGGCCTGAGCACAGGGGGTCTTTATCCTGCTGTGACATGGGACCTCAGTTTTTGTGGTCTCATCTGAAAGACCACCCCATTTAGTCACCTCTTATGGCAAGCATGAGGTACTGAGGACCTATTCTAACATATCCCCACAGGATAAATGGTATGAAATATAAGGTCTTGTCATAAGGAACCTATATACAAAATATGAAAGCCTAATCATAAATAGTTCAAAAGGTACTGCCTATGTTACTTTTCTTAAAAGGAGGTAAAATTCCAAGGTCAAAGGCACAAGTTCAAAAACTTTGGTACCAAAAGAAAGAGTGTCACATGAAACATGAATAATATATCATTTCCAATTCATGAGCAAGATTAAAAGTTTCAAAATTTGGGTCAAATTCCAAGGTTAAGATCAAAAAGTCTAAGACTATGATATGAAATATAAGGTCTTGCCACAAGGTATCTATATACAAAATATGAAAACCCTACATTAAATAGTTCAAGAGATATTGTCTAGGTTAGGATTTCTATACAGCAAGTTAAACTCCAAGACCTTAAGGTAAAAAAATTGGTACCAAAACAAAGGCCTTGTCACGAGAAATGCATACATAAATTTGAAATATGAAGGCTCTATCACAAACCACTCAAAAGATATGAGCAAGGTTATAGTTTAAGACAGACATACTGGACGAAACCAATATGCTTCCTGACTTTAGTACAGAGGGCATAAAAAAAAATCTTGAATCAACATAACCTGGGAATGTTTACATTTTGATGTAATTTATGAAGCCCTGCTACTTCTGAAATGAATTTGTTTTCATTCAATTTCTGTATATTCCCATATAAAACTTCCAACTCCTACCATGACCCTATCCTAACCCAAGGGTCCCTGAATTTAGCAAACTTGAATTTACACTACCTAAAGATGCTTTCATCTTAATATGACTAATAATCATGGCCCTGCTGTTCTTGAGAAAATTTATAAGGATGTTTCCCCATATAAAACTTTAATTCCCATTTGTAACCTCACCTTATCATTAGGGTTATGATTTGAACAAATTTGAATCTACACTACCTGGGGATTTTTGCATATCAACATGAGTAATCATAACCCTGTTCTTCTTGTGAAGAAGATTTTCAAAGATTTTTGCTATATATCAACTTGCAAAATTTTGACCCCATATTGTGACTCCAACCTACCTCTTGAGGCCATGATTTAACAAACTTGAAGTTTCAACTTTTCTGACCCAGTGGTTCTTAAGATTTTTAAATGACCCACCATATTTTTGAATTTTCTTGATTATCTCCCCTTACAAATAGCATACTTTCTTTGAAGAAACTTGAATCCTCAAGGAGGATTTGTGCCAAGTTTTGATTGAAACTAGCCCACTGGTTCTGGAGAAGAAGTAAAAAATGTTAACAGTTTACAGACAGATGAATTCCGGACAAAAAGTGATCAGAATAATAAGCCAGTAATACATGTACATTTGCATTACTGATGACATGTAAAACTGTCAGAAACTTTTATTTAGTATTGAATCTGTATGTATTGTACTACATTGGCCTACATTTACACAGCTAACTAAACATCAATTCAAAATGAAAGCATTTCTGTGTTTAATGAAAAATTGAACTCCCACCTTTGAAGGTAATCCTTGACACTCTCAAATCCGTGGTGACGAGCCAGGTGAATCATAATACCAGTGCAGGATTTTCCTTGCTTCTTGCGACAAAAACTACAATTACATATACCCCTGCATGGAGGGCAATTCCAGTTCTGCAAGACAAACATATGTAAACTAATAAAAAAGGGACCATCCTTTGTTAATTTTGTATTTTTACTTCTTTCATAAAGAAATAACCCCCCTCCTTTAAAAAAAAAATAAAAATCATTTTTATGATATTAGTTATCCACATCCAATAAATTCCATGAAATACAACTCGGGGTAAATCCACAACCCAGATAAATAAATTCATTTCTTATGTAAGCAAACAATACTACATGTAATTAATTATTGATTAAAGTAAGGAAATTCATATCAGATATATTTATTTTTACAAGCCAGGGGTAATCATGTGATGTCACTATACTTTAATCATGACACATACATTCTATGGAACAAATGTCAACATTTTTTTTTCTTTGCAAGTAAATACACATTTGCATTATAATGTCAACTTATTTATACATACCCTCAGCTTCAACAAGGTGTACAAAAATTCACACCAGGCACATTAATCAATCAAAACTTGTATAACAAGTTACCAGGTATATAGGAAATATTGTATTTTGCCTTTTGCCTTGCTGGATATGAAATTTACTAACCAGGTATCATCCTGTACCAAGTCAATAAATGACCATATTAACAAAAATTATCCCACTAATGGTCACAAAAGGAATTAAAAATTTACTTAATTTCAAGGATTGACAAAAATAGTAATCTGATTGTGCAAGTGATTATTTCAGTAGGAAATGCAATTATTTCAATTGTGTTAAAACTTCATAAATATTAGAAAATAAAGTCTGACTCCATATTTTTTGTTTTTGCAATCATTTAATTTTTAACTAGCAAATGCCTTTTCTAGTAGGTCATACAGTATCTTATTCTATCAGTAAATAAATTATCTGACGTATGATTTATCTTAGTCATGTCAAATACAAATAAATTACAAAAATGTCCCAGGCAACCCATAAATATGTATGAAAATGTAATTCACTGTTACAACCTCTTATACTTAGTTGGATAAAGAAGGAAAACCTGGTTATTCAATGATTAACCATTGGCTGACCCTGCAAAGGGTGATAATTAAAAAAGTGTATTAGAGTCAAAATCTTTCAGACAACAAACTTTTCATTCAGACAAGTTAAACATTGAGTTTACTTGCCCAAAGGGCAATATATTGTACTTCAGGGTTCTCAATAAATTTAGAAGTAGCAGGTGAAATTATCTAGAAAGTAGGAGGAAAAATATTTGAGTGCTGCAGGAGGCATTTTCTTTTTAGGCATTAAAATCATTTGTAAAATGTCAGCAAAACATCATTAAAATGTGCTTAAATAAAGGAGAGCTTGGGCTGAAGTTGCTTATCCTAACAAGTTTATACCCTCCTCTTGCTAGATAATATCCACTAAAGCCTAGTTACTTTACAAAGGTTATAATCAGTAACTTCAAAATGCAAACTAAAATTCTATTAAAAGAATATCGCTGCTTCAGAATGAAACTACTAGTTTATAAAAGTCATATCTTATCCATATATGATGTAACAATTTTAGTATTCTCTGTTCTCAGTAATAAGGGGCCTCTGTGGCCGAGTGGTTCGAGCATTATGCGCGAAATCACAAGGCTTCTCACCTCGAGCCGGTTCGATTCTCGCTCGTACCGATATATGCGAGAAAGTTTGCCAGTTTCCTTTCGGAAGGTCGGTGGTCTTTTCTCGGGTACATTGTATCTGGGTTCTCTCCTCCACCTACAAAAACTGGACGCCACCAGATGACTGAAAAATTGTTGAGTGTGACGAAAAACAACAAACAATCAATCATTCAATCTCAATAATAAATTTAACAATTCAAAAGTTCAGCATAATATGAAGAAAGGTTATTGTAAATTTGAACACAATTCAACTCCCAATGAATACTATCTAACTTAGGTTTCTTCATGAAATAACCTGTTATTTTCTTCATGATATGCATGCTTTTGTTTTGCTTCATAGAAAACTAAGATTGGGATTACCAAACTAAAAACTGGAAATTATCTCTATGAAGTGTTTTTGCAAGCCTGATGACAGATTACTCAATGAGCAGAATTGCCTGCCTGCCTGCCCGGCATACACCATACTATAAGGCGGATGCATGTTGTGCAACATGGCCAAAAATTGAATAAAAAAAAAGAAAGAAAAAAAAAAAAAAAAAGAGAAGTGTTTGTGAAGCTCAAATTTCCCCGATAATGGCAAATTCCAACAAGAGGTACTGTGAGCACTGCTCACTAGAATATCCCCCTCCCCTGTTCATCTTAATCTGCCAAACCCAAAGGGTGTTCCTTTGACCCTAAAATTGATACAGGGATCATCTTTGCTCCATGCGTAGTCCATATAATTGATATGGCGACTCTAGGTGAAAAAGATAACATGCAAGAGCTTTGTTGAAAATTTACATTATTTATTCAAAATGTTCAATGAAAATTACTGTGATAAAGAATATGATGTGGTGAAAATTTTTCTGTGTTATTATTGACATACACTGTGTCCCCACCCCACCCCAAATTTTCTGGCCCAAAAAGACAGTGCATGTATTAAACACAAATGGGTATCCTATTCAGCAAAATTTGGCAATTGTATTTATCTGATACATTTTTGTCTTTTTTTTAAAAAATACATACCTCATTCTTCAGAGCTTCTTTAGCATCTTCTCCATATCTGTTTCTCAAGCAGGGGCCACAAAACTGTAAGGTAAACATATTGCAATTGATACACCCCTGTATAAAACTAAAGACTTTGTACTGCCAAGTATATTTTTCTACCAGTCAATACATATACAACCTTTGTGCACTTACCTGGCCTCTAACCCCAAAACAGAACCCTGATCTACAGATAGTCTTCATGTCTGCAGTCTTCTGTCTGCACTGATGGCATGATGTTCCCTACAATATACCAATATCATTACTAACCAAAGTAACTCACAAGAAATGTATTTAGACAACATATCACCAGCACCACCTATTTATGTTAAATATTAAAATGAAATTAGTGATCTGAACACACTAGCAATTAGTTTCATTATTAATATTCCTTTATCAAATATTGATTTCAATTTCTAAATGGTCTCCAACAGATTGTTCCTACTTACATAAAAGCTGTCATAGCGTTTCTCACTAACATGGACTGCTACTAGTGCTAAATCATCCTCGGTGATTTCTTCAGCAGGCCTCGTATCTATTTGGCAACTTTTGGTGTAGTTAGACTTGGGCAGTTTTTCATCCTGCAAGTTCATTCAGAGCATGAAACTTCCATACCCATGAGTTATATGCACTTTGATAAACAATAATTGATCAATAAGAGCATTTCAAATACAAACTTTCAAAAGAAAACAAGAGACCCATAGGCCATAATGGTCATCCGAGTCTAACACAATATAAACTTAACATACTATTGTGTAATACATTCTTGATTGACACTTGCGACCTAACAAAATTATGGACATTTTATTCTTAGAAAGATGTTTAGAAAGATTATGCAATACATGTTTATCTCCACTGTACATTTTCCCAGAAAAGGAATGATCTGGAAGCTTTGTTTTTGTACAAATAGACTGTCAATTTTGTGGTAAGAAGCACTCGACAGAATTACATTTGGAATTTACATCTAGGGATTGAACAGCTGATTTGTGACAGCTTATATTCTCATGTGTGAATTCAGCCTGCAAACTTATTTGAAGACTTTCTTGAAAATAATCACTATAATAATATGGCTCAACCCTGGAATTAAACCATTACCCTCCCTAGGACTATGAAATTTGCAATTTTGGAAGAGAACCACATGTACCTACTCCTTCTAAATGTCTATTTAGTTCAATTTAGTATCAAGAGCATGAAAGAAGATATTATTCAAATGTTTTACATATCTACATTACATATACCAAGTTTGGCCCTGCCTGGAGTCAGAGAACCTCTACCCCTGGGATCATGATGTTTACAAATTTGGTAGGTCTTTTTGCTCTAAATCACTATTCATTTTGTTCAGATACATGGTTGTAGAGAAAATGATTTTTTGAAATTTTTTGGCAGTTTCTGCTCCACCCCTAAGGCCCCGGGGATGCAGGAGTCCTGAAATTTACAGTAATGTCCACCTTGTCCCAAATATGTTTCATACCAAATTTATAAAAGAATTGAAATGGTAGTTATCAAGAAGTTAAAAATGTTCGTTTGTTTATACATCTAATCACTAAACATTTTGGCCCACCCTGATACCAAAACCCCTACTCCTGAAATCATGAAATTTACAATTTTGGTAAAGGGCTACCTGCTTATTCTAAATATCCAATTAGTTTCAATTTAACATCAATAACATTAAAGGAGATGTTTTTTAAAAATATTTTACACATAAATACTATATTACATGTTTACCAGCCTTGGAAATCAGAATCTTTTACCCTGGGATCATGAAATTACAATTTTGGTAGAGAACTTCCTACTCTAATATCACTTTGCATTTAGTTTTTCTTACACATGTGTGGTTGTAGAGCTGTTTGAAAATTGGTCAATTTTTTAGTCCCCCCCCCCCCAAAGCCCCAGGGGTGCAAGAGTCCTGAAATTTACAATTTATGTCTCCTTGTTCTAAACATGCTTCAAACAAAATGTGAAAAGAGTTGGAATGATAGTTATCGAAAAGTTAAAAATGTTAAAGCATGACAAATGACGCAGGCCAATTGCAACAGGTGACCTGAGTTTACTCCTTGATCAAAACCAAAAACTGACCTGTTTAAATGATAAATAAATTTTCTTACTTTAACATTTCAACTGTACTTTATAAGCCTCCATAATGATAAGTACAAGTCTTGGTCAAGTGCTTAGGAATTCAGTATGAAAAGCAAAGAAGCAGAAAACAAAACTGACTTGATCATAGGCATCCTTTTATTGGAGCAATCATTTTTGAATAGGGTTACTCTATAATTCTCTTACATAGGTAGGGATTACTTCATTTAAAACATTAGTTTGTTGGTTTTTTTTAAATACTTGCTATTTTTAAACATATTAATGACCTGATTTTAGACTGCAATTTATATTTGTCTACAAATTTACCAATTGACAAACTGTTGTTTCAATGACTCAAATCTACATAAGCCCAAACAGGATTGTGACATATATGGCCAAATCATCTTAATTAAAGGTCACAGTGACCTAATGTAGGGTGTGACACACCTTCTACCTAAGATAGATTAACTGACCAACTTTGAGGATTTTAAGCCAAATAATTGTCCAGTTGGGAGTCTGAGAGGGTTTTGCCATATTTGGTAATATCTTAATCAAAGGTCACAGTGACCCAACTTTAAAATGTGACCCACCTTCTATCCTAGCTGTATCAGCTGACAAAGACTGATGATTCTAGGTCTCTATAGTATTTAAGTTAGGAGCTGGACTTGAAAAAACTAATGGACAGATGCAGGACACCAACATACCATCATATAATGGAAAGGCAAACATATAAAACTTAATTATAACTATAAGTATTCTCCAAAATGATTTATATGGAGAAATTTATGAACAACAGAACAATGTAACTTGTATTTTCCAAGAGAGTAAACATACAATAGTATATCTATGTTCATTAAATTAGGAAATCTACTGTTCACTAAATTGAGAAAAATTTAAGATTTTTCCTTTGGGAATGGGGCTGAATTATGGCCCCTGAATAGGTATTGATAAATCCTGTACTCATACTTATCAATGCTTTGAAGATCAATAGTCTAATGGGAAATTAATTGGAAACTCTAACACGAAAAGATAGAAAATTCCATTTTGAAAATTCAAGATTAAAAAATATCTTGAGTTAGCATTAAAAACAGAGGTAGGGTCTGAAAATCTAAAACATACTATTAATTCATCTTGGCCTTACTTAAATGTTTACACATAAACACTATATGCCAATTTTGGTCCTGCCCTGTCAGAACCTCTACCCAGGGGATCATGAAATTTAAAATTTTGGTAGAGGCCTTCCTACTTTACATGACTATGCAGTTAGTTTTTCTTACAAATTTTTTTTGAAAACAGTCAATTTTGACAGTTTTTAACCCTGCCCCTAAAACATTGGGGTTGCAGGAGTCCTGAAATTTACAATTTATGTCACTGTCCCAAAGATGCTTCATACCACTGAAATTTGAAAGAATTGGAATAGTAGTTCTCAAGAAGAAATTAAAAAATGTTCAATTTTTATCAGACGATAGATACAGACCAATAGGTCACCCGAGTGACTAAGGTGACCTAAAAAATCTTTCTATCTTAACACATGATGTGCAGTAACTTTCAATATCCAAGACACTGATCATAGATATCTTACCAGCTCATCAATGTCCTCTTTATAATCTATATCATCTTCCTCATCATCTCTGTCCTTTTTCACATCAGATTTCTTTTGGAAAAATCCAAAGCGAACTTTTAACCACTGGAAAAAGATATGAATAAACCATTGCTAAAACTTTATTACAGTTATATTTAGCAAAGTCTGCACAACCATTACCACAACATTAACTTGACATACATGTAGCTGAAGAAATTTAACAATTGTGTTGAAGGTATATCTTGACATGTGTAGTGGGAATTATATGTTATGAACTTTTTCATATCAAAATCATGAAGTGGTGATGCAAATATAAGTAGATGAAACATACAATTCATGCAAAGAAAAAAGTTGCATTGTAAATAAAAGGGTTTCACGATTGATGATCTGTGTAATAGTGGTCTATTCCAGTTTATACCCAGAAAGCTACTGTTCTGCACAAACATACATGTAGGATGCAACAACAGCCTAACAACTCTTCTAATGTCTACAACTTATGCCTTACATGCCAGTATCCATTAATGTTGAGTCATAATAGTGCAATAATACTCATGTATAATGAGGACTGCACTAGAACGGAAGAAGATCATAACTGCTGTCTTTCTAATTCAACTCAACATAAAATGACTCTTGGTGTGTGTGCATGAATTATCTTTAAAATGTTGAAATCACATGTCAATGCTTATATATTATAACTTTATTTTCATACATATTGTACTTTCACTTTCAAATATTATAATTTATGTGTAAAACCATCACTGAAATAAAAAATAACATTATACCACATAAGCCAAAAAAATTTCAAAATAAATTAAGTTTACTTCCATAAAAGCATTGGGAATTTTGCATTTAATAAGTTGGGACAGCTCAAACCCAGATGAATGAAAACATCTGATTGGTTCCAACATGTTACTAATTTGTATTTCTATATCTCACATTGGTTGGTGATGTATCAGAATCCTTTCCTGGATCACTGTGCCTCTCAATATCATTCTGACCAATCTTTCCTCCAAAGCGAGCTTTTCTGGATGGATTGCGTCGAATTGGACCAGGTGTCTTCAACTTTCTGTGTTTGTGTGGTGCCTGTTAAAATGAACATGTCCGAAATTTTATCACCTATCAAGCAAGAACAATCCATTTTGATGTTTGATTAAACCTTCAGTAAAATACATACTACTTGTTGATATATATGTTAAGTGCGATGGTTTAACATGCTGAAGTCTTTTGGTATGCAAAAATGAAAATGAATTTGAATGAAACAGTGTTTAGGTACAGACTGTACCAACATTGTTTTATCAAAAAATTCAATGCAAAATCCATGGAAAAAAATGAACTAAGAATACAGATTTAATCTTGCTAGTATTTAATTACCAATTAATTTTTAAACACAAAATTGTAGGAAATGTTTTGCGTTATTGCATCCCCCAGAATTTATTACATGTGCATAGCAAGTAATAAATGACAAAGAATTAGAAGCATACTTGGACGAAGAAGAGTTTTGATAACAAATGAACTTTGCTGTTCTCTCAGTCCTCAACAGTGTAAACTTCCATCCCATCATCTGTCTCAATCTTAATCACCCGTCCCTTCCTCTTGATCCTGACAGGAAGATGTTGGTGCCAGCAGATAGATGAATTGGGCTTAAAATCTACGATGTCTTCCACTGCGGGATTGAATACCTTAGTGTTGTTAGAGGCACAGCCTTTTTGGAAAACAGTTCTATGGGATATATTCCGTACTGGGACCATTTGTCCCCCACTTCTTCAATTTACTCATGACAAAACTTTCAACGGGACACACCGATGTTTCACATCTTCAGTTAGATTTTGAAAGATGTTACAAATGATGTCATAGTAACATGACCTCACACACATTACTTTATCCACCATCAGACTTTGGTGTGTCAGCCCATTGTCCTTTGGCATGGCATGGTGTTGAGGGTGTCTGCTGTGACCCGAGTTCGATCCCAATGATCGGCAGTGGTTGTATATGAAAGGATATGGTGGTTGCTCACTCAGACACTTGGGTTTCCTCCAGGTACTCCATTTTCCTCCCACAAAATGACCCCCTAGTGCCAACATCCGTGCAAATCGGTAAAATAGCTAGTTTATAGGAAGGCTGTCACGTTTACAAAATTTTGTAAACGTTTAAACGAAGCATTGTAAACGAAACGTTACTGTTTAAACGAAGTGTTGTATAATTTAATAAAATAAAATACGCACAGAATTTAAAGAATCAAACACACCTCTAATCGAAAGTTGTAAAGTGTGCGCAAAACAACGAATGTGTTTCCATTTCAGGTGCTCAACACACGAGACCATGTTGGACGCGTTATCAGTAACGATTCCTATAACTTTCTCGTCAGTAATGCCAAATTCCTGTGTTATTGCTTTTATTTCGTTAGCTGTGTTCTCACCGGTATGTCTGTCGGTGATTTTTCTGGTGGCCAAAACTGTATTTTGACAGTTCCAGTCATCATCAATAAAATGGGCAGTTTCTGTAATGTATGCCTCAGTGGCAAGGCTTGTCCAGTGATCTGATGTCAGCGCTACGGCAGACACGTTTTTTAAGTTTTCTTTCAGTTTCTGTACCTCCTCGTCATATAGTAAAGATACGTAGTTTGAAATAGTTCCTTTTACAGGGATTTTATAATGCGGATTGAGTTCATTACAGAAATCTTTGAATCCCTCACCACTAACAATACTTGGTGGTCGTAAATCACGCACGCACATCAGTGCTAATTTCTGGGTACACTTTTGATATTTTTCTCTTGAAAATACCGGCGTTCTATAAGCTGTAATTGCTGTTTGCGTCAATGTTGCGGAAGACCCTGGCTTGTGACTTTTATCAGATGCATCAATACTTGTAGACTTGTGTTTGAACTTGATGTGATTGGTCATTGTCCCTGCACTCCCTCCGGCATAAGTAAGCTCCGTAGCACATAAATTGTATTTCACTTTTTTCTTTCCTGCTACTTCCAACTCCGTAAAATAATTCCATACACCAGAACGTTTCTGTTTTTTGGCCATTCTAATTTTGAGAGTTGCGAGTCTTGCAACAGATGATAATACAAATATAGTTTAAGAATACCTGTTTGAAAGCAATCGACAATTTTATGACGTATTGAATCTCATCCATTCACTTAATTTCATTCAGCAACTTTCTTCAATGAAAAAAAAAGAAAGACACATACCAAAGATGCCATGCAAGTGACACGTAAATATGCATACAGATTTTAAATTTGAACATTTTTCCAGATTTGTATCCATACATTTAGATATCTTATTAGGAATTTTCTGGAGGGGGGGGGGGGGCGGCGGCTATAATTGCCGTCAAAACCGTTAATAAATGTTTATTAAATTGCCGTCAAAACCGTTAATAAATGTTTATTAAAAACAATAAAGCACATTTTGCAAGATGATCAAAGAGCAGCACAGTAATGCAATACAAGCCAGAAACATATAGTAAGAGATTCTGAGACCCTTTCAGTTTACTAATTAAATATGACGGGGAAAAAATTGTTCACCGTTCCTATAGCCTATAGTCAAACTTTTATAAATTCATTACTTCCCCTTGCAATTTGTTTAATAAGTTTATTCACTTGAAATAATTATTCAAATAATTTAGATTGTAATTTGAACCCTGCAAGATTTGTGCCACATATATAAGACATCGTTTAAACGTTTAGGGATTTTGTAAACGTTTACAGCCCAAACACGAAACGTTAACGGTTACACGTGTACACGCGACAGCCTTAGTTTATAGCTATTGTTTATTGTTGTTTATGTATGTCTGACTTTCAAAATAAAGATCATTTATTTATTTGAGCCTACCAATGATGTGCCATCACATTTTAGCATAGTGTGTCAAAAGGAGGGGGACAACACACTTTCGCATGACCATCGCACTTCAGTTCAGGCCATCACACTTTGGTGTGACCATCACACTTAAAGAGTTTTACATATATGTACTACAGATAACTAGAAAACTGACAAGATCAACAAGGGCCCAACTAAGGGCTATCAAAGGAAAGTGACATCTGTTTTAGATACCATAATGTTTAGGTCTTCAAAATATTTTCAAACACATTCGACAAATATGCTCAACAATTAAATCTCTACATACACGGGTGGGGCAGTTTATCTTACTCCTAGAAAAAACATACCATGTATGCACTACAAAACTTCATAAGCATGTATCAAAATACTTTCATAAAACATTGTTTTTTCAATCAACAAGCACTCCATTTCAGAATTTTCTATGACAAAAATTCAGTATTATTCACAATAGGACACACTCACTTGAAATCTATTTTGTGACTTTGTTTAGTAGACAGAACAGTTCACTAAGGTGTAATGTGCCAGAACACATAATTCAAGGCATAAGTTACATCTGAATTTAACTCCAAATTTGCAATTGGATGTCAGAAATTTAACTTTGTATACCAAACCTGATCTTGAGTTTGATGACTAAGAATGACATGCACTTTCGTATGGAACATTCAAATATAAAAAATATATATACTTGATGTTGTAGGGTAATAATTATCTTTATTTCCATTCTAAATTTCAAATTGAATTATCTCCTTTTGACAATGTTCAATATATATAAAATCACAATAAAGATGTTGACATACATATAGACAGGCAAGGTGATATGAACCCAAAATTTACAGGTGTCTTCCTTTTATTGTAGAGTACTTTTGTGCACAGTTTGAAAACTGTACTGTAGAGTCACAACAAAAATGTTGACAGACAATTGGACAGACGGAGGGGCAATGTGATTACTGCATTTCATGAAGGACCCTCATATTTTTTTTCTCTCTTTCTTTTTTTTTTTTTTTATACACACATTAACATCAAATATACTATATAAATAAATGCATTAACAATCAAATGGTACCTTGAATCTTGGAACAACTTTCTTCACCTTTGGGTGCCATTTCACTTCTGCCATCAACTTCTCTAACTGAAACATGCAAAATGGAGATCTAAAACTTCTACTGGAACAATGTTAACATTGGTTGTTAAAAACAAACAATTAATGGTCACATACTTACAATAGCTTTATTGTCTTCCAAATTTTTGGCTCTAATGTCCTCATACTTAAGCATGATTGTCAACTTCAAATTTCACTCTGTAACAAAATATAAATGCTATCATATTTCCAATGAAAAACTTTATGACCAAACCTCTGGTTAAAACAAGAGGCCCACAGGCCTTATTGGTCACACAAGTATTTACTTAAAGGTATAACTAACCTCAAGGGCTATGAAATCTATAATCATTTTTTGTTCTACATATCAAAGTTAAATTCTAATATTTAGCAGAAGTATAAAACAAGACATGGTCTCAAACAAAACTGTCCCTTGAAGTCCCTATCCTATATTCATGGAAGACTTTACATAAAATAATATACTGTATAATGGTAATTTTTTTTATGGCTGTCCATTGAGGGAATTTTCCTGATAGAAAAAAATCTGCAAAAATTACTATCACAATATGTAAGCATGTTTGTGTTTATAGGTACATATAAATATAAGGCAACTGTGGAAGGTAGAACTTGGTTCCATTTACAAATGAAAATGCAAACATTTCAAACTGCACAAAATACCTATTACATAGTATGTTATATTGTCAGTATATCATTTTGGACCTGCCCCAGAGTCTGAGCCATGGGGTTGAGAAATTCACAATTTCGGTACATCCCTCTGATTTTCCTTAGGGATACACATGTATGTACATTTGTGAAGTACTTGCCTAAGGACAGGTTGAAACACCAAAATCACTTGTCCTACCTCAAAATTCACTTGTCCCAACTTATATTAAGACATATATTAACTGTTTAAAATAGTTTACCTTGTTATATTCTATAAATTCAATTCATTCATATCTCTTTGTGTTTGCTCATCTTAATACCAGAAATGTCATGTCACATCAGTGCTGACTGCAATGGTCATGTAGGCCAGACATTCAGAAATCATTAATTAAGCAATACAGCACATAGAGTGGGTGATGTGGTTCAATTGTTTAAGAATAAAAGTCTTACTCACTTGGAGTAATCATCTCCATTTGTCTAGTCATAACTCAATGGAGCTTCTTTAATTGGACGGAAATACTGCATATACATATTGCAACACCATTTATAGTTTTGCATCCAAGCTTCTATGAAAATATTTTACTTGTGATGCATTGGTTTCTAATTTTTAAAGTTAGCAACTATTTATGAACATGTGGTTGGGTGAAATTGATGTGAACATGGCAAATTACTTGTCTTTGAAATTCAGTGCATACCAAAATAAAATACTAACAGTACTTAATTTGACAATGTAACCCATTCTCTTTAGCGTGTCAAAGTGGCAAAATGCAAGCTTGTGTATTCTAACTCCAATTTAAAAATTGCATACAATTTTCAGGACGTGCCAGAGTGACCAATTACAATTGTTGTTTATACATTGCTGTCATGTGATAGTAGCTGAATGCAAGCCTGTGTATTCTAACCCCAATTTAAAAATTGCATACAATTTTCAGGACGTGCCAGAGTGACCAATTACAGTTGTTGTTTATACATTGCTGTCATGTGATAGTAGCTGATTGTAGGGCAAAGTTGAGATCAATATAATGTTTCACTAGCAGATGGTCTGTCAAGAACTATACAGTCCTAAAAAGAGGAAGAACGCTGATGATATAAGTCATTATTGGTGTTCAGTACCTTCATGTAAAGCAGATGGAAAGAAGAGGGTACATTTAGATGCGTATCTTTGGATGCAAGGCATGAAGATTTACTAATATCCTTATCCTTCTCTGCATAATTGTCTGTCATTTCTACATCCTCAAGATTTATTTCCCTCACCAACTTGCATAATTTAATCAATTGCGTTTTCCTATGAATGGTTAATGTAGTGATCCCTTTCTTGGAAAGAGAGCGTCTTCCAATTTTTGTTTATGTATCTGTTATATTGTAAGTTTTTAGAAATTACTTTTCATAAAATTATTTTCAATGCGCGATAACAGTTAAAGTGGACCTGGAATTCACAAGTCCCATATTGACAATGATCATATATCAATCAGGTCCAGTACAATATCTGCATTTAGCTACATAGCTTTATTAAGCTACTTAAATAGCTTGATTTAGCTATTATGAAACTCCTATCATATTAATTTTTAAAAGCATAAAAATTTAATTTCATTGAGTGAACATAATTCATCCTTGTACTTCATAAAACACAATGTAAACAAAAAATAATTCTTAAACTATGTCCCTTAAGAAAAAAAAATATTTAAAATTGTTGGATGTTCAGGATTATTAAGCAACAATTATCTAATCTACTGCACAGAATAAAAAGTCAAGGATGATCAACATAATGGATAAGCAGTCAGATTCCATATTGTAAAGTCATCATACTTATCTATGCTTCAACACACGTAGGATGGTGGACACTTAACAACACAAAAGAAATTCTCTTTATATTAAAAATCTTAAAATGACATAGTATTGTCATGAAGTCAAATAAGAACAGTGTTCTGATTAGTTCAAAGTATAAACATGTTCAAAAACCATTATGCGACTTTTTAACTATGCAGTTGCAATTTAAAAAATCCAGTCTAATTCAATTTAAACTACCTAAATCAAGCTATTTCAAATAGCTTTATAAAGCTATATAGCTTAATAAAGCTATATAGGTAAATATACAGAATGCGCTGGACCTGTCAATTAAGAATTAATGATGCATTTCAATAAAATGCATGTAATTTTCTCAATCATGTTTTAATAGTGATTCAAAACACTTAAAATGTGTATACATACTAAGTGCCGACAAGTTTACTATTATAAAGGAATACTGTCTGTTCTAATACTCAAATTCCACATTAAAAATTCATGTTTGTTTACATTATTTTGTTGCATACCTTTACATATTATCATATATTACTATCCCACAAGTGGTCATCTCCAAAGCCAAGAGAAAGTGAAAACTGACTATTCGGAACGACTTTCAAGGGTATTCTATATATGTACATGGTACGTTGCAGAATCCCTATTTTGGTTTTTGCGCAACGAAATTTGGTGGGAAAATCACATAATTTGGAACTTTAAATCAAAAAAAAAGGGGGGGGGGGTATGATGTATACGTACGCTATCCATACTTAGGTGCATGCGATTCACTTCCTAAAGTAAACTACTAAAAGTTTATTTAAATGTGTATATGTACCCATTATATACAATATTCATATCTAAAATTCTATAGGTATTGGTAAATAAGTAAAATTTATATGGAATACTTACAATAATTCCAACAAGCTATGTTTACATGTGCGCATTCACAATTTTCCCGCCACCGGTAGAGGGCGTTTGTAAAGAAGAGTAGTGATAAATGTAGTACGACTGAAAGCCGAAAAATTGGGATTGCGGTTATACACGATTTTCTTTCTTAATACTGAATAGCGTGTTATTAAACTTTAAGTAATTACTATCTGTAATCTATTAAACAAGAATCATAGGCATAATGCATAGGCGCTCGACGTTTTAAATACTTATAATTATAAAAATAATGTCTTCCTGTAAACAAACTAATATGAATTTAAGACTGGATCCAACACCTTAAAGTCTAATTTGCGGCAGATTTCCTAGGATAGATACCTTTGGTATTCAATAGGTTCTGAGAACACATATAGTTGAGAGGTATAAACAGAAAACCAACATCCAAGGAAACGCGAATGGAAACGGCCCAAGGCCGAAACCAGTAAACCAAATAAAGTTTCCATTCGCATTTCCTTGGATGTTGGTTTTCTGTTTATACCTCTCAACTGTAAACAAACTAGATCAATTCACAAGGTATGTCACGCCGCCACCTTGGTTTTATTTTTTACCAGCTGTATTTCTTGCAATTCTCGGCGGAAAATTCGGTATAATATAATAATTACACCCCTACCGTTTAGAAGCAACTCTGTCAAGGTCTTACTTTTCGTATCGTCATGGTGAACTAAAAATGAAGTCCATGTATCGGCTATAATCAACCGTCAAACATAGTCTACTGCTTCTGTGACATAGTACTGTTATTTGTTTGTTTGTTTTACGTCCCGTCCAGAATTTTTCACTCATATTGAGACGTCATCAGCTGTAGGTGAAGTACCACAAATTTAGACCTATGCTTAGCGCTCAGGGCCATAGCAGTCAGGGTTCTTTAATGTGCCAACGTCTACCGTGACACGGGACCTCCGTTTTTAAGGTCATATCCGAAAGACCCGTGATTCTCACTTCTAAATGCTGAGCGTTCGACGAAGGAGCAATCACTACCTATTTTTCGTCTTATGTTTGATGGCACGAGCGGGGCTCGAACACACGACCTCCCATTTAAGAAGCAAAAGATTTACCCACTGAGCTACCGCGACCAGTTACAAGCATAGAGAAAACAGGGCAGTGTGATTTTTCATTAGCCTGTCATTACCTGACTTTGATGCATGCCCCCAAAACAGTGAGATCAGTCGTTCATCATTTAATCATGAAACAATACTCTTCTCCACTTGATTGCTGTTCTGGTGCTTGATTTTAAAAATGTGAGCATATAATACTTAATAAAGAAATTTCCTTACTTAGGAAATCTGCACTACTTGATTGAGGATGCTTGCATATAAATTCAGATTACACCCTTGTGGACCTTGACAAGATATTTGAAGGATTATAATTTAAAACTTGTGTAATATTTTTAGATTAAATTGTACACAGCTGATTATAAAGTATAAAATAATTTCAGAGGAAACTGTGAAATTCTGCATTTAAGTTTAATGAAAATATATTAACAAATTTAATTTGGGCTCACCCACATCACCTTGTTCCTGATACAGGACTATCTTTGAGACATGGTGAATTTAATTGGACCCACTCTAGATCCAGAGTCATGAAAAAGGGTAAATTAATTTAACACTAGATGGGGATACTTTCATTATATTAATTAGAATTGTATCCATGTCACTTTTGAAAGGAGATGACAATTTTTTTTGTTTAATTGAATTTTAAATTTACATTTTTTGACTTTATATGAAAATCCTTAAATATGGTTTTCCTATGAACCATAAGGCTAAAACTGATATAAGAGCATCCTCTAGTAGCATAGATTCAAAGTTCATACCATGACCACTGGGGCCATGGTTTGGGGCAAAACGGGGGTTTAAATTCTACATTAGAATTTAAAGTATGATGGAAATTAAAAAATATTCTCCATACCAAGAGAACAATTTGTATGAAAGTGTCCTCAAGGACTCGCAATACAAAGCTTTACAAAAGAATATATGAAATTAGTAAGAATGTTCCCTCTCAAGATCAAGGGTCTATTCAACATATAGGCATATTTATGTAGTGTAATATCCACCCGAGTGATTTTCAACCGTTTCAAAAAGAATAGATGTAATCATGGAACCCTTTCACATAATTTTGTATACATAAGGAAAATTACAAAATTGCAAGTCATTTTTATTTTGCTACCCCAAAATTTGCATGCATAATTTACTGTACACTGTAACATATACATGAAGTGAACTATGGTTACTATTTTTGTAAATTTCAAACATATTACATTCACACCGACTCGTTTATTGCACAGAAATGTACCAGCCTATTTGTACTGTCACAGTGAAACCAGGGACACAAAATGAAATGACAGAGTCAATATAATGTTAACAATTAGATTCATGGCACAGATTCCATTGCAGGTGGAGGTGCCAATTTGAGCTGGAAGTTTTCTTGATTGAAGATACTTGAAGTTCCTCTGTGCGACCTTGGTCCCGATTCCTTGGATAATTCATTAAGTAGTGCCAGCTACAATTTAAAATAATTTCTAGTTTTGAAATACCAAGATAAATATTATCAAGTACACATATGATATTGTATATTACCAAAGACATTTTGTACTTAATGTACTCTGTCCTAAATCCACATTTCAAACCTTAGATACCATTAATGAAAATATAACTCACTCTTGATGGAGTCTTTAAAAAGTTTCTCACAAAATCAAGGGCTTGACTATGCTGGGGATCAACAGAAATATTCTGCAGTAAAGAAAAGAATACTGTAAAATACATCTGCATGCAATTCTACAATTTTCCAGCCTTTATTTCAAACAAATTGCAAACAATTAAGTTAATGCAAGAAAAGTTCATCATGTTTATTTAATTCCTACTCACATCTTTGCTTTTGGGTTGTCCACGGTTACTGAGACTGCGGTGAAACCTGGTGCTCTGAAACTGGCCACGTTTCCGGTGACTACATATATAACAAATCCAGGAATCCTCACCATCAATCACATGGACTGATCCAATCGACTGCAGGCAACCCTTATGGTAACTGTGTCCACATCTGAAATTTAAAAATTTCACATTTTGTAATTTTTGGGATTTTAAGTATATTTTCAAAGAATATTCCTAAGTAAAACTTAATCCTTCTGTGACCCTGCCCTGAACTCAGGATCCATGGTGTGAACAACCTTGAATCTACACAATATAAGCATCCTTGCATATCAATTTTCATAACAATTTCCTATATACATATATTCCTATGGAATCCCAAGTTTAACACACCAGGCCACAAAAGTCATGGTGTACGCAAAAATAATGCATGTATAAGTTAAATTTACACAACTTGAGAATGTCTGCATATCAATTTCATAAATTGTACTGTTGTGATTCTTGAGAAAATTTTCAAATCATTTTACTATACTGACAAATTTTAAAAACGCAACACTTGATAATTTTATATATTATAAATTTGTTCATATATCTAATAAACAAATTCATAGTGGTATATTATAAACCATGTTAACTGCACACTATTCTTTGATTTTGAACATCATTTTATTCACAAAAAGGCTACAGTTGAAAGGAATGTCAAAAATGTGGTTTTGTTCACTGGTACCAGGTATGACCCCATTAACAGTGATGATGGTGCAAAGGCGACGTGACATTGATTGACAAACATTTCGGATGGTCCTCTGAGGAATATTCTGCCATTCCTCCAACAAGGCTCTTCCTAATTCTTGCGGATTATGAGGCTGAGGCTGGCGGCTGCGCATACGTCTCCCCAGCTTGTCCCACAAATGCTCGATTGGATTCAAGTCTGGGGACATAGCAGGCCAATCAAGGATGTCAATGATGTTCGTTTGAAAAAAGTCAATCTTGCTGTATGTGCGCACGCATTGTCCTGTTGGAAAATTAACCCATTTCCTTGCCTATGCTGCTGCATTAATGGTGCTAAAACAGGCTGCAGAATTACGTCCACATACCTCCTAGCAGTGAGGGTTCCATTTAAAACGACAAGTGACCAAAAATTGTTGTTAATCGCACCCCAGACCAAGACGACTCCCCCTCCAAACCTGTTGCACTCGAGGACACAATTGTCTGCAAAATGTTCATGTAAACGACAGTAAACTCGACACCTGCAGTCTGTGTTGCTAACATTAAGTCTGGACTCATCTGAGAACACAACAGTTGACCAATTTTGACGTTGAGTCAGATGCTGCATTGCCCATTGCAATTTGTACCATCGGTGATGCAGTTTAGCTGTAGCCCCTTATAAGGTCTGCAGCGGATCCCATGGCACTTCAAAATTCTGGAAATAGTTCTAGGATTAATAGGCCTTCCATGACGTCCGTGGTTGCAGCGGCCGTAAACCTATTGCACAGATGACATTGACGTATGAACGCTTGTTGCCATGGCATTGTTACAAACAGTTATCCAGGTCTTGGGCGATCATTTAGGGATCCTGTCTGATGGAATCGTGCCAACAACCAGCTAACTGTACAAGGATGAACATTAAAACGCCTTGCAACCTCACGCTGACTAACATCTTGCAGCATACCAAGTGCCTGATTGCGTATTTCATTGCTTACGCGTGGCATAGTCTTGGTTTTGAATTTTTTCTGATAGTGGTCAGTCTATGCTTTCACCCAAAAAGCTGTTTTATTGCGAAAAACTCCTCTATTACCTTTCCATGTGTTTGAAAAAAAGCCCTGAAAATTTCGCACGATGCTATTCACAATGCGCAAACAATGAACACATGTAAATCTAGAGATGGGTTTTAAAAATCAATACGACATATGTTGGATAAATTTGGCAATAAAAGTTTTATATGTAATGTTTTCAATGAATAAATTAAAAAAAATGTGTGTTGTGTTTTTAAAGTTAGTCAGTATATTTACAAAAATAAATAAACATTTAACGTTTTCTGTATGCAATGGAGATGTTAAGATATTAATTCCGTCAGTATATATTTTCCTGTATAAAACTTCAAATATCTCTGCTGGCCCCACCTTAGCCCCAAGGGTTATGGAATGATCAAACTTGAACCACCACTATATAAGGATGTTGGTATATTAATATGACAACAAAGTGTACCACTGTAGTTCTCAAGAAGATTTTAAGACAATATTCTTATATATTTCTACATAAACCATTGAACTCCTAGTGTGGTCCTGCCTTCCCTCCTGAACTATAAGGAAGCTTACATACAAGTTTTGGAGTTACTAGATAAGTGGTTTTTGAGAAGATTTTTCACACACACCACCTTTTTTTCATCATTTCTAAAGTTCCCTCTTGGATGAAGGCATGAATCTATGGATGCTTTGTGGCAAGTTTGGTTGAAGTGGCTTTGTGGTTCTAGTAATGTATTGTTGAAAATAAATATGAAATAATATTTTGTCAAAAAGAATGTATCCATGAGTAAGCTTCAATTTGTTCTTATTACTTGTATAATAAAGAGATGGATGTTGATGAAAATAAGATAAAATTATTTTTCAAAATATCAAATTGCAATTTTTTTTTTTTTTGGAACTTGGATGCTTGGTAAAATTGAGTTACTTCTTTCAGTAATTCATTTAAAGATTACAGTAATTCTAAGGTAATTAGAGAGAGATTTGGAGATGTTAATTCTATATTCAATACTCAGCATTCCCAACAAATTTGATCTCTCTGATCTGAAAATTTCCATTCAGCTGATTCAAGACTAAAATCATGGATTAAGGAAATGAACAGGCATATCTTATTTATTCAACAATTATCAAAACTTATTTCTTCTTTAAGATCAAAATTAAGCACCAATAAACATAACCACTAATTACATATTTACTTCCTATCTTATTGTTTTAAGTTGTCATTTCAAAAAAATTGCACTGACTTAGATCTGCCAGAGCATGTCCACCACTTTACTCTTACTTACTATTTAAGGGTAGTTTATCAAAAAGGAAAATAGGTTTTTAATTAATTTCACAATAATTGCTAATTAAGTAATATTCAATTACAGCTTTCAATTTTGTTTATTGTTTACGTCTTGTTGACAATTCTTTACTCATATTGAAACATCACCAGCTGTAGTGAGGTACCTCAGATTTAGACTTGTGCTTAGTGTTTACACTCATAGCAGTGAGGGTTCTTTAAAGTGCCAATCCCTGCCACAACATGGGACCTCACTTTTTAAGGTCATATCCAAAAGACCCATGATTCTCTAAATATTGAGTGTTTGACAAAGGGGCAGTGCCTACCTATGATTACATCTTAGGTTTGATGTGATCATGATATGAGCAGGACTCAAACTCATGACCTTCTGTTTATGAGGCAAACACTCTACCACTGAGCTACCATGACCAATATATTAACCTACAGACTTCATCTTATATATGAAACAATATTAAAAGATGCAAACAGTAACTCTGTAGCAAGCGTTTCAGAGATAGTTGGCAAAATTTATTCCTTTATAAGTAACAGTATATGGATTGTATTTCTCTATTGAAATGAAAGAATTCAATTTTGGAATGATTAGCTTTGGTGTAAGAAAATCATAGAATGAAATTTATATATCATGCATTTCATTTTCATATTTTTCTTTTTCAATTCTGATAATTAAGCTACAAAGGAAATGAATAAATGGGATCCACAGTATACTACTGGGAAAAGTTCGTGGAATGAATTAAACAAGATTGGAAATCCTTTCTTCTGTTTATCAAATCTGAAATTACATGTATCTAAACCCATTTAAAAAAATTCATTCCTTAACAACAAAGTGACATTATTTGGCTTTAATCTGTCTCTGAAACCTAATCAAAGAGTTTGAAAGTTATTCACTGAAAGTTACGTGAGGAGTTTTATGATACAGATGATCTTCTTTTGATGTAGCTTTCGCCCACCAATGTTTAACATGCCACAACCTGGGAATTGTCTTACATGTGCAATCTGGTGAAAAATGAACTTGTTCTGTGAGGAACATGAATACTGAAGCCTCTCTAGAAAAAAGATTTCCTCTAACCTAAATATGATGACAGTATCTGTTTCATTCTGGTTAATAAACTGCTTGGTACATAGATCACAGTTATCTCCTTTAGGAATGTAACCTTTGGTGGCAGCTGATGTTAAATTCTTCAGATGTACATGGATATCATGGTTCAACAAATTCTTGCAGGTTTCCATTAGAGTCTGAAATAATATGTTATCATCATTACTAAATATGATGCAATACCAATCTCTAGAAACGGCTGAAATTGCTATCATTCGATTAACTTTACAGTAATTTAGTGCGTTTTTCTTCTGGAGAATAAGGGACTTTTTTAAAACCAGGTTTTAATCAATATACACTAAATACATGTTAGATCACAGACACTGATAGTCCATTTGATTTGATGGAGTCTCTTCTATACAGTGTAATACAGAACTTCATTACTTGTTCTTGTCTGTTTTCTACATTCCATTATTACTTACTAGGTTTGTAACGGACTGTCTACAGATATATATTGGGTTGATCAATCTCACTGAGGGTAAGGTGAAGCCAATCCAATATATATACATATATATCCATGGACACCCAGTTACAAACCTAATAAGTGATTTATTTTCTTGAGGACCTTTATCTGATAAAAAGTCAACATATACACAAGAACAGATAATCAGGTTATTGAATGTAAAGACATATATAATAATAATATATCAAGGGTATTGAATTCATTACATGTCTCCAGGGAATATTCATTTACAATGCATTCCATCATCTTTACATTTTGTACATCCATGTTTATAGAAGTCAGTGTCCAAACAACTTTGTCCTATTTCATATAGTCCATGTTTCTTCAAAATCTACACTCTTGTCTTTTACCATTAGGTAATCTTTAAATATCCTCACAGCATCTTTGTTCACTTTGCTATTTAGTTTCTGTTTGACACAAACACTAACAAATTTGACATCATACAAAGGGCCGCTACTCCAATTCAAAACTAACTTTTAGTTACAGTTGATGAGGCCCTCGACAGAGATTGGTATGATTTGCAAGATACTAGTAGATAATAGGAATACAACTGATCTGCCATATTGCTGACTATAAGATCTACCGGCCAGACAGATCTGTGACTTTCACTTCTAAACACATGCACTTGGTGATGGAACAGTCACTTCGTATTGTAAATGTCTTTGCTTTGATGAAGCCACTAAGGGTTGAAGGCGAGATCTCCTGGTTGTAAGGAACTAGGGTGTGATCTCTTGGTTGTATGGATCAAAGACAGAATCTCCCAGTTGTAAGGATCGAAGGGGGGATCTCTCAACTGTAAGGACCAAAGGTGGGATCTCCCTGTTGTAAGGATTGAAGGGGGGATCTCTCGGTTGTAAGGATCAAAAGTGGGATCTCTCAACTGTAAGGACCAAAGGTGGGATCTCCCTGTTGTAAGGATTGAAGGTGGGATCTCCCGGTCGTAAGGATTTAAAGTGGGATTTCCCAGCTGTAAGGATCAAAGGTGGGATCTCCCTGTTGTAAGGATCAAAGGTGGGATCTCTTAGTTATAAGGATTGAAGCAGGATCTCCCAGTTGTAAAGAGAGCACTCTAACCACTAGGTTACTTTAACTGGTATATTAGAATTTGTTATATTTAATGTGTCTTGAAAAAGCTTCATAAGTGTAAACTTTACTTTATCATGGTTTGTTGTGAATGAGTTCTACTTTACTGTACATGAATGTATATTTTGCCTTTTGTAAACTGAAATATAAATGCTTTCCAAATGACAATGGTTATACAGGAGGTCGTGCTTATGATTGGTAAAAATTCTGATGGGCAGCTACCAAATCAATCATAGATAAACCTCCAGCAAACTGCAGTACCCAACCACAGATTAATGGAGACCATGCAGAAAAAAAATTCATAGCTTGCATCATCACATAAAATCATTCCAGGATCACTGTCATCATTCTGAACCACCGACTCACTGAAGGATTTCCTAAAATGATTTTAATACTGCTGGGATTCAAAGACTAGGTAATTTCTCATAACATAGAACTATGTGCTGGAGATATCCTGCACTTACTTGTTCGTAATTGTATGTTTCCAGCATCCCTAGAATTAACTCCCTGACTTCACCAAACTTCCCAGTACTATACGCAGGGTCCTAGAAAGAAAATATTTATCCCTCCAAATAAAGAATCTAAACTAGCTTGGAAATGATGCTTTTTCAAATACTATGTCTGATTTGTTGACTAAATTATGTCCTTGTGATAAAAATTGTCTAATATACATGTGCTGTCGTGATACTATTTACATCTAACCTGCATGATTTTGTGTAGAATTGTGGGTAAAGCTATATATCCCATCATGCTGTTGAGGACATGGTGTGTAGCCTTTTTGAAATCTGAAATGAAATCAATTTTTTGTGAAAATAACTCTGTTAAGTGATAGATATGATTTACCATTTAAATTACATTTTTGAATGATATGGAACAATATCTGGTATTAAAGTTGCAAAGATAAGATTTGAAACATTAAAAATGAGGTAGAATGACTTGTTTAATTATGATGTCACAGTGAAAATGCAATGGTTCACTATAATACCACAATTTTAAAATTTGTGTTAGCTGCAGAACTGTAGCTTTCTGAGGAAAAAAAAAATGGGATAAACCAATAGAACTGTAGTTAATTTTCTGTTATATTAAACCAGTTTGTTCAGTGAAGCTTGTACAAAAACTTCTTTTAGTTCCTTAGCACCCCCCTCCCATTACAAAATTATATGGCAATGGTAAACTAATAAGGCATATATGTACCAGTTTGATGCATATTACAAGTGTTTTACTGTACCATGATACACATCAAATGGTCTTAGTATTAAATTAAGAAAATATATATCATGGTAAGTCACATGTAATATGACATATATCACAATAAGTCACATGTAATATAAATATCACAACCAATATATATAAACTACTCATTAGATCAATTTATTTCATACTAGCCAGATAGAACTCCAACAATCTTTCAAAAAAGTTAAAAATTTACTTTTTGCCAACAAGAGGGAGAATATTTGTGTAAACAGAACATGTGCATCTAAATAAACTAAAATATACAGTATAGAGAGTATTACGTGCTAAAATCCACATCATATGTCATATCAGCCAGAGTGGCTCCATATCAGACTGAGGACTGAAGGCCCAAGGGTTGATATGGAGCCCATGGGCTGATATGACATATGATGTGGATTTTGGCGTGTAATATTCTATTTATTATATACTGCCTTTTTTATGCTTAAATATTGTATATGAACAGTATAGGTTTGTGTTTTTGACTTTTTTTTATTTGATACAGAGTCCGAGAGCTGATTTTATAAAATGATATTCTTTTTATTACATGCAGGTTATTTTTCTGTATTTTAAAGCTACGTGAAGGAATATTTAATGATTGATTGATTATATATTGTTTAACGTCCCGCTCGAGAATGTTTCACTCATATGGAGACGTTGGAATATTTAACACATCCCAGCACATTACTACATCATTATAAACAAAGAACTTGAAACTGCGTTCACTATTATGAACAAATCTTACTAGTACCATAAAATACACAAAATGGGTATTGGAATTGCTGTAATATTAAAGCGTATAGCAACAAATCTTATACAATGTGTAATATTAAAGCATATAGCAACAAATCTTATACAATGTGTAATATTAAAGCGTATAGCAACAAATCTTATACAATGTGTAATATTAAAGCGTATAGCAACAAATCTTATACCATGTGTAATATTAAAGCGTATAGCTACAAATCTTATACAATGTGTAATCCCACACACCTTCTTGAGTGTGCTTGTTGTTGAGGTCTTTTAGCTTCCGTTGTGGTGACATGACAGTCTCAAGCAGTGGAAACCACAATGACTGAAATATAATGTAATTTTCTGACAGTATGAACATGTATACAAGCAGAAAACAGCCTCTGTAAAAGTTCATAAACATTGATCAAATCATTTACACAAATTGGTAAATTACCTCCCTTCCCGCCTCGTCCATTTTGCCCGAGTTTCTCTGACACAACTGGATGACCACCAGAATGAGGGCCTGGACTTCTAGGAACTGTACTGTCACATCTGTAGAGAGATCATAAAATCACACCCAAATTAAAATTATACCTATACAAGCAAAACATAGACTATTCCCATTATGTATCATTAAACACACACTGGCTGTATAATTAAATACTTTACTTTCCATACCTTTCTCAGAATCAGGTGTCAGTAACTCATTAGTCAGTAATTTCAGTTTGTTTTGGAGGTTCTGAAACATTGAGATGTAATTTATACTATGGGTAACATCTAATTTTTTTCACCAGTAAATTTTTAGAATTTGCAAAAGAGATTGTATACATTCTTACAGTCAGTATGATTCCAAAAGCCCCCTGAATATCTCCTGCTTTCTCCAGCAAGTAAGCTGTGGCTTCAGAGTGTTTATGCTTTCTGCAAATCTGTAGTAAAGATGGAAAAACTTCATAACAAAAATCTAACCATAACGAAAAAGATTAATAAATGGACCACAATTTTGAATCTTTACAATATTCTTTTATCTGAACAATTGCATACTCAAACAGTATAAAGAAAGAGTGAGAGATGAGAACTAATTTAATAATGTAGTGTTGATCAGTGATATCATTGAACTTCAAAAATATGATATGAATTAAGAAAATTATCTTGCCAATATTTCTGTGTAAAAGGAGTTAATAATAAAAGGGCATCTTCATGCTTTGAGAATTCTTGATAAACATGTACAATGAATGAATACCTTGGTTGTACACATTTTTAAGTAATGGTTTTCTATTGTAAGTTTGATTCAAATTCACCTCTAGTAGTGGCCAAATTAGTTATTTTCAATGGCAATGATCACAATTTTTTAACAGTTGGGAGAGAAAGAGAGAGTGGGAAGAGAGAAAGAGTGGGAAGAGATAATGGGGAGAGTGGGAGTAGATAGTGGGGAGAGTGGGGAAGAGATAGTGGGGAGAGTGGGAGTAGATAGTGGGATTGTGGAAAGAAATAGTGGGGAGAGTGGAAAGAGATAGTGGGGAGAGATAATGGGGAGAGTCTGAGTAGATAATGGGGAGAGTGGGAAGAGATAATGGGGAGAGTGGGAGTAGAGAGTGGGGAGAGTGGGGAAGAGATAATGGAGAGTATGGAAAGAGATAGTGGGGAGAGTCTGAGTAGATAATGGGGAGAGTGGGAAGAGATAGTGAGGAGAGAGAGAGTGGGAAGAGATAGTGAGGAGAGTGGGAGTAGATAGTGGGAGCAGATAGTGGGGAGTATGGAAAGAGATAGTGGGGAGAGTCTGAGTAGATAATGGGGAAAGTGGGAAGAGATAGTGGGGGGAATGGGTAAGAGATAATGGGGAAAGAGAGAGTGGGAAGAGATAGTGGTAAGAGTGGGGAGAGTGGGAAGAGATAGTGGGGAGACTGGGAGTAGATAGTGGGGAGAGTGGGGAAGAGATAGTGGGGAAAAAGAGTGAGGAGATAATGGGAAGAGAGAGAGAGTGGGAAGAGAGAGGGAGAGAGAGTGAGAAGAGAGAGAGAGAGTGGGGAGAGAGAGGGAGGAAAGAAAGAGCATTCACCTCCAGAGTTTGCTCCAGTCTGTAGCCTTCATTGAGCTTGATGTAGTTATATACTTCCTGAGGTCTGAACTGACACATAAGATCCACATACAGTTCCACTATCCACGGCTCAATGTTCACCTGTTTGTCTGTGTGTATGGCACTGCTACTCGATTCCCTGATCATGCAATGCAAAATCATGTATCATTAATATACAGCATAATGAAAAGGAATTTATCTGTGACTGATTCTACAAGACGCACTTATTGCAAATTCATAATCTCTCTCAAAAATTTAAATATCATTTCACTATTCATTACTTCTAAAAGTGGATTAAGCCATGGAATAGAATCAAGATTTTGTTTCCTCATGATTTGCAACACAGAGACAAGCACACTGAAAACTATAGTATTGTACTTTCACAATACATGTAACAAAAAATAAAAAAAACCTTTCTTATGCAGGTACATGTACAATATGCATATAATAAATTAAGAAAATCATGTAATACCTTAATTTTGCAAATCAGCTATTCAAAAACCATTTTCAGAAGTTTTCAAACAGGATATGGATGGTTTTGTACAAACATTTCCCAATTATTGATCAGAGAATAATGAGGAACTTAATGAAATAAAAAGGAATGTTATTCTATAGTTCACTTTGGATTCACTTGAATTGGATTTGATGTCCCCTTGCTCTCATGAAACTGGGACAATAACTCGCCAAGAAAGTACTACTTCTTACCTGTATGACATCACACCTTTCAAGAACTCAAACAAACTATTTGGATTACTTTTCATTTTGTTTGCTACAACTCCCAGGTTTCTAGGCATTGTGGAAATCACCATCTGAGCAGCTTGCTTACAATCTATAGACACCAATTCCTGAAAAACCATACAGTGAAGATAATCATTGTGTAACTTTCAAAAGCAGAAACACTGACATGATTTGAATACAGTAAGCCAACTTGTCTTCATCTGCAAGGAAACTTGACAAAAAACTACTTTCTGGCAAAAATAAGTCACAGTGAACTATTCATTTTGTCTGTGCATATGGTATATATGTTAGCTCATTCATGAATATCACACATTGCAAAATGCCTTTCCTGTCCAGTAATTCACAAATAAAAATTGGTTTAGAGTAGAGCATTACCTCTAACTGATTAAAGGCCTCTTCTTTAAGCCTCTCTTGTTCCTCCAAAGTAAATCTTTCACTGTTCAGAATGCTGGATATATAGCTAAAGGCATGATACTGAAAAAAAAAATATGAACCCATTTCGGCTTCATCACAAAAAACAAAACTAAAGATTCCTGTATGTATGCATTTTTGTTATCTTCAATTTCTGATGAAGTTTTTGAAGGTCAAAGGTCATAATTTTAGATGCTGGTTTAAAGAGGACATTGATCAGATAAATACATACAATAACGGTGTAACAAGAATCTACCAGTAGGGTACAAAGAAATAGCAGATCATTATTTTTGTGATAACAAATCCACAGCAAATGACTAGCTAGGCCTTGTTGTGAAACACGAGTCTCATCACATTTCAATTTCCTCATCATTCAAAGCTTTGATTGGGGCCTCTTTTACTTCATACCAAACAGCCATCTCAAATCCACAGTTAGATATAAACATGCTCTTTCAGTATAAATCCTCGGTAAATATATCGTAACACAAAATCATCTGAATAAATTTTTTCTAGCATAGCTAGCCTAATTCAGATAAAACACTGCCTTGTCATTACATATGACAAGTAGTTAAAGTAAAATTTTTAAACTGTCTGTTCATGTCAAATATATATATATATATATATATATATATATATATATAATTAATAAATAACCATTTTAAAAAACTTCACGGAGCTATGAAGTTAGGCAGTACATAATCAGATTTACAGAGAAGCCCTTTAGACTTCAGCTTTATCATATTACAATCCCACTTCATAACCCAGTGAAGTTTTTAAGATATTTATTTAAAATTTTTTAATTTTTTAAAATATTAAAAATACATGAGGGTACACATTTGTATACTTCACACTGGTAAACTTCAAGAACTGCATTAGCTCTACATGAAAAGTATACTGGCATGAAATGTCACATTCATAGCATGAATGCTAATGTACTTTCAAAAATAAATATTATTTTCTTGTATTCAAATTCTAATTTTATTTCAGTTGAACTCCCAACCATTAAAATAGGCATTCTATATTCATCAAGAATTCTGAATTAATATGCACATTATTTATAACTACAGTGGATTCATAAGGAAAATTTATCATTACAATTTGTAAAGATATCATAAGCAAAAACACTGGAAATGTAAATATTTTTAATTGTCGTTAACATTACTATCAAGTGATAATTTCAATACAATCTAGCCTTTACCTTCCTAGAAGGATCTCTCAGGTAACATGACAGAATCTTGTCAAAATGTCTTCTCTTTTCATACAGCAGCTCACAAACACGATAACTGTTAATTAGATATACATATACTCACTTAAACACCAATTTCAATCTAAGTTCATTTGCTATGTCTAATGGCAAATGTTTGATGATGTTTAAATAATGATGTTTTAATCATAACAAGATGTTTTTTGTGAAACACTAATGTCCCAGTATGGTAGCAAAGAAGAATGGTAACCAAAGAAAGGTTTTCTCACAAGGAATACACATGTGAAATATGAAAGCTCATTCCCTAACTCTTCAAGTGATAGTTTGTCATAAGAAGGTAACAATCCCAAGTAAAGGTTATGAGGTCAACAATTTTGACACTAAAAGAAAAATCTTGTCTAAATGGATACACATGTGAAACATGAAAGCTTTATCACTAACCAATCATTATGTTATGGCCAAGGTGAAAGTTTTTCAAAAACTTGTCATCACAAACCACAGCCAAAAATGTAAGATTTTCTCCCATATGAGAGTGCTATATGCGGACTCTGGACCATGGCTTAAGATGTTGGGTCAAACTCCAAGGTCGTGAGGTAAAATAACTTGTTACTTAAAGAAAAAGGTCATGTCAAAAGGAATTCACATGTGAAATATGAAAGCGCTATCAAGTTGTAGCTTAGGTTCAAATTTTTTCAAAAGTAGGTAAAATTCAAAGGTAAAAGTCACAAAGTCAAAATTTTTGGTTCCAAAAGAAAGGCCTTGCCACAAGGAATACACATGTGAAATATGAAAGCCCTGTCACCATCCATTCAAACGTTATGGGCAAGATTAGAGGTTTTGTAGAAAAACATACACAGACTGACAGATGGATGGACCAAAAACTATAATAATACCCCCAAATCTCCAATTACCGGTGCATAAAAATGAACTGTGATGTCCATCACTACCATCAACACATTTGTTTATTCTATGCTGCAACATCAACATCATTAAATCAATCAACCACAATCCTTGAAATGCTAACTAATGATTCCAACAAATTGCTCACAGCACACATTGATTACTTACAACTTGGCATTCTCGGCCATAGACAATAGCTTTTCTTCATCAACCTGTTGTAATCCCCCCGCCTGTAGGAGTTCCATCAGGGCCTGCTGTCTCTCCTCATGGCGAGAATCATCCTCAGGATTAGCTAAAAACTCTAGCACCTAAAACATCACCAGGCCACCATGAACAAAAATCAAAATATAATGAACTTTCAAAGCCAATCTGGAAATGATTCAATGAAAAGATCTTGAAAACAAATCCAAAAGCAAAGAAGCTGTTTTCACTGATTACAAACTCAGAAGTTTAGCACAACTGTTTATGTAGACTAAAATAAAATGTTGTATAGTGGATCTTGAACAGAAATAATCAAAATGACATGTTGTATTGGCAGTTTGTCCACATAAACATAGTTCCTGTACACTGGTACATGTATTTCTGTAAATTTGAATGGTCCTTCATCATATCAGATTATTCACCATAGCTATGCTTACTACAAACAAGTTTTTGGGCATGTGCTTAAAGTTTATTTGCAGAATTTCATTACTATATTTTCAAAACTGTCATTGATTTTAGAATTTTAAACTACCTGTTCAAATAAGACTCTGTTGACTAGGATAGTATTTTCATGACAAGCCATCTGTCTGGCTAGGAATGTGAATAAGATCCCTATCTGTGTTGGCTGTTAAATAGAAAAACACCAATTTCAATAACTGTATACATTTATGAACATTTCAAACAATTATACACTTTTATAATTATGTTGCACAGAAAATCATGTCAAATTTCTTGTTACATGCATCTGCATTTGAAAGTTATGGATAGACTCCTTAATAGCGTTCTTTCAGAGTAAAATGTAACTCAAGCTGATGATGCATGTTGTGGTAGATTTGCATTAAGGCCCTGTCCATCAGACTTACAGTGAATTCTCCACTTTCCACCACAACTTGCAGCAGAATATCCACTACCCTTTGACGATTATGTATTCTGAAATACAATTAATGTGCAGTGTGATTACCTGAATAATAATACTAAATTTATATCATGCAATTCAGTAAATGAAATTCTGACAAACAGCAATCGGTTTGTTTGGTAAACATATTTGAACACTGAGATTTGCTTCATATGTACCATCGCTACATCTATACACTGAAAGATATTGCAATTTTCTTTCTTTATTTTCAAAGAGTTTACATCAGTGTACAAGATATGAGAATACAGTGGTGTACTACATATGAGAATACAATTAATGTATCTAAATTTCCTTACCCTTCCTCTGTATTAAATTCTTTCTCTTCAAAAGCCTGAAAAATTATTTTCCTGATGAAAGATAAGAACTATCTTGCATTTACCTTTATGTATAGATCAAGAACAACTAGTACTCATTGTAATGGGGACCGTTACAGAAGTTCCCCAAACATTCCCCCCAAGAAGGAAGTGGTGTCAGTTGTTTCAGGACAAGTGATTTTGACTATAAGAAACCATATAACATCTAAATATATAACTATTTTATAACGCTCACTCCATTTCATAGTTAAACAAATCAATTATCAATATTTAATAACTCACCAATCATAATTCAGTGCACATGCATGCACGTGTTGATTAGTAACTTAAACATGTCAATATGTTAAAAGTCTAAATACACAACTACAACATCAATTTCAATACATTTCAATGACAAATGAGAAACTAACAGCGAGTAGAAGTTGCAAACACCTGAAACAATGCACGTGCATACACGCACATGCGAGGGTATATCTGCACATCCAATGATCTTACAATTTAGGTTTTAGTAGTGTGTACATATCATCTCAATATCATCGAAAATACCTTATTCATAAGCGACATATATGTATAGAAATACTAGCCAATCAGATTTGAATGCATGCGCGTGCGAGGAAATGATTTTGACAACACCAATGAGTAGAAAGTCTCAAAATATATCTGCAACACAAATTTCAATACAATTCTTTGAAATCCAACAATGTTATAGACCATATTTGAATTTAGACATAAAAAATGACAATGCACGCACACTCATGAACACCTGAATTCGACGAATGAATTTTTGTTCACACCATTCAATAGGCATTTGAATCATAAAACCACAATAAAGATTTCACTTCAATACAACTTTTAATTCAAAGGTTATTGCCATTTTAGTACCCAAAAGTGAAGAAAACCAATGCACATGCATATATGTGCACGTCAGTAAGACACAACATTGATGTGGATGTCATTCGACAGGCATTTGATAGATATACTTACGATATACATTTCTTGTTGTTTACATCATTCATAAGAAAGTTATGGCAATTTGAATATCGGCCAATCAGTATTTAGTGCACATGCATGAGTATGCTAGGAAGTGATTTTGACAATACCATTGAGTAGAGAGTCCCAATACAATATCTGTAACATCAATTTCAAGGCCATTCATTCAAATCTAAAAATGTTATGGACCAATACTTGAATTTAGACAGATGATAATGTACGCACACTAATGCGCACATGAATTTGATGATGAAATTTTTGTTCATGCCATTCAATAGGCAACTGAATGATAAACACACAACTCAAATTTCAGATCATTTTAACTTTTAATTTGAATGTTATGGCCACTTTAGTACCCCAAAAATGATGGAAAAGCAATGCACGTGCATGTATGTGCACGTGAGTAAGACTCAACATTGATGTTGACACCATTCAATATGCATTTGATAGATATACTTATAGTGTAAATTTCATGACGTTTGAGTCATTCATAAGAAAGTTATGGCGATTTGAAAGTCAGAATTTAGTCACTTTAATTTTAAAGTAATTTTACTATATATTTGTGTTTAGAATACCAACATACATTCACAATCTAAGTTTCAAAAGATTTTAACAAAAAAGACAAAAGTTATGGTCAATCAAAGAATTGAAACGTCAAAGCATGATGTACGTGCATGCGCGTTTGCAAAATTTATATCATCAATCTGTAGATATTTGTGATGTCTACCTATACTGTGAATATGTTCTCATTTGCATTAAAAACAAAGGAGATATACACATTTTTGTATTATTCAATCAAAACGAAGCACACATGCAGAATCATAATTTTGACCATAGCTATCGATAAAGGGTCTCAAGGTATACCTACAATATAAATATCAAACAATTTCATTGACAAACAAAAAAGTTAGGCTGTTTCAAAAATTTGTATAAAACCCAAGTCAAAGTCAACTGCTAATTTAGGCAGTTTTTGAGCACTTCACAAATTTATTGGCAGTTTCTTAGCAGTTTCAAATTAAGCGGTTTATAAAACTGCCAACTCTTTTCTCATGAACTGCTTACTCTAACTATTAGCAGTTTATCTAAGCAGTCACCACAGATGCATATTCTCATTGCTTAGCAGAACTTTGTATTAACACAAACAGTTCTTTTTGAAAGTGATAATAACATATATATGTAATGCAGAAATTATATTATATTAATATTTGACAATAAATAAATTAATATTCCCATGGACACACTGATCATTTATATTTTCAAATTTTGTTACCAATAATAACATTACAGAGAATTGTCTATATGAGTGAAAATTAATTATTAAAGAATTATGAAAAATGTTAACCATAATTGCATGTTTCACTTTACTGTTATTTTCATGATAAATAGCTATTTCCTATTTTCAAGTGTATATTATATATGTTATAAGATAGAATTTACCTTTAAGATAAACATTTTTAATGTGGAATTTCACACAGGCACTAGGGGCATGGATCATGATCATTCCACCACCCCAACCTTATCACTCTATTTTTATTTTTTCTGATCTGAAATAAAAATACTAATTTTTTCTACTTATATTTTGTAAATATGCATTGAAGATCACCCAGATACGTTATTTTTTGTCTCTGTCACGTATTAGTAAAAATTACTTTATCAGTGCAGTGAATATAAGAAAATGCGAGAGTTGAACAAAAAAAAAAACGTATTTGCATTTGAATTTACTATTAAAGGGCCTATGCAATGCAATCACATTTTTCTGTAAAATAAACATTTATCCAAATTGGATCTTTGTTGAAGATTTGATGAATATATAAATTGAATTAACAGAGATATTGGGAAAAAACTCCAAATCACATCTGAGTGTATTCATGTTCAGGTGCCAAATCGCTGTGACATCACATGGAGTAACGGGTACCGCGCCATGTTGAAAGAGGAAAAGTAGATCAGCAGTTGAATTTCACTTTATTTTATATTGTTTGTTTGTAGTTTTAGTGCATTAATATTATAGTTATTTAGATTTAGTTATCATGAACAGTTTCATGATCAGCATTGTAAATACTGTGATACTGATACTTCATTTGGACGTGGCTGAGGAGTCGGCTTGCAAAGCTGCGCTGGTAAGTTCATCATTACAATATTACTCAGATTTATTTATTTCCTAGTACCAAGATGTTTTCATTTACTAAATACAAATTATTCCAAGTAGCACTGTTCCCATATTAAGATTTTGTAAATCTTAAAGTTGTTAGAATTGTATCACGGTATGTCACTACTATTTCCAGTTCAGTGTTGATTGGGCTGGACATTTCAATGAGATCTCTACAAAACCCTTAACAGTCACAAACAGAGATTTCCAGTATAGGATAGCACTCCTGTAGCAAAAGAGGGGAATTTATACTGTCAAAGAATGAAGGCTCAAAGTACTAAGTCTATTAGTAAGTAATCAAAGTGTATTTGGTTTGTATTTTGTTGGGTTTTAATTTTCTATTTTTTTTTTTTAAATGGGGGGGGGGGGGGATGTACATAGTAAAAATACAATACAATATCTTATGTACATAATTTGAAGATTCAAAAGTTAAGAACAAAAATCATGTACTATATCATGATATTATTTCAAGTGAATGCATATTAAAAATATGTGACAAATTTACATATGAACACAATTCTTTTCAATACATTTTTTTTTTTAAGCCATATAAACATCGATTCTGACAAAGGCCGTCACCACTCTGACTGTACCTCTACCTACTCAAGCATGCTAGAGGTTCATCGCAAGATACTTTTGACTTGGCACTGCTCAACAAGGAGGTATATAAGGAACGTTAACCAAGGCTTTACCTTGTTGGAGTACAGATATAGTCAGATGCATGCAGTCATTGTGAATACATTTTCTATAACAAGTAATTTCCACAATATTGATTGAACAATTATTTTGTGCAAATCAACCTGAAGAATCAACCATGTGTATTTCTGTGTACAGGTGCTATGAAGTGTAAAACTTTGCAGTGTATTGTGACAATTATGGATGTAAATGATAGTGAAGTTGATGCAGAGGAAACTGATATAATGGTCCATTTTCGAGTTACTGTATTCTGGCAGTATTCTAACATTTAATTTGTACTTGAGTCACATGATTTTTGTAAAACTGAGGGGCGCATCATTTCCAGTAAAATTATATTTATTAGAATTGAGTTCATCTGCTGCGAAATGCCCAAGTTCTATTGTGTTGTGGAAGGATGTATGTCACATATAAGAAGGGGAGACGTGGGTTTATGGCTGTTGTGAAATTCTTTCCATTTCCCACATCTAAACAGCCCAAACTCTGCAGAAAATGGCTTAAAGTGTTAAGGCCCCATGACTACAACCGCTCACGTCACGACAGATTATGCTCCAGACATTTTGTAGATTGTGAACCAACACCACATCATCTTTACCCCCAAGCTTTTTTGGTATAACTACAAATTTTTGTAGGGAACCCAGGGAGCTTCATCTATCGAGAAAAAATTAATCAATCACCGAAATAATGACGTCAATGACTTATATCCAATTCTTCTGCAAGCTGACATAGTCTTAACATGTTATCTTTTCTATTAAAGTAACATGCAATTCCTCGATCCAGTAGAGACCGCTTTAATCCTGGTACTTTAAAACTTTCAAAATTCATGTTGAAAACCGGATGTTGATGTACCCGCATCAAGTACAAAGTAAATGTTAGAATCATGCCGGAATATGGTAACTCGAAAATGGACTATTGTAACCAAATATCTAGCAACTAGCAAGTGAAAGATTCAAAGGATTTACTATGATCATATATGTGAATTCTTCATGTGTGCACTTAAGATTTATCATTTTTCACAGTGTAATTGATCTGTTTCAATATTACTTTTGTTAGGAGTTTGTTAATTATCTATGATGAAATATTAGGAATTTGATATCTCCAGTCAACAATGTTCTAGTGGTTTGTTACCTATAGTTTGCTAACTAAAGATTGATAGTAGGTTGTTTTATATAGTGGTTAGTAGTTTGTTTCAAATAAATTGCTTAAACTTGTACAATTATTCATCTCAAGAAATTAATTTTTCATATGTTGCTGTTTTGGTAATTGTGAATATTATTTGTAAGCAGTTTAGTAATAACTGTTTTGAACTTTGGCAAAAATAAGCAGTTTTCTAGCAGTTTGGTATTCCTTATATGACACAGTGAATAAAAATAAGCAGTTTGGTATTCCATACATGGCACAGTGAATAGGGTCAAAGGTTAAAGTAAGCAGTTCCTTAGCAGTTTTTTAAGCAGTTCAAATGAATATCCATGGATGAAGGCTTGTAGAAGTATCTAATTTAAATTTTTCGGCCAAAATAACTGCCTGAAAACTGTTAAGGAACTTTGATGGCTAAGAAACTGCTAAGAAACTGGTAGATGAATGCTCTTATGCAAGTGAGACATGCATACTAATGAGACTTGTTGATGGTTAAGGAACTGCTTATTTTAAGTGATCTGTGAAAGTTAAGAAACTGCTTGAGGAAGGCCTTCCACTTTGACTTGGGAAAACATCCAATGCACATGCATGCATTTTCAGACAAAGGACGTTCATTCCACACATCTACATATGCTACACTATGATCCTACAATGGTTTCATATTGATCCTATGAGTAGTTTCTGAGAACACTCGTGGACAAAAAAGTCCAAAGAAAGAAATAATAAGAAGAAACAGAGTAAAACCAATATGTTCCCAACCTTCGTTTGGGGAAAGTAATTAAAGCAATATAAGCTGCCAAAATTGCAATTTTTTATAGTGGCATTAAAAGAGGTTAAATGAACGTTGATATGATTGAAAAAAAGAACTGCATCGAATTTTCTCTCTTATGCATCGTTTACACACCTTTACGTGATGAAAAATATATTCCTCGACATTCCGTTTGACCCTAACAACGGCAGCTGATTAATCGTCAGCGACAATCCCGAAGATAACCGATGTTAACACGAATGATTCTGATGCTGATCGGGGTGGATCGGGTTGTATCCGGGTCATTAAAATATGGACGGCGAGGTGAGATAAAATTCTAGTTACCATCATTATTTTGGCATTGTTAACGATGTTATATGTTTTTATATCTTTTTCGTCCCGAATCAGTGAAAGTCGGCTTTCTCCCTCGCTTCGAACCTTTCGTGTCAGACATCGTTCGTGCTTACCGGAAATATTGCGCTTGCGCATTTGATTTTGCCGAATGAGTTCAACTTTAGGTCACTGCATACGGAAATAATGTCGGAAAAATTAAGGTACGGGAAGACTTAATTTCAACTGTCGAACAATTTTTACATTTAATGCAAAAAATACAACATGTCAAAAGTTTAATCGACAAAATCAGGTATTAGAAGGTAGATGTTACAAAATTTCGATTAAATTTTAGGGACACCAAAATAACAATTTTAACAGCTTATATTGCTTTAAGATGTAAATGTATTTCAATGATTAACTTTGAAATATTTTCAGCCAACACATGTCATTCTCAAACTCACTAAAGCTAGAACATTAAGGAACTCTCTTGTATCAAACTGAAGTAATGTCCTTAAGTATGGATGGGTTGATTCATCTGAAAGTAGATGTTAAATTAGTACTATATACATGTATGAAAACAGTGATAACTGACTTGGTATTACAATTTGTGAGAAATGATGTTAGTCTCTTTCTGTTGAAAGATCAGAGGAATTTAAATTCATTTTTCTAACATTTCACTCTATGGTAAACGATTTGCCATATCTCTTGAATATGTATACAGATTTTAGAAACTCCTACTATTTTTGACCCTCAAACGAGTGATACACTGAAAGACATTTTTTTTAACGTCTGCCACCATTTCTTCTGGGATGTCTCCTAATGGATAAGCTCTTCCTGCTAAACAGCAGCTGAAATAATAATCATGAATTAAACTGTACTCAGAATTTTGAGTTAAGGCTATGATAAATAATTCCACATTAAATTGTATTTGGAATTTGGCAGTCAGGCTATTATAAGATATAATGATGGATTATGTTGTACTCGTTATTCAGTGATTAGGCCATGAGAAATAAGTGGGCCTGTTTTGAGTGGTATATTCATACATAATTTTTCTTACAAATTAACTAAAAATAGGTGTACAGGGACAAACTATACAATAACCTGATTTCTTGGTTGTTTAAAACATATCCAAGACCTAAAAATCTCTACACTACAAGAGATATTCTTTGTGTATAATTTGGTGAATACTGTGAAATCATTAATTTTCATGGGAGTTTTGAATTTAAATTTTGGTGTTTTCATGGTATGGACATATCCTCAAAAAATCAAGAGAAATTGCACTAGAATAAAGAACGACTCTATAACTACCAGATTAAGTCCCATAAATAAACACTGTACACATTGTTTTCAAATTGTGAGAATTTTACCCCATGAAAATTTAGTGATGAAACAGTACACCCTGACATATTTGAAATATACCTGATATACACCAGCAGCTTATTTCCCAGTCGTATCTGTTCATCTGTCAACTGTATGCCTGTACTGACAGCTTGCTGTAAAATTCCTAACAGCTCTTCTAACGGTGTAGTATAATCATACATCCCTTTATTGTAGACATAAATGATGGCATCATACAGTCCATGTGACCAGCACAAATTTACAACCTGTTACAACCACAAGTGTCTCCTTTATAAATTCTAATAAATACTAAAATACAATGTACATGCAATACTGTTGGTCTAAATATATAAATTACATGAGTCAAATTCCATTTCAATATCATTCATTTTATTCCTGAACAGATATCAAAATAAATCATTGGTGATACACTCTAATGAATTAGAAAGTGTTATAGTCAAGCACATGTTTTTAAAGAGAATGGAAGTACTGGTAAAATGCCATAAATGGCTTGCCTGGTGTATATCTAAACTGGTGACCTCCAAGTGAACTATACAGGACTCCACCCCTTCCAACATGTTCTTGGCTTGATAGTGTTCTACCAGATCCTTCATCACACTTGGAGGAATGGAGCAGAGCTTGTCAGAGAGGATATAGGGCTCCAGGCATTCTAAAAATGTCCCCCGGGCAATATAGTCTACAGCAAACCTGTCATAAATCCTTCCAAACAAGATGTCACTGTAATAAAATAACAATGTTTCTCTTCAATGTATACCCTCGTAAAACTCTGGAACTGCAGTCTGAAGATATGTACTACATTTATAGTAATTTGAATAAGAAATCTACAATATGATAATTTTTTTCTTCTTTCTAAATTTCAAATCCACAGAAAAGACAACATTTATGAAAAGTATGTTAAAAAATACTAAAAATTCTTTCATCTTTAATGGGAATATCACAATAAGGCAAAAATGTACGGACATACAGTAACCTTTCATTACCAAATGATTAAAGTACATTGCATGTTCACAGCATTTAAATTCATTACAAATCAATAAATATGAAACTTTTCTGTCTTACTATCAAGATAAATTTCACCTTTTCATAACATGCATGTACAAACACTTCTCCATTTCAATATTTGCAATGCAAGCTATGTTCATCTAAAATGCATGCACTTCAATTCTTTTTATTGCAAAAGACATAGCATTAATAACAAACTGAACATGCATAATAATTACAACAAGGGTCACTGTAAAAAAAAATTTAACACTGTGATTTACTCTTCTACTTAGTTTAACAAGAGTATCGCAAAAAGCACATCATACACCTGTCAGACAGTGAAATTCAAGCTGTAAGCACATTCTACACTTTGAATCGATATCACACACATAATGAATAGAAAAGTCTTAAAGTAGGTTATCGTGCACCAATCCAGCTGACATGTCAACTGATTATGTATTTCTCCGAGACAGATGTTGTCACAAAATATCAGTACAATATCTGTATCTATGATGAGAAAAAGTCCAGGAATCTATTTAACCTACTTTTAGCCCTAAGGTAGGTCAAAGTACACGAATGAAGCTGAAATGTGAACTTTTTCTCTGAGAGGGAGGTTATGACAAAATTTCAGGGCAATACCTGTATACATAACCAAAAACAAAAAACACAAAAAATATGGAAAACTGTTTGACCTACTTTTAACCCTAAAGTAGGTTACAGTGCACTAATCCAGCTGAAACTGAAATGCAAACTGAACTTGTATTCCTATGACAGGAAGCTTCTGACTAAATTTCAGGGCAATATCTGTATCTGTAATGAAAAATCCAGAAAACTGCTTGACCTACTTTTAGACCTAAAGTAGGTCAAGGTGCAACTATCCAGCTGAAATGCAAACTCATTCTTAAGGGAAAAAATGTGACCAAATTTCTTATCTGTACATGCATCTGTTATGGAAAAAAGTCTGGAAAATATGACCTCTGACAGAAGGACAGTGCCATAACATAATATATCCCATCTGATGATGGGCATATAAAAAAATTGTGCAGTGATAGAATGGAATTTCATTTCATTATGTGTTCAGTGCATCAAGATATAACAGTATATTGTGACACCCCTTATCCTTCACATCTGATACTTACGTTCTACTGAGGTGTAAACAGTAATCCACACACACAGGAACTATGTTCTGAAAAGAAAAATGTTTCAGGCTTTAATACTTTACTACAATTCTTAACACTTCTGTATTTAAAAAGTTATTTAAAATTCAGTCTTATCAAAATTAGATGTTATATCCATCCACATACAAAATGGATCCAACATCTATTTTAATTAGATTGTTCAAAACTGGAAATAACAATAACTAAATATGCAACTGTTCCTACTTTAGGTCTTCTTTTTCAACAAACAGTAAATAAACAATAAAAAATATTACAGTTACTTTGTGCAGTAAACATTTATGATGGTCCAGTACCAGTTTATGTTATACACGAGTTTCCATATACTTAACTGGTAATATAAATAAAAGCTTCTTTCACTTATTTGTGTCCATCATCACAACTAAATTAAAATTTACATTTAAATATAAAATGTGGTACACACTACCACATTGTTTCATTTCATGGTTAGAGATCTGAAGATAAAACCTGATAGTATGTTTCAAGTTCTTCCATTTTCCCTTTCTCTGGGCACAGTGTTGTCATTGATAAATCCACATACTCAAACAGTAGCTCCAACATCTACAAAGACAACAGACAACATCACATAGTGTAACAACAGATCTATTGTATATAAAACAACAAACAACTCCACAAACTGTAACAGTAAATCCATTATCTACAAAAACAACAGGCAGTAACAACACAAAACTTCACATACTCTGTAAAAACAACAGACAACTCCACATACTGTAACAGTACATCTATCATGTATAAAAACAACAGACAATCCACATACTGTAACAGTACATCTATCATGTATAAAAACAACAGACAACTCCACATATCGTAACAGTACATCTATCATGTATAAAAACAACAGACAACTCCACATACTGTAACAGTACATCTATCATGTATAAAAACAACAGACAACTCCACATACTGTAACAGTACATCTATCAAGTATAAAAACAACAGACAACTCCACATACTGTAACAGTAAATTTATCATAACATCTATAAAGATGGCAACTCCACATACTGTAACAGTAGATCTATTATCTATGAAGACAACAGACAAATCCACATGATGAAACAGTACTTTCATCAGCTATAAAAACAACTCACAGCTCCATACTGTAACAGTAAATCTATTATCTATAAAATTAATAACTTCACATACTGTTAAGTAGATCTATTATCTACAAAGACAATTCCACATACTGTAACAGTAGATCTATCAGGCAGAGTAGATAAAGGGCTTCAGGGGACTTAATTCATATCAAAGTTCAAACCTACTTTCAGAAATTACTCTAGATTCTAAATGGAACTTTTCAATTAAAAAGACTGGGAAAAAACATTCTAGAACTATGTTTTCTATGTCATTAACTTACATAATAAGACTTTAAATAAAAATTTGAAATTTAACCTCAAAAATATCCAGCAATGGCCTACACAACTTAGAAGTTGGTTTGTAAGTGTTTCATCATCATTTCCTTACCATACTTGAGATTATCTCCCTCTTTGATTTGGATGACCCACCAAGTCCTATGATGGCCTTGGCTCGCCCATCATAGAATGACAAGGCAAGGGCCAGCGCTTCATTGTACTTGTTCTGTTTCACAAGTACATCAATACGCTGGAAAAAATTAAACATATTTTAATTTTACACATTGATTTTGTTTTGGAAATGAGATAATTCACACACACACACACACACACACACACACACACACACACACACACACACACACACACACAAACCAACAATTTATTGATTATCCCCTCCAACCCTCTCAACTGTTATTTACTATATTTACAATTTCAAATGTGTTTAAAATATTCCATCTGTCATAGAGGTTTAGTGTGTGATGGTTTTGTATTTTTGTATATTTATCTATTTTCATTCTTGGTATTTCACTTAGCAAGTCAATTTCACTTAGAGTTACTTCCCTTTTTGTTTAGGCTCGACCAGATTCACTTGTGTGTGCTAGGTTTCACATGTGCATGTCGATACTGTCAGCCCAGCTGTTGAGGGGTATTTTGTTCATTCCATAAAATACTTATATAAAGAATAGACATACTATTAGGCCTGGGGCTAAATTCTACAACTTTTACAACTCTGTAACTATAACGGACTAAAATTGTAAATATCACACTCCTTTATATTTATTGTGATAATGTATAAATCATGTTATTTTTTACATGTTTAATTACAACAAAATATAATTATTTTTAAACACTTAGAACTCATTATCCTTTCTGGATCTGGATATAAGATGTACAAGATTACCCTAGACAGTCCCGTTACAACTGGTTCGAGCATTTGCTTAAAGATGGAAGGTCATAGGTTCAAGCCCAGCTTGTGCCTTGACCACATCCAACTTAAGACATAAAATAGGAAGTGACTGTCCCTTAAACAAATACTCAACACTAGAAGTAGGAGTCACAGATCTTTTGGATAAAACCTTAAAAATGGTCCCATGTATGGCAGGCATTGAAATGATACATAGCTCTATTATTTGTGGCAATTCAACTACAGCTGGTGACATCTCAATATGAGTGAAAAATTCTCAAAGGGACATAAAAGAAATACATGTAAATTTGGAAACCTATTCCACATGTGAAGATGATCTTAACTCTATATAATTTATTCAATGAAATATTCAGAACTTTCACAGTTACATGTCCTTAGTGCAATGTCATAAATGATTTGTGTCACATAGATACCAACACATTATCAAGTGAATGGTTTATCATTAACTTGACATCACAAATATATTTACAGCTCTGTAACATCTTCAATTTGACACATGATAAACAGTGTTAATTCTTTGACAAACTTTGTTCCATTTTTTTCTGATAAAGATATACAATGATCCATTATCTACCTCTTTCCAGTTGCGTAGGGTGTAAACATAGACGGCCTTGGTACCCAGTAGTAGTAGCTGACCATTGTGACTGACCACTGTCTGGTAACATGCTTCCTCTCCTGCCATTGCCTATTACAAACATGATTGTAAAATCTTGAACTGTTTTCAGTTTCATAAATAGATGTATTATTAGTTCCTCAGTTTTTGAGCACAACCACATAGGATGTTCTGACTGTCTAGATGCTGGTTCAATACTTATTTCATTGGCCCAACACATTACACATTTATTACTTAAACCTATCCACCTGAAAATTTATATGTATATTCAGATTTTGAAAGGGTCTGGAAAGATTGTTTAATCAAACAGCTCTTAATATGCACAAATTTACTGTTTCTGTTTACCCAATACTGTATGTGTACATATTTTAGCATATTAAAATTTGGTGCAGTCAGGGCTGATGACTGTATGGCATAATGTATGAATTAGCACTTCTACATATGACAATGGCTAAAAGGAGAATTTCATATTTTAGCGCAAGTATATATTAGCACTCTTGTTTCAGCAGCAAAGTCACTAAAATTTCAATCCTGCTAAAGGAGTACAATGTATGGTACATCATCAATATTTATACCCCTAGACGTGTATTTCAATTTTGCAATTAATGATACAAGTAATAGAGACTTGGAACTACTTCAAATGTTGTGAATTCATTATTTTAAATGTCTATACGAAATTACCCAAAATTTTGTATGAAAATTCAGTATTCTGAACAACAATTCAAGATTGTGATCTATAACCCCCACTTGTAAGTTCAATCTTAAATTTTGAGGCAAGACTGTAACTTTAATGCAATTTGAAAAACTGACAATATTCTTAGTATGTTCTTTAAAGTCTCAAATATCTATACAGTTAGAAGACATGAGTATTTATTAATTTAATGTAATGATTGATTTGAATTGCTTATATTTTGTTAACATCAGCTGGCAAAACTAGTTTATGAGAATATAAATCCTAAGTATCAGTAAATTTCATGTGCATGAAAAGGTCAAGTTTTACACACTGTAGCACAATAAGAAGCAATATGACCGCAATTTTTCTTTTCAATTTCATAAATCCCCTTCCATGTAAAAATAAATTTCAAAAAAAAAAAAAAAAAAAGACCTACTACAAACTCAGGTGCAAACCTCTCTAAGTAACTTTATATGGTAACAATGCTACTGTACCTCTGCTCTTTTCTTCCTTCAAGTTCAATCAATATATAATGACAACACATTACGTAGTCAGTGTACCTGTACATACCAGTGCTTGGCTGACATTTCCTCCTGTTGCTAAAGACTTGAACTGACTATTGTTGTATACCAGCTGTGCATCAGACACATCAAGGACCTGAAAACACAATCAAAAATCGCAAGAACTATAAATACATTTCTAGTGATGGACTGCAAATGCAGAACATTATAAACAGCATTTCCAAAATTAGTGTTTTACACATCAGCCATAAACTACGCCCATAATTGATTTCAATCCACTGAAGCATTTCCAGGGTGTTGTCATACAGTCACTTACCTCAAGTTCTTCCTCTGATCTGACATCGATAACGTGAATTTTTTCGTTAGTATCCAATGCAACTAAAATTCTGGGATTCATCCACTATCATAAAAACAAGGTTATAATCAAACATCTCTGTACAGAAATAATACAATAAAAAACAAACACTTCATATATTAACACTTCAAAATTACTGGCATCAAACTAGGCGTACATGTATGACCACCTATATTCCACTAATTTTGGAGGTTTGGCCAAGAGTTTAGTGCTTGATCAAAATGATCTACAACAGAATAACAAACAAAGCCTAACACATCACTTTCAATTAACTTTTTCTTGAGTACTTACAGCAACACCCAGCATCTTGTATGGTACAATTATCTTCTGTAGGCCTGAACATTTTATATCCTGGGCATTGTTACAGATCACCTACAAATCATGAATGATAAAGTATAAGTAAACTTCAATCCTTTACTTTCCAGTTTCTTGCATTGCTGTCATTGATTGCCCTGTGTTTTCTTTCAGAATTTTGCCTGTCAACATTTGCCTGACTTTCAATGGTTTTATAAATTCTTAGTTGGGAGTACCTGGAAGAAGTAGATGGTGGACTCTCTGGCAAACACCAACACAGGGTCAATGACTCGGTCCCTCTCTGATACCTGTATGATGACAAACTGCCAGGCTAGCAGTGGCAAACTGGTAGGACTGCCCTAGAAATAGCAAAACCATTCTATAAATAGATAAATTTACATGACAAATTGTTAGGCTAGCAGTGGCAAACTGGTAGGACTGCCCTACAAATAGCAACACCATTCTATAAATAGATAAATTTACATGACAAATTGTTAGGCTGGCAGTGATAAATTGGTGGGACTGCCCTACAAATATTAACATCATTCACATCAATTGATGATTTGAATAACAGACTGCCGGGCCAGGAGTGGGAGGCTGGTAATACTGCTCTATAAATAGCATTCTAAAAATAATTTTGTATGACAAAACCACCAGTATAGTAGTGGGAGGCTAATGGTTCTGCCCTATGAAAAGTAACATCATTCTATAAATAGATTTGTATAACAATCTGTCTGGCTAGCAATAGAGGGTTGGCCAGACTTCCCATGGGCCCCTCCATTGATATGTAAGTAAAGAAAGGTTTGCAACTCCTACTTTTGGCAATTCAAAAAATTCTAAAATAGGCATTTTAAACTGTATTCTGTTGCTTTTGACTTGCATATAACTCACATAAATTGCCACAAAAATTATTTTACAAAATCTAAGTAAATCCTGTGATATTCAAGAATTAATCTAAAAAAAAATTTCCTACTTATTTTCCTCAAAAGTTTGGGCTTGATGTTTACATTGACAATATTTGGAAAGCAATTAGCGAATACATCCTATAATCTTCACCTAATATTTTGAATTTGAAAACTCCACTGAATTCAAAAATACATGAGTCAATAGTTCCAGTGGAGAAAACTTTCCTCAAACGTACTTTGCCACTAGCACCAATTTTATATATGACTGTGTGATCCAATTGTAGTACTTCTTTCACACAATTGAAATTGTCAATGGTTGTGAAGTACAGACATGTAAGGAATAATCACTCCATTGGAACTATTCGTCTGAATTCACACCCTTGAAGTAATAGAGTGTTTGGCAGGTTTAAGTTAGTTTCGAATAAAAAAGGACAAAGATTTTAATTGATTCTTGAGTATCTCAAGAAATAAACAGAATTTTTAAAAGAAATTTGATTACAATCTAGATGAATTAGATGCTGCTTGAATGCTGCAGAATACAGTGTATAATGCCTTTACCTAGTTTATTTTTTTAGTTACCAAACTCAGCTACTTTGTTATGTAAGTTGCAAACTTTTCTCTTTTAAACATATCATTGGTACCCACGACATCTGCAGAACTGTGGTACTGTCCCATAAATAGCAACGGTATGACAGTCAGACTAGCAGTGGGAACTGGGCAAGACTACCTTGAAAACAGAAATATCATTCTACAAATAGTTCTGTTTGTGTGATGACACTCTATTTCTAAATCCCTGGTCTTACCTTTAGTGCATGTGTGAATACAACTTTCAACTGGGGTCTCAATGTAACCAACAAAACCTTAAAAAAAAAACAAAACTCATTACTAGTATTGATTAAGAACATTCTGAACTTCTATAAAATTCTGTCTTACTCTGCTCACATGTGACATACCTTGGAGAGAGTAGCCATAGCAACAACCATAACATCCTGCATTGGATGATCTTTGATTGTAAGGTTCATGTGCAAGGGTTCAACAACACAGACTTCTCCTCGACTGAAAAAAGAAAGATATTAGTCAGGAATTACACGATTAGCTGATATATCAAGAATAGCAACCTGAATACTTGAATGACTGGTTAGAGCACCTGACTAGTAATACAAAGAATATCATATGACACAAGTTTAGTGTTCAGAATCTCCATATCATATATCATACAATGAATATAGTGTTCACAATTTCCTTTTTAATTAAACTTCTCAAACTTTAATGATATAAAGTCTTCCATTATGGAATTTATTAAATTGAATAAAAAAGAAATGATGATGGTGTTGATAAAGAAAAATGAAATCTGAATCAGTTCAGTAGTTACCTTCCTGAGAAAAGACATTTAGATTCACAAGTCCGTACGCCAATCAGTCGCCTGAAATTTTGATCAAGATATTTTATACATTAATACTCTGATCTCACTGATCAGCATATTACTTAGAGCATAGTCTATATGATGATAGATGAAAGCAAAATCTTTAATTACCCTGGGACAATGACCACATGTGGAATAAACTGAAATCTGCACTAACTGTGAAAGATTGATTGACTGATTATGGCCCAGCTGATCTACAGAGGATTTTCAAAGATTTTTCCTTATAATATGACTGATCATGACCCTGCTGTTCTTAGAAGACTTTTAAAGATTTTTCTATATACTAGTACACCCTGTAAAACTTAAATCCCCAATAATGGCTCCAATCTACCTGAGGATGCTTGCCTATAAACACGACTATTCATACCTGTTCATAAAATGAAAATTTTTATTTGGGCTTTCTACTATATACTCTCTTGTAATATTGTGGCCCCAACTTACCTTTACGAGCCACATATTGAACAAACTTGAATCTTTCTGAGGATATTTGCAGTATGGTAAGTTTTGTTAAAATTTACCTTGTGATTCTTGAAAAGATAAGATAGTTTACTGATAGAAAGATGCTGATCAGAAAAGCTCACTTGAGCTTATAGCTCAGGTGAGCTAAAAATAAAATAAAACATGCTAACTTACTTCATTTCCAATTCAAACACAGACCCTCCACTGTCACTACACACAGCTAACACGGGACTATCTGTAAACTGTAAAGAGATTTTTTTTTTTTTACACAAGAGCCCAAATATTCCAAAAGACTTCATCAATATGCCTGTAATGAACAGACAAATCCAATGGGTCTTCCATTTTTTTCTTAAAGATTATATGTTTTCACAATATAGAAAATTGGCCCTTTTGTTTTAAAAAAAAACCCCCATAGATCTGGTAGGAAGGTTAGTAGGAGTTACATGTCTATAGTAAAAAACTCTTCGATTATCAAATCATATATACAGTATACAATAAATGTACTTTGACATTGATCTCACCTTCACATGCAAAACTGCTGAGCCTGGTGGATGAGCATCTGTTATTGTCCTCAAAAGTTTGCCATTGGTCAAGTCCCACATAGTAATCTGATGCAATAGGAAAACAAGTCACTGTGAAATGTTTAATGAACCATAACATCCTCTATCTCATTGACAAATCTTAATTTATCAAGTACCCTGCATTATTATCTGATACAGTCACAAAGCCATGTTACAATTATGTGATTAATATCCCTCCCAAACACTGCAACTCAATTTCCCATCCTTACCAACTCCTACATCCTTAAACAGAAAGTTATGAAATCCTCCAGATTTCCATCCAATATATAAAAAATATAGACTTACTTGTCCTTTGGCAAATCCAGACAGCAATCTGGTACAGTCCTTGTTGAAACTTAAAGCAGACACAGAACCATACTGCTGCCCCACTGCTGTGCTTCCTAGGCACCATTTTAACACCTGTTTTGGATCTGCAGAAATCAGACAGAAATGGTACAGTACATTTTAAACTATGAAAAATCTCATATATATTACGTTTTCTAAAATAAGCATACCAAACACTAGCACGAGTCCATGCGAGGTCCCAATGGCAATTAAGGATGAAACTGCCTGGAGAAAAAAATACACATCTATTAATATATTCAGCTAAAAGTGAAATTCAAAATTCATTTTTTAAGCTTAAAGCAAAAGTTTTAGTAACTCAGTAACATGACATGTAATCTATACCATTGATGTTGGCATCCCAGCATCAACTCTATCCTGTAATGGGTAAAAAGCGTTATCACTGGTACATTCAAAGGCAAAATAATCATGAAATGTAAATATGCCTCATTAGAAAACTATGCATATGGCAAGTTTGTCACTATCTAAGGAAAATATTAAAATTATAAATCATTTCCTTGATTATTGTATTATAAATACAAGCATAATTTCAAAGAAAGATAATGTATCACATAATTCGAGGGCTGTTCGATATGTAATGTGTATTTTACCACAGCGCGATAATGCTTTGCACGATTTCATGGATGATGATACTCTTGAATAGCTTTATTCAATACCTTTCCAATGGTATAAACACGAACCTTCAGCTCCACATAGTTTTAAACTTAGTCATTTCAATTGACCACTGTTGTAAAAATGGTTGGGATACAGGTTGAGAATATTGAAGAAATTAGAACTTATATAAAAGTTTGCACAAATTCAGTAATGCAGATTTTTACTGAATTGGGGGAAGTTTATGGGTCTGATAAGGTATCTTATGAGACAATTCATAGGTGGAGAAAAAAATTTCTGACTGGCACAGAGTCTGTCAGCAAAAATCTGGCAACCTGTGACTGTAAGAGACAAGGCAAATGTCTCAAAAGTCAGGGAAATAATTGAAAGTAATGGCTGGTACATGATACATGATATTGCCAAAGCTGTTGGCATATCACTATTGCAAGTGCATTTCACTTTAAAGTGTATTTTGAAAGTACAAAAGATTTCTGCCAGATGTATACCACATATATTGACAGACGACCAAAATCAGGTATGAGTACAAACCACTAAGCATTGCTCAAAATGTTTCCCAAATTCAATCAAAGACAATTTGCAAACACTATTACTGGTGACGAAAGATGAGTTCACTATTTCTAACCAGTAAGAAAAATTGGAAACAAAATATGGCTAACTAAACATAGTAGAAGGCCTGTAGTTGTCAAAAGAACCATAAGCACAAAAAAAGTTCTTTTATTGCATATTTTTGTCTTCTCTTGTGAAGGTATAATCGTACAAATTCTGTTGCCAAAGGGCAAAAGTGTTACAGTTTGGTATTACCAAGATGTTATACTAAAAAAGCTCAAAAAATATTATTATAAAGTAACGCCCTGTGTCAGTATTTTGGCATGTTCGTCTAATTCATAATTATGCTCCATCATATACATCTGAGCTTGGGAAGCAATTTTTGAAGTCTTGCCATACTCTCCAGATCTAGCCCCATGCGACTTTTTCCTTTTTCCAAAACTTAAAAAGTTCTTTTCTGGTTGTCGTTACAAGTCTCGACAAGCCCTTGGCTCAGCCATCAGTCAGTGCCTCAGAGGTTTACCTAAATCAGCGTACCATGATGCATTTCACAAATGGATTCAGAGATTGAAATTATGTATTTCAAACTGCAGAGAATACTTTGAAGGGATGTAATGTTCATTTTACTGTTTGAGTCAAATGCTTTTGAGATGTTGTACCATACAAATTACATATCAAACAACCCTCATATTCACAAACTAAAAACTACTAGAAGTTTATAGAGAACTTACTGCTGCACTGTGCAGCTGAGCTGCAATATTTTTCAGACGATTCGGTTTCAAAACTGAGCCATGTACTGTCTTTTGGAGGTCAATCTTTTTCCTGTAATGACATAAAACGTCATATCGGGTCTTTTAACAATGATTTGATTTTCTGAAATCTTTATACATTTCATACATTGGTTGTTCCAGCATATGTGACCCACAAACTATAAACATTTAATTATACCACACTAATGAAGACACAAAAAATGTTTATGTCAATTCTCTAATTAACTGAAAAAAATCAGGGGGGGGGGGGGGGGGGGGGGGGGTGTAATAGCTCTGTCAACATATTACATGTACTACCACAATTTACACTTCAGCAATTTTGTTCTGATGATGGCTGTGCAAGGCAGAAACTAGTCAACCAACTAATAAATGTTTCAGCACTTTTGGCAGTGGTGGAGCTACTAAACTTATCCAAGAGTAGAAATCTACAGCAAAATATATCATGCAACATTGGAAGGCAAATGTGCTACAATAATGGTTTATATCTTACTTCTGTCTGGATCTTGCACTGCGATCTGTGCGGTTGCTGTCAGAGCTTGACAAAGAGGTTGTGTCCCCTGAGTCTTTAAACACTTGTACTGCAGAAATAACTGAAGATGTGTCATCTTCCACTGGTGATTCATAGTCCTCAGACTTTAAAAGAAAATAGAGTCCCTAGACTAGTTACAAAAAAAATCATCAAATTCCTCAGTCTGTTAAAAAACATCAATATTTCAGTCTGATCAAAGAATAATCAGTCCTCAACTTGTCAAAGAAAAACCAGTTATTGGTCTTCAAACAGAAATAATCAACTGATTTCTTTGTGTTGAGCAGCAGTGAATGAGTTCAATAATTGTGTTATGTGAAACAGGAAGGAAGAAAATGCAAAGGACCAGACCAGGATTCGAACCCAGGCCCCCTGAATTCTCCAGTCAGGTACTCTACCAACTAACAGGCCAATGGCAATTGAACTCGGCTGACCAGTACATTCCTCCCTCCTTAAATTGTCTTCATCCTCAAAGGTGCACAGCCCAGGTTGTTTTTTCCCCTGCAGGACTCCACCTGCAAGTCTAGGGGTGGTCAATGGCACCAAATTTATGTATTGTCACCAAAACCATATGTAACAGGAGAAAATATAATGGACCAGACTGGAATTCGAACCCAGACCCCCTGAATTCTCTTGTCAGGTGCTCTACCAACTAATCAGTCTGGCCATCGGTGCATCAAACCTGTCTAATTACTTCATATGTTTAACAAAATCATGAACCATATGAAGGGTATGAATAATATTTCTGATCTGATTTTCTAACAAATTGACTTGATAACACCAATAACAAGACAAATCTTACCTCATTCAGAATACTTTCAAGGGTAGGGTTTTCAACTGTTGGCAAGTCAGACTTAAATTCCTCATCATCAAACTAAATAGTAGATATATATGAAAATTGTTTGTAGTCTCCTTAAGATATATAAATATATTTAGGAATGAAAATAACAGTTTGCGCGGGAAAACAATGAAAACTAAAGGCATACATGTAAAACTTTTAAGTATATTGACAACACCCCTTTTGGGGGCTTTCAGTGGTTTTCTTAATGATCCAGCCACATTCCATTATGATCATATGTATCTTTTTGCAAGCAAATATTCACATTCAAAACGCAATTTGTTTGCATACGGTAACACTCGGTAAAATGATTTAAATTTACCTCAATATCAAAATCCAATACGCTTTTTGATATTTCTTCTGCCATGACCCCCTTGACAAAATTTAAGTTACTCGAGTCCGACGTATTTTTATTTCGCTGTTCACACTCGAGCTCTTCGCTGCTTTATGTATTTGTGTTTCTCTTTTTCTGTATAAAATAAGTATTTTCATCGTTACTTTTTATCAAAATCTGATTTTGTAAACATCTTGAACATCACAATTTGATATTGATTATTTTTTCCATGTACACTCGGGCTCGGAGTTTATTAAAATAATTTGGTTTCATTTTCGTTTTGTAGCAATTGGGCAACCTTAACTGTCAACTGCGTAAGAAAAGTAAGAAACACTATCTTAAATTATACTTAATGAATATTTAAACTAAATAGAGTACGTTATTTATAAAGATGCACTTATTCTTTTCGCAGAAATTCCAGAAAATAATGTGCATTTGCAGTGCTAAAAGCAAAACTACAGTAAAGTACTTCTGTTTTCTTCTCCTTGGAATATGAAATTGACTTAGGATTAATTCATAATGGAAAAATCTTTGTGTTAAGCAGAGATATATTAAATTTCCCATATCATCTGATTATGGAGGAAAAGGAAGTAGAAGAAAACAGTGAAGATATGGTTTATATATTAAGCCTTCTTAAAAATGTTAAGTCCCCAAATAGATTTACTGATGACCAGCTCAAAGGAGATCCAGAGGTATGTTTAAGTACAAGCTCCAATACCTCAGGTGGGATGGAATTTAATGATGATACAAATACAAATGACAGCAATTCCCATTCTTCAAGTGGGGATTTTGCTGATGAACAAATGGTGGACAATTTCAATAAAGTCAAGACAGGACACAAGCTAGATGATTACATTTTAAGCATCCTGAAAAGTGAAAATTGCAAGAAAAAATTGTATTTTGAAAATGATACAGGTTTGACTCATTCTCAAAATACAAATTCTGAAACAGATGTAAGTAAAGGAGACCAAGACTCTTTAGAAGTATCAGATATTCCCTACAAGCATTGCCTCCCTAGTCATAAACTGGATGAAGTTTTGCAGGTTGCACTAAAAATTGTTAAACCAATAAAAACACAAGCAGCAAAGATAGAAAGTTCTGAAAAAGGAAAGTCGGTCAAGATAAATCCTAGTGATAAACTAAATAGCAAATCAACATCAAAGTACATTTGTCCTGTTTGTAAATTTGCTTTTCATTCAGAGGAAAACAAAAACAGGCACATGTCAAATGAGCATATCAAGAGGATATCCAAAGGAAAACATCCTTGGAAAATGAGAAAGAACACAAATCAACTTGAGCTTGCTGTAGACATTCATAAGACAGCTGATGTACATGCACATTCAAATGTCAATAACTGTGCAGCAGAACTCTCTACAATGAACCACAGGATGAGGAAAGATAATTGGAAAGATACATGCACATCAGTGAAGATGAATGAATTGTCATTTGAAAAAGACACTGGATATTTAAATCATATGAGTAGTATTAGTGATGTAGAAGACTTGACTAACAATGAAAGTACAAGTAGATCATTTCCATGCAGAGTTGAAATATCAGATATTATCAGAAACAGTGATCTTGGACAGTGCTGCAGGACTAAAACATTCTTTGAGCACATGACATTATTAAATAAGATCTCGAAGAAAGTTGAGGAAAGCAACCAGTGTAAAGAAATTGCAAGTCAGTCGAACACAAAGAATTTGGCATGCCTTGAATCAGATGGCAATACCAACAACAAAAGTGAATTTTCACATAATAATTTGAATTCCTTTTCATCTGAAGAGTCCTGTCCTAATTTTGGAAATAGCAGTATATCATTTTCATCTTCATCAGCTTCATTTCTACAACCAACACTGTCACCATATAAAACCCACTTATCATTTCAACCAGCTTTACCATCACAACCACCAGCCTTCTCAGTACATGTACCAAGTACTATTTTGAAGGAGAAACACTGGATAATTAATGATACATCAAACAAATCAGAAGGAACCCATTTCACTGATGTTAAAAACCAACAAGGCATTTTGATGAAGAGTGAGGATTTAGTTGGAATTAGATCCATAGATGAATCCCATAAAACTTTGTCATTAACTCGGTGTTTTGTGTCATTTTCAGATGCTTCAAATGGTTCACTTGAAAATGTTTCAAATCAGAACAGTAAGTGTTCATTGAGTAGCAGTAATATCTGTGTCAAAAATCACTGTGTTTCAATACATAGTAGTGCCTCTAAGGAATGTTTTCCTAATAACATATCTACCACCAAAGGACAAAGATCTGAGATTATTAAACAAAAATGGAAATCTGTCTGTGCCAGACATATGACTATTTTGGATTATCTTTCCAACTATGATTCATTTAAATTGTTGACTTTCAGAAATAAGAGCTCATTACCCATGGAACCAAGTGAGTCTGAAATGTACTCACAAAACATGAATTCCACTAAGGGGGAAAAGGACATTTCTGATTCTCGGTTAGGAGATTTAATTCTGTCACCTCCAAAGAAGCGCTGGAAAAGTTATATAAGTCATGATTAAGATGCTAATTTTATTTTGCGTTTCATTGAGCATGCTGGTAACAACTGATTATATATATGTTTGTGTCACCTGCAGAGCACCTGATTGGTTACTCTGTTTGTTCATCTCCATTCTGTCACAATGTGGAACTGTGTTAAGTTGTAAGAGTTATGACTTTGTGTATTTCTTATTGGAATAAAAATCAGAAGTCCAATACCACTGAAATTCTCCTTCATCACCAAGTCTCATATTGAGTAGAATACTGATCTAGGAGTGGGTTTATAGTTGAATATCTCACATAATACCCAACATTCGTTGGTGCTTCAGAGAATTCCAATAAAACTTTGCCTTTAATATTTCCATATTATACAGCACCATTTCAGATTGAAATTAGTTAACCACCTAACAAATACCAGAGCATTTCTTGTGGCATTGGATTTCTGATTTTAATGACCCTATAATAGGAGATTTGGGGGCATATAGCTTTGGTCTGTCTGTCTGCAGGAAGTTTAAATTTGGCCATAGCTATTGAACACTTAGTACTAGGGCTTTCAAATTTCACATGGATTCCTTGTGACAAATCCATTCTTTCTGTATCAAACCATTTGACCTGATGACCTTCACCTTGGAATTTGACCTAATTTTTAGCTCGCTTGAGCTGAAAGCTCAAGTGAGCTATTCGGATCACCCATTGTCCCTTGTCCATCTGTAAACATTTCACATTTTCTTTAAAACTTTTCTTCTACAGAACCAGAGGGCCAATTTTAATCAAACATAGTATAAATCATCCTTGGGTGAAGGGGATTCAAGTTTGTTCAAAAGAATGCCCCCTTTAAAGGGAGGTAATCACAAGGATATACAAAAATAGGGTGGGGTCATTTGAAAATCTTCTCAAGAGCCACTGGGCCTGAGAACTTTAAATTTATGTGGCAGCTTCCTGAAATAGTACAGATTCAAGTTTTGTTAAAATCATGGCCCCTAGGGGTAGGGTGGGGCCACAATAAGGGAATCAAAGTTTTACATGTGAATATATTTGAAAAAATCTTTTAAAATTATCTTAAGAACCACTGGACGAGGAAAGTTCAAATTTACATGGAAGCTTTTAGACAGTGCAGATTCATGTTTGTTAAAATCTTTACCCCCAGGGTAGGGGGAGCCCACAATATGGGGATATAATTTGTACATGCGAATCAACCTTGGCAAAAAAAGGTAAATACTAGTATTGACCAGACCAGTGGTCAATACTGGTTAAAACCAGTCAATACTGGTTTTCATACTAGATTTTCAGTGATATATAAAAATTTTGGGGGATTTTAATTTATAATATCACTTTTGAAGCCATGCAAAAAAGAAACCATTGAACAGATTGTACTCTGTTTTCAACAAACTTTCAGAATGGTATGCTGTGGCATTCCAATTGAATAGGCAGGAAATAATTTATTGTTTTATTTTGTCTACTTCATGTATATGATTGACTTTAAGGATTCCTCAATTACCTTTTTAACTATTAAATAAACATTTTATGGCTATGGTGTTGTTTTAACAATTTTGTTCACACCTTATCAAGGGCCAGGTAAAGAAGCAATTATGATAATCACAGGTAGACATTGTAAATCTGTCAATTTAATCTGATTAATCTTGTCAAGCTTTCACTATGTATCTAAGTAAAATTAGTTAATATCATGATTAATACTGATATTTTCTACACACTACACATGATAAATCCTACCTGTTTAAACCTTTTCTTAAAACATTCAATAACTGTGCTAAACTATTTGAAATTTATCTATTGTAAACTTTAATGTAGGCATTAATAATGTATTTCTACAATACCTGTTCAATTCACTGAAACCAAAAAAAAAAAAAAAAGACAAAAAAAATCACCATTTTTGGGGGTCATTTTGGACATGTGCATATAGCATACCCATAAAATGAATATTGAAACAATTGTATAGTTCAAATAAACATTCTTTCACAATTATTCATCTAAAAATAGTAGTTTTTGCCATATTGATATTTCAAATTATTTGTTTATCTCATCTGTCAAGAGTTAAGTATGCGTGTAGCGAATGTTAAAAGTAGTATTGACCATTTATGGAGTATTGACCGGGACGGTTAAAACGGGGGGTGGTTTTAACCGCCCAACCTTGATGCGAATATATTGGGAAAATTTTTAAAAATCTTCTGAACAAGAACCACTTTGCCAGAAAAATTCAAATTTACATGGCAACTTCCTGACATTGTGCAGATTCAAGTTTGTTAAAATTATGGCCCCCAAGGGAATCAAAAGTTTTACATGCAAATATATAGAGAAAATCTTTTTAAAATCTTCTCAAGAACCACTGGGCCAGTGCAGATACAAATTTGTTACAATCATTACCCCTGGGTGTTGTGGGCCCACAATAGTTGATCAAAGTTTTACAAGCAAGTATATAGGAAAAATCTTTAAATATGGGTCAAAGTAACTCTGGTGAGTGATGTAGCCCATGGGCCTTTGTTAAAAAACTTTAATCTTGGTCATAATTTTTGAATGCTTAGTGATAAAGCATTCAGATATCGCATGTGTATTCCTTGTAACAAGATCTTTCCTTTGGTGTCGGTCACTAACTCAGTGGAAGAGAGTTCACTTCATAACTGGGAGGTTGTGAGTTCAAGCCCCACTCATGCCATGGCTGTGTCACTCATTCATAGGTTGTGATTGCTCCTTCACCAAATGCTTGGCATTTAGAAGGGAAAATTGCAGGTCTTTCGGATATGACCTTAAATTCAGAGGTCCCGTGTCACGTCAGGCGTTGGCACGTCAAAGAACCCTCACTGCTATGGCTCCGAGAGCTAAGCATAGGTCAAAATTTTTGTATTCCTTGTGACAAGATCTCTCTTTGAGTAACCAGAATTACTTTGTTGCCATATGTGGGCATCAGTGTTTCAAAAACACACTTGTTTTTATACAGCTAATATGTACATGTATGAAGCCTATCAATACGTAAAGTATCCATGACTGGAAATTGCATTAATATAAACTGCACAACATTGAATCCAATCCATTTATTTTTTTATGTGGCAATGGTCGTTTAATGTATACCATGATTAATTTGCCAGGTGAAACTAATACATTTATTAAGCATCCTAATGAGACATTTTTATACTTTGTTCTTGTAGGGGATATTAACATTTGAGTTATAAATTTAGTCCACGGGAAATCTAAAGAGTCTGAACTATGGGGGAAAGTGGAGGATAATATATTTTGTATGATTGTCTCCTGTTTTATTCATATTTCAATGATTGTAAAATTCTTGCATCTCATTAATACCTTTAACCATGGCTAAGTAAAGCTTAGTCAGAACTATGAAGTGCCAAATTAACAAAAACTCAAATAATTGTTTGAAGATATCATCAATTCAGTTGATGAGCACAATAATTAAATTAAAGATCTCTTTAATTGGTTAATGATATCTTCAATTCTGAATTATTGCATGCATTAATTGAATTGACAGCATTAATTATTCTGCTAAATTGATGCACACTATAATTTAATTATTGCTTTCTTCATATGAATTGATGATATTAACAATTGAATTGATGTGTGCTACAATTCAATTGAAGAGAAATAATTCAATTAATGCAAGCATCAATTCAATTAATGTGCACAATATTTGAATTATTGCTCTTTTCTGTTGAATTATTGATATCATTAATTCAATTGATGCTCACAGTAATTGAATTATTGCTCTATTCAATTGAATTAATGATATCATTAATTCATTTGATGTGCACAATAATTCATTTAGAGAGAGCAACTATATAATTAGAGATATCATCAATTCAACATATCCACAATTGAATTGATGATCTCTTTAAAAGAATTTTTGTGCACATTAATTCCCTATACAATAGCATTGTAAATTAATTAAAGACATCTTCAGTTGAATTAAAGAGATCATCAAATCATTTATACCGAGCTCCAAATTAATTTTTGTGAGCAATATTTCTTGCACATTGATGCTGTCATCAATTGAATTGATAACAGCAATAATTGAATTGAAGATTGTGTGCATCAACTCAATTATAGCTCTCGTTAATGGAATTGATGTGTGCATTAAATCAGTTATTCCTCTCATCAATTCAGTTGATGTGCACATTAATTCAACTGATGAGAGCAATAATTTATTTGATTTGCACATTAATTCAATTGATGAGAGCAATAATTGAATTGATGATACCTTCAAATATTTAAAGATATCTTTAAGTATTGAGTTAAAAATGTTAATTTGGCACTCTATACAGAACATAACCTTTGGATATCCAATCAAAATCAGAATTTGATGTAGTAACGTAAGGGCATCAGAGTAATTTTCTGACTTCTTGTACAACAGTGATCAAATTTTTTGACTATTTTTATAACCACATTACATGATACCATTTTGGGAGCCTTACAAAATTGTAATTATAAACAACCCACTTCACTGGCCGAAAAGTGATGCCACAATTTAATGTTGATGAATTTACAAGACTGCTCAAACAGGTACAGGTATAGGAGAAAGCGGAGTCTGGATTAGTGGCTTTAGACGTCTGTCCTTCTGCAGGTCTGTAACACCTTGGCTTATGAACAATATTTTAACTACTGTTTGTTTTAGCAATGAAACTTCCCAGAGTCTACAATACTTAAGGTCAGACTTCTATTGTTAAGTGGAGGTTACATTTCAGAGATGGTCTGGTTTCCAAATGATATCTCAATACTGTGAGCTTTAGCAAACAAATTTCGCATGAAGTGTCTCCATGGCTTAAGGATGACCCAGGAGTTATAATTTTCCTAATTTAGGTAGAGCTTCAGACATCGTAGCCATGCATTTAGTTTTTCTCGCACATGTCTGAAAGTCAAGAAAATTTTTCTAAGTTTCAATACATTGTCACTAGAGAGCCATATTGGCCTCATCCTTAGGCCTAAATCCCAAAACCAGGGGTCATGATCTTCATAATTTAGGTAGAGAGCTTCATGGACATCATAACCATGCATTTAGTTTTTTTCACACATGTCTGAGAGTAGAGAAAATTCTTCTAGGATTCAATACATTTCCACTAGAGAGCTATATTGGCCCCAACCCTAGGGCCCAAGTCCCTAATTCAGGTATAATGATTTTCATAATTTAGGTAGAGAGATTCACAGACATCATAACCATGCATTTAGTTTTTCTCACACAACTCAAAAAGTAGAGAAGATTTTCTAGATTTGATATATCTTTCCTATACAGCCATACTGGCCCAACCTCAGAGACTAAACCCCTGACCAAGAGGCCATGAATTTTGCAGTTTTGGTAAAGGGCTTCATGGATATCATAACCATGTGTTTGGTTTTTCTCCTACATTTGTGGGAGTAGAGAAGAGTTTTGAAAATCTGACATTTTTTGCAGTTTTGGACCCACCTATGAGGCCCTGGGGGAGCTAAGATAATAAATTTTAAAATTTAAATTTCTCTTATCTCAATGAAGCTTCACAAAAAAAATGGTAACAATTGGCCTGTAGTTTTCAAGGAGAATTTAAAAATGTAAAATTGTTAACACATACCAAACAGATGAAGACCAACTGAGTCACTCCGTTGACCTAATAAAACTTTTTTTTTCATCGATGATACAGGATAACCTCTGAGGTCGAGAATTGTTGTTTAGAAATATGAAAGCCCCAGCCTTTATATTCAAAACAACACTGCTCGACCTGGAAGGTTATCCTACAACATCCACAAAAAAGGGAACTTTATTTCTTAAATATACTAGGTAATTCATGATCTAGTACCATTCATAATAAAATAAAAAAGTATTACAGGTATATGTTACAGAAAACCAGTTTTGCAACATTTATTAATAATACAACAATAGTAATAACACGAAAATACAAAATTAGGTGAAATTACTCTAAGCTTTTATTTGAAATATGAAAAACAGAGATTATAAATTGTATCACAGACTATCTGACAGATGAGGGAGCTTAAAAATTTCCATTAGAGTTACAACACATTTCACCATCGTTAGCTGACATCAATTAATTTTGATACCAGTAGGTATTAAGTAGATGAAAAACACACTTATGCAGCTATTATAATATGTCATCTATATTATTATGCAGTGAATTAGAAAGAGATTTGTGAACACACAATATACTGGTGAATAATAGACTGATTTTACTTCTTGACAATTTTAAAACTAGTAAAGCAAGAGCCATGAAAGGCAATTGTAGAATAAATGTCAGTAAGATGTGCAGTATGGAATATCATTATCATAACAAAAAAGTAATACTAGCTTTAGGTATCACATATAGTCAGTAGTATGAATGGTATGTCTTTATTTTTTATATATAGAACCCTTTATGGATAGAAAAGTCTTAGATTAATACATGCAATAACTAATATATTTAAGTTTTTCACAATTTAAAGTTCCTTTAATCACACAGATCCATCAGAAATGTCAAGAAGTAAATAAAAAAATACATAAACAAAAAAACAGTAATGACCCTTATACTGAAAAATGTCAAATTTTCAGGGCAACCCATTTCTTCCTTGGGACAAAGAAGCCAAGTGCATGCGGAACAAACAAACAAAAACCACAAAATTTCTAAGCTAAACAACTAAAGCTTGTGTATGTCTACAATAATTCAATACACTACATGATTATTATTTGGATAGAAAATCTAACTTCATTTGTTTTAACAAAACATTAAAACTTTCATTAAATAACCATCAGATGCTTTACAGTATATCCAGTTCAAATTTTCTAACATATGATAGTTTAAAATTTTCACTATATGTACTGGATGCATTTGATGAGTACTTAATATTTACAGTCACTGAACCTTTTCTCTTATATTTCTTTTGAAACTGACATTGCTTTTATTATGATAGACATTAATGGATACATGTTTGTTGCAAACTAGTTTGATCTGGTTTTTTAAATACCACCTGTCTGCGTAATCATTACCAAATATGTGGAGCATCATCAAGGTCAAAGGGTGTATTGGCTGTTCCATTTAAAGTAATGAATGGGTCAGCAATATATTTTATTACTTAATCTGGTTTATATTTTTAAAAAATACATAAAAATATAAATTTAAATAATAAAATGTCTTTCATTGTTGTTTTATCAGATGATGAAGGTAGAAATCATTGCAGAAAAATTTGCATAACCCACTTACACAGCTGGTTATGAATTTTTTCTGCAATGCTTGCTACCATCATCACCTGATGAAACAATAAAGAAAGCATTTTGTTGCTAATGCTTTACTAATTTTATATATGGACTTTGTGTTTCTTTTCCAAATGCTTTTATCATATACCGACCAACTACTGTACTTTAATGGACTTTATTTAAAGTATAAAACCCAGAAGAGCCAACTAAATCAAAAACATACATAATACTCTCAGTTGTGTAACATAAGTGGTAGACATTAAATTACAGAATTTTAAAATGTTCTGTTTAAGTCACACATTATCGTTTAAAAAGTCTTTCTGAATAGCTATAATTTCTTGACACTCCAGTAAATTGTGGTATTTGTCACCAGTTTGGTCACTTTTACAGATGTGGCATTTCATTCTGTTTCATGGAGTTGTTATTCCATCTTGACCAATTTCAACTGGAAGATGGTGATATTCTGAATTTCTAAATTTTTGTGCTACTATTCTCACTCAAGATATAAAAATTTTGTATAATCTTCAATGACTGATCATGTCACAATACCATTTTTGTGGATGGTGATCTTTCAAACTCTACTTTGCGGAAGTGATTAAGCACTTTACACACACAAAAAAAATTGTTCATTCCAACAACAGAACAAAAACAAAAAAATTATGGATATCAGGAATTAGATGTTTTACCCCAGCTGGTATACTTAGAATAGAGGTAACTCTCATTACCAAGTTAAAGTTTTGCCCAAAATGATATCATTCTCGTATAAGTGTCAAAGCATTTAAAACCCAAACATGGGGCATTTTTAATGAAAAAGTCAAGATAGCCTGAACCTAATGTCTGTATGGCCTTGATGATATATATGGAGTATATTCAAACGTCTAGTTTTCACCAACAATTGCTAGTAGAATTTTCTTGTAGTCGCCGGAAGTATCATCTTCTATCCATTTGTACAAAGTCTGGTCTGTCATCTCCAGGAAACACTGCTTGATCTGAACCAAATCAATCTAGAAAAAATAACATACAAGAGCATTATATGGTGTCACAGGTATACACTTACTATAAAACCCCATAAGGACTATGTGTTTTTGTTTTCCCTCCATCACCACCTATCCACTAAGCACTAAGCATAGGTCTAAATTTGTGGTACTTCATGTATTTTCATTATATGACCATCTTGGCCTCACCCTGGGGTATGAACCCTGAACCCAAGGATTAAGAATTTCCCAGTTTTGGAAAAAGGTTGTTCCATTACCAGGCATTATAATCATGTTAATAGTTTGACTGCTTGATGTTCAGAAATAAAGAAGAAGATTTTGAAGATTACACTAATTTGGACAGTTTTGGCCACACCACTCAGGCCCCAAGGAGGTAGAGTCCATGACATTCACAATTCTAGTTCCCCTTGACCAAAAGATGTTATATAACAAAATAAAACTTGATTCAGCTGTTTCAGAGAAGTAGTGAAAATGTTCAAAAGTTTACGACTGACGCACAAAGCATGACGGACAAAAAGAGATAGCAATAGGTCATCTGAGTGACATAAGATAAAATGTATACTCTGAATGTACTTTTATGATATCAAACTGTACATGTATTTATACTTATACTGCTTTGTCAGATCTCCTCGTATTGTTTGTATAGAAGCTATAGCGGCATATTTCAGCCACCCATTTGTGAGCCTTTGTGTTGACTTGTCAGATCTTTTGTTGACTGGTCAGATAATAAATTATATTTGTTTGTTTGTTTTTTATTTATAGTCGCCTGAGCAATTTTTCAGCTATCCGGCGACTGTCACTATTACCGGTGACGGGGCTGCAAATTTAGACCTATGCTTAGCACTAATGGCTTTTAGCAGTGAGGGTTCTTTTACGTGCCACACCTGCTGCGACACGGGACCTCCGTTTATAAGGTCCCATCCGAAAGACCCGTGACTCTCACTTCGTAATGCCGAGCTCTTGGCGAAGGAGCAATCACTACCTATTTTAACGTCTTAGGTTTGACGCGGCCGGCCCGAGCGGGGCTCGAACTCACGACCTTCCGTTCACGAGGCGAGAGCTCTACCACTGAGCCACTGTGATCGGTGATAATAAATTATAATTTTGTACTTCACTAGGATATTGGTATAAGAAAGGCATGTAAATGATACCAAGATCCTGATTATAAAGAGTATTATTTGTCAACATAATATATTTAACATGCATGGTGACATAACTAACAATGGGTGACAGAAAATTTGCCAACATAAAATTCATTTGTTTGATCTAGTTACTAAAAATTACCTCTGATCTTGATACAATGACACGAATAAGATCCGAGTCATGGGTTCCAAGTCCCTTCATGGTCCATATCAGGCGTTCAGCGAAATACTTTGGGCGACATTTCAGTGACATAACTGCAAGTAAATCAACATTGATTTCATGTTTGCATAAAATATATACTTTATGATTGATGAATTATGAACAATTATTAAAGTGATTAAAGAAATTACATTGTTCCTCACTGTAAATGTACTCACCCATTGTTAGAAGTCCTTTACCAAAGTTTCCAGATGTTTCTCTGTCAATGGTGTTTTCAATATCTCTTTGGGTGATCTGACATAAAATATAGAAATTCTTAAAAACAATGACTTATATTTGTGCATCATATACTAGCAAGTGAAACATAAATGACGATGATTTCAATATCGGTAAACAAGAAACATGATTTTTCAAAGCAAAAATTACATACCACACATTAGCAGAAAAAATATCTTGTAAAGCAAAAATTTGTGTGATCATAACATAATAAAAGTTTTGTTAAACATGTATGTGCCCTATACATACACAGTGCTAGATACAAAATATGACCATTCAAAGAGATTGCATACCCCCCCCCCCCCCCCCCTACACTTCTGCCACAACCAACATCCTGATTCCAATGTAAATTGAACTGATGATAAATCCTAACATTCATATTAATTCTGATGTACCTCAAAATCTTATTTGATTAATACTTGAACAAAGGCCTACCCTTTCATTATATTTTACTGCATTTCTTAAGATACCTTGCAGACAAACTAGATGGAAAATAGATCCCTGTTAGAAATAACAAGAATATCAGTAAAACTAATGGATGCTCCTTGAACTGCATCTACCAATGAACTACTTCATTGATATGACGAATGACTTGCACAATGATCAATAACTGCTGAAATACTCTTCAAATGAAGGTGTTTATATATATATATATATATATATATATATATATATATATATATATATATATATATATATATACATAAGGCATATGTTGAGTGACCGTGACCTTTGCAAAATAACCTAAAGTGACCTTTGTCTGAAAGCCATTTGGCTATTATATATATGATCAATACCTATTGAAAAACTCTTGAAATAAAAAACTTTTTCTTTGTATAAGGTACATGTTCTGAGTGACCTTGACTTTTCCAAAATGACCTTGAGAGATCTTGGTCCAAAAAATCAATAACTGTTGAAATATTTTTTTAAATTTATTTATTTAGCTATATTTATCATTAATAGGATCCATGCCTAGCATGCTTTATTATAGATCCATGTGGCAAGTGATAACTCAGTGGCCAGATTACACAGGTGAGAGATGCTATATATATGCTGTATCTTTTGTGTTGTTGCTTGAAGATAAACTGTTTTTAATTCACAGTAAGTGTGCCTCGACTTAGTTAACCCCTTCTTCCAGAAATATTATGCTAAAATGTTTCAGGTGTCATTTTTATGTAAGTAGATGAACTCCATTATCACTTGGTATGGCCTTATATCTAATATTTTGTCATTCATTTGTTTCATTTTAAAAATGTATATATTTCTATGTTAATTTGAAAAAGTCATTGCTTTTATAAAGATATAAAATGCATGAAATATCATACTAGCTTTATTTTAAAAAATAAATAATATCCTTCCTCAATTAAGTTCCAGTTTCACAACCAAAGGACTAGCAATGTTTGCAAAGAGGACTCGCTGTATAGTATGAGATACCAAGTTTGATTTACATATAAAAATGATAGCATGAGATATTAAGGTTTATGTACATATATCAATGATAGCATAACAAAACAGTTGTACCTTAACATATTCATCATAAGTGGCCCTGGATTGATAAACCTCAGGAATAGCAAAGAGACGGACCAGCTCCTTTTCATTTGTGCCTATTTGGTCCTCAGTGGCTTCAAACAGGGCCTGAGCATCATGCTTCGCTTTAGGTATGTTCACCAATTTCTCCATGTTGATTTTAAATTGACCAGTTGGCCTATCCTCAAAAAGAACAGGTTCTACTGCCTCATTTAGTGTTTCTGGATCCAATTCATTTCTTCCACCCTAAAATGTTGAACAATCAAATAATGTTCTAGAAACATATATGCTACCCATGTGGCGATACTGAAAAGGGTCAACTTTGATTTTAGAATATCTATAATGGTTGTAATAAATTGGGGTTACCAGAATACTAAACTTGATATTCATCAAGGAAAGGATTCACAAAATATTGAGCAGACATATTTTCTTTATGTCTGGAGTAGTTTAACCCCTGACCTTGTGACCTCAAATTTAATAAGGGTCATACCCTCCTTTGGGGGTTAGTGGAGGACAAATTTGAGGTCTATCCAGCAAAGGGTTCTTTAAATATTGAGCAAACATTTTATTTTTATGTCCAAAGTAATTTGACCCCTGACCTTGTCACGTCAGGTACTTTTTAAGAGATAACAGTGTATTAGGTTTGATATCTATCAAGCAAAGGGTACTTAAGAAATTGAGCAGACAATTCTTAAGTCTGCAGTAGTTTGACCTTGTGTCCTCAAACTCAACTAGTGCTAATTGTAATGGCTTAGTAAGTTCCAATGAATTCTTCAATGGACACTTACATTATATGCATGTACAATAAAATGTTTACCTTACTTCCTTCATTTATTGAAGAGATATATGATTTAAAACATTATCCAATCAAAATTAATACAACAGGCATGCACTTTCTGGTCAGTAATTTTCCCCATGCCAATCCATCAGGCTTCTCAGTAAAAATTTACAGTAAAATTTTCAAAGCAATTCATTGAAAAATGAGAAATTATAGAAATTTCAACTATTATTCAATCAAAATTAAACATAAATACATGCATGATAGCAGTTATTTTAACAAAGCCACTAAGTGAAGCATTTAATTATATACCTATATCACAACTTTCAGACCATTTCATTAAGAAACAAATCTGTAATAATAGTATCATCCACTCATAATTCAGTGCATGTGCATCCTTGCCAGTGATTTGACCCTATCGATATGTTACAAGTCTTGAAATATGAATTCAAGATAAGTGTCAAAAGATTCCAATGAACAAGAGGCCCATACTGCCTTATCAGTCACCTGAGTATTAGTTAAAAGTATCACTAGTCCTAAGGGCTATAAAATCTAGAATAATTTTTCTGATCTGAATATCTGAGCTAAATTCTAATATTCAACAGCAGTATAAAGAAAGATGTGTTCTATAAACACAAATTCCCCTGAAAGTGCCCATACTAATGAAAGACTAATGTTATATGAGATATGTTGTATAATAAACACTATATAACTATTTTGGACCCACTCTAATTAAAACCCTGGAGTTGCAAAATTCACAATTTTGGTGCATCTTTTTCTGCTTTTCCTAAATATGCATTATAACTTTAATTTTATACAGTATCAGCAAAATTAAAGAAGACAAAAATCACTAAAATAATGTCGGTCCTACCCTAGCTGCAAAAATGTAGCCCTCTCTGACTCTATTCTACCGTTTTTAACAATTTCGATATATATATTCTAATTTCTTGATTCATATTGTACACCATGTTTGATGTACTGAAGCTGAACATCTGGTTGTCAAGTTATTTGCATATGCCTATATAAGGTCATATTTACATCAATGTACGAGTGTGGAAGAGAAAGTGATTTCATCTGTTTATAAAGGTTTAAATTTGATATCAAGTTAGAAACAAACAGCAGAGTGTAATTTTTTTCTGTCACCAAATGATTTTTCCAATCTCTACCCAGAGTTATCATTCCTTACATTCACATATATACCTCTGTAAAGGTTGAGTGTTTTTCAAGAATGATCAAATAAAATATAGTTTTGAATTAAAGAAGTAAGTTCCCTAAGGCTCCAGGGTTGCAGGAATCCTGAAATTTATAATTTATATCCCCCTTACCTCAAAAATGCTTCATATTGCATTTGAAAAGAATTGAAGAGGTAGGTTAAAAATGTTTAATTGTTAACTCGAGTATTTAATCACTATGGCCATTTTGACCCCACCCTGACACCAAAACCCTTACCCCTGGGATCATGAAATTTACAATTTTGGTCAATGGCTACTTGCTCCCATTATATATATCCATTTTGTTTCAATTTAGTATCAATGGCATTAAAATGTTTTACTTATAAACACTATATACCAAGTTTGGCCCCACCCTAGAGTCCAAACCCAGGGATCAAGAAATTAGAATTTGAGAGGCTTTTGTGCTCAATATAACTATGCATATCCACTTAGTTTCTCTTACAAATGTGCAGCACTACAGAAGAGGATTTTTAAAAATTTGCCAATAGAACAATGAAAGGAGGATCACCAAATTTCACAGGCAATGCATGGGTGGGAATGGGGGTGGAAGTGGGGGTGGGGCAGACTCCATGACCATAAACTGAGAATAGACTTAAATCAAAAATAAGAATATATATATATCTATGCCTTGTTATAGGACTCAATACTATCTCAGAATGAATTTCATTGACTTTGATATTAGTATTTCACAAATTTTGCAAGAGATCACAAGACTATGATGAAACTGATACAATCTATGGGAGTTTATAATCTCGGATTAACTAGGTGTGACTTTACTGTGAAAGAGGACAGTCATTAGGATTATGGAAGTATTTTTTGACATGAAAATTCACTGGATGTACATGTATGTGTAGACTCAAATTTTCTCTGTCCTAGCTAAATTTTTTGAAGTTTGTTTCTAAGGACCACTTGTTAATGAAGAACTTTAAAACCTGGCAGGCAGATATCAAGAATCTTTTGAAGTCTCCACTTGTGTCATTCTCAATGTCGTCTTCAATTTGGCCTTCAGTTGGTGGCTTGTTTGGAGTTGCAACTGAAAACAAAGTTTATACAGGAATAAAAATGAATTAAAAAAATCAAACATCAGAGGCAGATTTAGAAGTGAGGAGGATGAATACGGTTATCAACATAAGCATTATTTGGAAATTTTTACATCTATAAAATTTGTATCTTAGGGTTGGAAATGTTAAACAGAAAAGTTAATTCATGCCATTTCAGGAGGTTAATTACAATCATCAGTTTGAAAATATATCAACTTAAGTTGCACTCCACATACATGATTTCTTTTTATGTAATTATTTATTGCTTTTGTCTCTGTACATAATAAATCATGGTTATTTACTCAAAATGGTTGCTGTACTGTACTTCCCTTTAACTTTAGCAGATGCTTAACTAGAGATAGAAGGCAAAATAATCAACATGTTGATGGTGGCCATTATTGGGAAGAAGAAGAAGAAGAATTTGAAATATGCAATCTAAATATTCCCTTTGACAGTACCATTTTTTTCATGCATGTAAATTTAATTATGCCTATATCTTTCAACACAATACATACCAGAACTATAGCAATCTCTAATGGCATGAATCTGCTTGGGTGTCCGTGTTCCAAAAATTTCAATAAGGACAGACTCATCTGTTCCAAGGCCCTGCAATATGGTGGACAAACAATTATAAGACTTACAAAAACACCATGGGAGACAGCTGCTTTAATGAAATTTCATTTTTGCTTCCTGCTCAGATAATTGAACCTCATTGAAAAGTGATATTTTCTCATTCTTTCACATTAAATAAAATCTTACCAACCTTTCAACCCTTGAAAATTAAGGGCCACAAACACAATTTTAAAATCTTGGCCATATATTTTTCTGAACTTACGTAAATGGCCTCTTTTATACACCAAGCATCGTAGATGTTAGGCGGCACAAACAAGGCCATCACACAACTGCAGAAATTACCACTCAGTTCGGATTCCAACGTCTTGATCAAGTCCTAAAAAAATGATTGGTTGGATTAATTTACTAGTGATTAGGAGGAATATTCTTTGTGTTCTATTACGTCAGGTCACTATAATGTTTGAAGATAGATTATATGGGAAGTGTATCTCACAGAATATAAGCATGGCACAATGAATTAATGTTTTTCAATCTGGACAAAGAATAGGCTTAATATTTTGTAATTGATTATTACATAAACATCATTTAGCCATAAGCCACCTTTGTGCCAATTCTTACAGTAAAACACAATTACAGCAAACATACTTACAACAAATTCACGCTTACAGTGAAGTGATTTTCATTCCTGTACTTTTAAGACCTATTATGATCTTATTGGATATATAACAAATTATGGTCCATAACAAATCAAATTCCTTGACCCAGCACTTTGCTATAAGTATGTTTAGCTGTTTATTTATTGCAAAATTGTAACCCAGATGTGAAGTGGAAGAGAAGATGGATATGTTCAGTAAATACTTGCTATAAGTACGATTTTAAGGATTTAAATTTTGGTCCAATACTCTATGGCCGACTTAAAGGCGAATTCTATGAAGATTGGTATTTTTTTGGATGGTGTAATTTTTAGTATTTCTTAAAAACTCCAACGATTATCATGATTAATCATTGACAAAAGTTTGGACATAGTATATTATTTATGTATTCTAAGATTATACATAGAGTACAACTGTTTACATAAATTTACTTTACCTTAAGTATATCTTATTTATTTTCTAAATTATTTACATAACTAATTCTCTCAATATCTTGACTTAACTGTGAATCTATCGTTTATAGGTGAAATTGAATTGTAAACCCAATTTAATATTGAAATATGCACCATCTAAAATATTTTTGATAAATGATTCAATATCCTTAAAAGATAACTTAGAATATAATTCTTGACACTATTATAACTCAATAGTTTATGAAATTAATTGTATCCTGGGGCATACACCACTAAGTAAAAGCAATGTCAGGTAAGGGATAACAGGTAATTAAGAGACAATAGTTTAGGTAAACTAATGACAAAGTACTCATGATAATTGCCGATAATAGATCACAGATATCATGTAAACCAAAAACAGATATGGCCTCTCCAGAAAAATTGTGCCAACAGTGATGATGAATTTCTTTCCTGTCCTGACACTCACTAGGGACTTCAAAGTGACATAATGTGTATGGGTATTATATGCTCTTATTTCCAATAGTGGATCAGTTTTTATTAAATAAAATTATCAAATATATTTTTCTTTTACTTGGGAGGGTTACAAAGAAAAAAAATTTGAGATGAGTTTTCAAAATGTATAAGACTAGAACACATGTTGAAATAAATGAAAGTTAAATATCTATGTCATATCCCAAAATACTATCTGAACACAAGTAAATACATTACAGTATTGATATGAACTATTAAAATTTGTTGTATGGTCTGAATTTCAACAAATTATGTCCACTTTGTAATAACTTATAATCATAGCATGTACATATTTATGAGGCCATACAACTTTTCATACATTATTTTACCTGTTTTAACCGAAATTATTTGATTCCAAAACAGTTTTTACAAACAACCGTCACTTGGCCATTTGCAATGCTTATTCAGAAGACAAATCAAGTGACATTTAGGTGTCCAGTTCAGACTTTCAAATTGGTGGTCTTATCTGTGTTAAGCTTTATATTGTTACTACAGTAGATTGTACCATGCCTTAAGTTATGAGAAATAAAAATATCAAATACCTTTTGCAATTTATTGTTTTACTCTCTCTCAAACCCAGATTTAGATAGTTGTATCTGAGTTACATACATCATGTTCGCTTGGAAATTCCTTCACATGCATGGGGATATTTATAGACATCTAACAGACTTAATGAGCGGCAAATGTATTTATTTACTTTTAAATATCCTTTATAATTTTTCTTTTACATGCAAATGTTTTCAAGCATGTAATTAAGGGAAAGTTAATAACTTAAAAAACTAATTCACTTGCTTTAAATATCGGTGTCATTTTTCCAAATATTATTTGAAACAGGAGTAAAAACACTAAAGCAATACTTTGACATTGTCAACCGATTCTGGCGAAAAGTTGTGACTTATAAGCAAGTCAATAGCAATCCCTCCAAAATAACCTAGAAAAAAATATAATTACAGGCGAACTGACTGATAAGCAAGTATATACGGTAGACAAATAGAGATATAATTTCTAAACCTTGTTTGGTGGGGATATTACTGTAAACTTAATTTGTTTGCTTTATGTTGAGGAGTAAAGAAAATTTTTAAAAATTCAATCTAATTGTCACTAAACCCTTCACAGAGCCTTCATCCATAATTCCCTATCCTGAGGCCATAAGTCTTGACCAGGGGACCAAATTCGGGTTCTGGTAAATGCTTCCAACCCACTGAAACTATCACTGAGCAATATATGTATGATACAGTGAAACAGCAAAGGAATTTGACAAACATTGGTGAATGTAAACATTTGTTGTTATTCCTTGGTCTGGAATTTTAAATTTTGGAATCCTCCTTGATGCTAAACATTCTCATTTCAGAAACATATAATGATTTGCAAGTTCTTTTGCTGTTGAGTAGGAGGTCTAACAATTAACAATTAACACACACACGCACACACACATAGATACAAAATTAAAAATTCCTACATTTAACATACCTCTCCATATGAAACCTTGTATCTCTTTTTCAGTATCTGTCTCTGTGCATTGCTGCGAGTGCTTACCACTTGAATAATGGCAAGTTCATTGGTGCCTTGATGATAAAAATTTACACATAAAATAAAATTTAAAACAATCTTGTGACAGTTAAACAACAGCATAACACAAAATTATGCTTTGTTCAATGAGGGGATATATAAGTTTCAATCAATTGCCATGAATATCCATTGATTAACTAAATATCTATCATTTTCATATATTTATTTCTTGTTTTCTTTTTTTCTTTTTTGGGGGCTGGGAGGATTTTTTTTTTTATTGAAGTTGGCTAAGTTCTACATGAAAGCTTCCTGACATAGTGCTGATTCAGTTTCAATAAAATCATTGTCCTGGAGGTAGAGTGGGCTACAATAGGGGATCAAAGTTTTACATGTGAATATATGGTGAAATTTTTTAAAAATCCCAAAAGCTACTAGTCTAGAAAAGTTGAAATTTACATGAAACCTCTGATAAAGTGCAGATTCAAGTTTGTTAAAATCATGTCCCCCAGAGATATGGTGGGACCATAATAGGGGATCAAAGTTTTTACAAGCAAATGAAAAAATCTATAAAACTGCTGGAAATTTACAAGAAACCTTCCTGACATAAAGTAGATCCAAGTTTGTGCAAATCATGGCCCCCGGGGGTAGAGTGGGGGCACAATAGGGTATCAAAGGTTATATGCAGATATATAAGAAAAATCTTTAAAAATATCTCTTGAACTACTTAAGCTAGGGCTTTCATATTTTGTACATACAGAAAGAATTTTCATGTGATGCAGTGGTGTGTTACTTTTTTACTTAAATCTGGAAGTTTGACCTACTTTTACGAAAGCAAAATCTAAGATATCTGCAGAACTATTTTAGGTAGAGCTTTCATATTTTGTATATAGACACTTTCTGGCAAGACATTGTGACACAGTGGTTTTTGATCTTTTGACCTTGGAGTCTGACTACTTTTATAAAAAAAAAATGCCCTGACTTATTCAATATTTCCTGAACTATTTAAGATAGGGCTTTCATAGTTTATATATAGATAGATTCTTTATGACCTTGGCCTTGGACCTACTATTTATGATTGATTATTTATTGTTTTCCGCCACACTCAACAATTTTTCAGTTATCTGGTGGCGTCCAGTTTTTGTTGGTGGAGGAGAGAACCCAGATACAATGTACCTGGAAAGAGACTACCGACCTTCCGCAAGTAAACTGGCAAACTTGCTCACATAATGCTGCAGCCGAGATTCGAACGCGCACCGACAGAGGTGAGAGGCTTTGTGATTTTGAGCCCGATGCTCTAACCACTTGGCCACGGAGGCCCCTCCTGTCAATGAAATTTTTCACTACATCAAAATTATACATCCTGCAATTCTTTAGAAGAATTGTCTTGCTACAAATCAAAATACAAATGACAATGTAAAATCATGGATTATACTGAGTGGAAGTCTTGACAAATTTCTGAATGGTTTCTAAGTGAATTTGTACATGAGTGAGGAGTAGAAAGACAAAAAATAATCTAGTAAACTAACCAGCGCCATCCATAGCTTTCTCCAAATACTGAACATCAAAATCCGCATCCCATTCTATATCCACTGCATCTTGTAAGTCTTCTCTAGACTCCTTTATAAATGCTAAAACAGGATCACCTTCTGGGTACCTTACAAGTAAAGATGATATGTAGACATATAGATATAATCTATGTTACATTGTATTTTCTTTGTTTATTTGATAAGAAATACAGAAGAAGTGATCGCAAGATTTTGTGATAGACAGAATAAGAGATTACAAAAACAATATGTCTCCCCCTGGAAGAGGGGAGACATAATTGATTTTTTTTTTCATTTGAATGGCCATAGATCTTAAGTAGTCATTGGTGGATTTCTTCAATAGGTTTGCAAAATCTTCTCCCCACCACAAGTCAAGGTATACGTTTTCATTTTCTATAAGTATTGATACGCCACAGTATGTAACAAAGAGACAGTATGTAGCACAAATGGCGACACTATGTAACAACATTTTTTTTGTTATATAGTGTCACTATTTGTGCTACGTTTCGTAACAAATTGTTATTTACCTTGCTGCAAGGACTTTTTGGCGCAATTTGGGGGGGGGGGGGGGGGGAATCTTGTAGATTGCTTTTACCCATTGTGTTTGTGAGTGGGTATACATGTGTGACTTTCATGTAAACCACATTCAATATTTGTCTCATTTTACCTTATCTGATGAGGAGATAAATCTGCAGTTATAGCAGATTGATTGATTGATTGTTGTTTCCGCCACACTCAACAATTTCTCAGTTATCTGGTGGCGTCCACTTTTTTTATTGGTGGAGGACAGAACCCAGATACAATGTACCTGGGAAGAGACCATCGACCTTCTGAAAGTAAACTGGCAAACTTTCTCACATATATCAACTCGAGCACAGTTATAACAGAAGTCATTGCATCTCTTGGGGACATACCCTTTTGGTACCATGTGTCCATCTGTCTTTTGTATATCTGTATGTCTTTCTGCCTGTCTGTCTTTTTTCCTGCATGTGTGGTTTTTGTTCTCCTAATTCATTTAAAATTGGGAGAATTTAATTTAGCATAGACCCAGAAATGGGGGGGGGGGGGGGGGGGGGGCTGTGTGGTGGCATCATCATCATTGCTGTTATTGTTTTATTGTTATTGGCATGCACAAACCTTAATAAAGTTTTAATATTTTTCCATAGTGGTTTCTAAGAAATTGTTCCACATTCATTGCTGCAAATATGCTCAAAACATTTATGTTTTACCATTCTTGGTGTTTAAGTCCCCCTATCCCCACCCCCACCCCCAAAAAGTTGGGTGTTAAATGCACCAAAACATGCCTATCATTTAAGACATGGAAAGAAGCAAAAATATATGTGTGAGGTTCTGAGATAACCATCAGTCTTGCAGATAACGTCCTTTTCTGGAGGCTCCTACAATAAACACCTTGCACCAAGTCTATGAACCAGAAGTCATCATTTGACCATTGACCATCAAACACACAAACACACACACACAAACTAGTATGACAAAGATATCATGCTATGTTCACCTACTATGTATTTGCAATTTTAAGACATGATTAGGTAACTACAAAGAATGGAACATGACCATTGGAATATAGTTGATGATAATACTCGAAAAGAAAACTTTAGTATTTGGGATTTTGTGTGATGTGCCAAGTTTTCTGCATCAAAACTTCATGTTGATTTTATCAAGTGTGTTGAATAACTTTTGCAGGAATACAAATTCAAGGAAAAAGATCAACTCCATGAGATAGCACTGATTCAATGTTAGTTTTAATGCAAATATCACTTTCTTCTGTTTACCAAAGGTATTTTATTTTCGATAGCTTTGGAAAGTTTTGGAATGGAGTTAGTGTTGTAAAATATTATACATATCGATGTCATGTGTTTGAATGACATCTTCAGATTCTCTGGTTTTTACAGAAAATGACTCTTAAATATTGTCATTGTGAGATATGGTGGTAGTGACCACATTTCATGTGAAATGTTGCAGAAGGCAGTGTAATAGTGTCACACTTAGTGTGAAGTCATGTAGCAGCAATCATGGAATAATGAAGTAGCAACCATAATCCTGGTGAGATGAGGTCACACCACAATATCTAATGAATATATCCATGAAATGTTACTGCTATTCATGAAATGTTGCAGTTTATGATATATTGCGACAGTGCCCATGAAATAATATAGGTGGTGAAATATGGTTGCTTTGCAACAAAACATCATGTGAGATATTTCTACATATCCATAATTAATACTAACATACCCATAGATTATTATGCCCATACTGCTCTCTTTCTCTCCATCTTCTGGTCTCTCTTTCTCTCAGTCTCTCTCTTTCTCCTTTTCTATTTACTGTGGATTACTAAAGTTCATAGGGGCCAATATTTGTGGGTAGCCAAATATTTACTAGTTCGTGGGGATGGAATTTCGAGAATTAAAGTTATTTTGAAAATATACAACATTATACTATAGAAACTATTGCAAAGAATAACTGGTTCGTGTGGATGTAAGTTTATTGGTAAAAGGTATCCACAAAATCCACGAACATTGAGCCCCACGAACAATAATGATTCCACAGTATACTTCTTTCTCTCTCTCTCTCTCTCTCTAAGTTTCAATTTTTAATGCAAGGAAGCCCAATACTTTTTTTGAAATGCAACCAGTATACCTTATCTTGCTCACTACACCAACAATATTACAGCATATTGCCGCATGAATTAAAATTTGCTTTTGTGTGTAATCTGAACAAGTTAGTTGAGTCTATCAATCAGAAAGAAAGAGGAAAGAGTACAAGAGAGAAAGTCTGTAGAGTGCCCCCACTGTAGATATTTTTTCTCAGCAATGGGGTAACCAAGTGTTCTAAATGAAATAAATGAAGAGAGATAGATAGAGAGAGAGAGAGATAAAGAAAGAGAGAAGCCTGGTAATTGTTGTGCAATAGGCGAGATGCCTGTTATGCACTACCCTAGTGGTTTTTAAGCATAAACCTCAAGACCTCTGCATCCAAGAGGTATCCAAGTGTTTCTGTGGTTTTAGTATCACCCTGAACATGTTGTGTGTGGATTTACATGAAAGACATACATACATACCTACTCACAAACACAATGATTAAAATGAATCTACAAGACTTTGTTCCCCCCCCCCCCAAAAAAAAATCACTCCAAAAAGGTGCAGCCTACATGTATTTAGACCAATCCCATCTGCAGCACAGAATATAAAAATTCGTAATAAAATGTAGCACAAAAGGTGATGCTATGTAACAAAAAAATTGTTGTTATATAGAGTCACCCTTCATGTTGTTACATAGCATCACCCTTCGTGCTATGGTATGTAACAAACTGTACCATTTCATTGTTACATACCGTGCTGTATCAAGCATACTGTTTTATTTTTTGTAGTTTGTAAAAACAACTCATAATTTGTATACCATTTAAGTAGACATAATTATACAAATTATTTTTGCTCAGTCTCTCCAGGCTTCAGCAGTATTATTTACATTAGAAACAGTGCATTTGGAAACCATCTAATTATACACACATACTAAAACCCCCAGATGTGGGTCATTTAACATGCCAAAATGGCCACTAAACGCATGATACAGTGACAGTTTGGTTTGAAATTTGGTGACTGTTGTCTGTAGTATACATGTGACCACAATATAGTTATGCTATACAGGAAATTAAATCAGAAGAAAATCACATGGGACAGCTGAGTGCTGGATATAAAGGTGACTGCTATGGCTTATTCTGACACTAATATTGACAGTATCTTCTAAAATATTTGCATTACAAAGTAATTTACTGGACAAGATTTTGAATTTAGTAACTTTGACCTCCAAGTGAGGGTCACAACATTCTTAGAGTAATGAAAGAATGAGCATGTTACAAATAGACAGATGATAGACAATCAACTTTGGTCAGATAAGCTAACTACTGATTATTGCCTAAATAATTAAATATGAGGTGTATCTAGATGAATGAGTCTTCTGTAGATATGATGAAAAATCATACTTGTCTATGCCTTTAACAGTCCCTTCAGTAGGTTCCATTGTACCATCCATGTCTAAATGTTTCTGCAGATTCGCAATGTAGTTTGCTTTCAATCGATTCATAAAGTCCTCATCTTCTTGCATTTTCTGAGCCAAGAGTTCCTCTACTTTCTATAACACATCATCAATTTTAAAATACTACAGGAGTAATTTGAACAGGAGGCCCATGGACCACATTACTCACATGAGTCACTTTGGCCCTGCTTTTATTCAGCTATTGTGATTTTTAAGACTTTTTATTCCCATGAAAAATTTTGACTCCATATTGTGGCCCCAGCCTAGCCCCATAGAGTCATGATTTAACTCTGATACAATGTCACAAGAATAAAAAATCATGGTATGAAATGTAAGGTCTTGCTATAAAGAATCTAATGAGAAAATATGAAAGCCTTAAACTGTTCAGAGGATATTACCTAGGTTATTTTTTTGTTGTTAGAAAAGTAGGTCTAAGTTACAAGGTCCAAAATTTTTGGTACCAAAAGAAAGGTCTTGTTAGAAGGAATACATACATGAAATAATATGGAAGATGTATAGATCTGCATTCAAAATTATAAGCAAGGCTCAAGTTTTGATTTTTGGTCAAATTTCAAGCCCAAGGTCACATAGTCAAACATATCATATAAAATTTCTTGCCATAAGGAATCTATGTACTAGATATGGAAGCCCTATCTATTTTTAAATAGTTCAGATGATATTGCCTAAGTTAGGTTTTCTAAAAAGTAGGTTCCTGATAAATCATTAGATGCGATAGAAAGACAGTTAAAGGATGATCTTTTAAATTTATAGAATGGAAGCAAATAAAAACCAAAAACTGACAATAAATTTAAAGAAAACACAATGTATTTTAATAGGAACATCAACAGAAATTGAAATGTAGGAAACTTTGCGTAAATGTTGGTGAAATTTTCATAAAAAATGTTTAATGTGCTAAACTTCTAGGTGTTTACAACTTTACATTGATCAGTGTTTTGCCTGGTCTTATCACACAGATGCCTTATGTAAAAAAGTTTGTCAGAAACTAGGTATTTTAAGGAGATTATGTATTTTCATGTCACAGAAAGCAGTACTCAAAATTTACAATACCATTGTTTTTTCTCATTTTAATTATTGTTGTACAGTATGGCATGATGCCAAGAACAAGACAAATATTAATAAGCTTTTTAAATTGCAAAATCATTTTACACATCAAAGTGTTAACTTCTTGTATGCTATCAAATTTGAGATGGATGCCTCTGTCTGGTTATTTTATATTGTAGATTCCTTATTTTACATGAGTACGTAATATTGTGAAATGACTTGTACACATCAAATCGTGAGAACATAAATTCACAAATGCTCTGTTGATAAACAGTCAATACATGTATTTTAGCAACATAAAAATAAAAGTGAATAATTTTATTTCATGAGTGATGCTTCTCACAAAATTATGCAAAACAAGGTATTATTTTATCTCGGAATAATTATATGTTTCGGAATTTAACTAATTGATGTGTATAAATGTAAAAGGCATCCGTAGATCGTAGAAAACTGTTTTCATGTTGAGAAATGTTGTAGAAACCCCCTTTCTAAACTATGAAGAAATAAACAATAAATTTATTTCTTTTTTTTTTTTCAATTAGTTAAATTCCGAAACATATAATTATTCTGAGATAAAATAATACGTTGTTGCAATAATAAATTCCTTGTGTATAATTAGGAATTTATAGTATATCAAAAATTATTCTTATGTTAAAAGTTTTACATTGTTTGACACCAGAGTATTTGAATGTTTTTAAATTTGTGAATGAGGTAAACACAAGAAATACAAGTTAGAGCTCTAACAATTTCATTTATATTACAAGAACCAAAACAGAATATTTTAGAAGATCTTTTATCATTTCAGCAGCAATTGTATGGAACTCATTACCAGATTTTATTAGTCAAAACACAATAAATCAGCCTATCTAAAACATTATTTTGATCTTTAATATACTCAAATGCTTATGGGCTCTTTTGAGGTACATGTAGATTTCTCTGTATGTAAATATAGCTGTAATATTTCCATGTTTTATGATATGTTCTCAATATGTATATTGTTAAAGGCAGGACCACAGAGTGAACTAGTTTGTATAACTAATTGCAATCCTGTATAAATTAAGGATATTATTATTATTATAACTCAAAGGTCAAGATCACAAGGTCAAAAACTTTGATACCAAGAAAGATCTTGTCACAAGGAATACAATTATGAAATATGAAAGCCCTATCACTCACCAATCAATCACCCCCCACCCACCCACCCCCCCACCCCCACCCCCTAATTTGCACAAACATGAATCTGCACTACCTGGATATGCTTGCATATTAATATGAATAATTATGGCCCTGTTATTCTTGAGAAGAAGATTTTAAAGATTTATCCTTTATTTCCCCAAAAATTTTGATCCCCTATTGTGGCCCTACCTTATCCCCAGGGGCTATAATTTGAATATACTTGAATCTACACTATGTCAGGAAGCTTTCATGTAAGTTTCAACTTTTCTGGCAAAGTGGTTCTTCAGAAGATTTTTAAATGACCCCACCCTAATTTTGCATTTTCTTGATTATCTCCCCTTTGGAGAGAGCACAGTCCTTCATTTGAACAAATTTGAATCCCCTTTACCCAAGGATAATAGTCAATTTTCACTGGGTGCCTCTACCGATAAGAATTGTGCCAAGTTTTATTGATATTGGCCTAGTGGATCTTGAGAAGAAGAGTTTTAAATAATGCCACAAAATTGTGATTTTTGAGATCAGACAGACTGACACCAGACAAAATGTATTCACATTGTATTGTTTATACAAGAGGCTCACAGACCTTATCAGTCACCTGAGTATTAATTAAAAATAGTCCCAAAGGCTATGAAATCTAGAAAAATATCATGTTCTGAATATCTAAGCTAAGTTCTAATATTCAAATCTTCATCATACCCTCTGTTTTTTAGCCCGTTTCTTTATCTTCCTCCTTGACCGCTTCACTTCTTCTTCCAGTTCTTCTTCCTCCTCCTCCTCTTCTTCCTCTTCTTCTTCTTCCTCCTCCTCCTCTGCTTGTTTCACGACATCTTTCATTTCATCCCCCAATGTTTGAGCCTTAATAAATAAAGATACATTAAAATTCTATGCATCAAAAACACTAGACAAATTAATATGTTTTTTATGTAAATGTACTTATTTTACCACATTTAAGATTTAGCACAATTGGAGCTGACACACTACTTGGTGTACCATGATTGACCTTCTCTTCTACATATGATGCTGAATACAATACAACATGCCTACAGCAAAGTGCTGGGAATCATGAACAAAACGTAAACGTTTTAAAACTATAGGAAAAGAAAATCACTTCACTGTAAATGTGAATTCATTGTAAGCATGTTCACTGTAACTATGCTTTACTGTAAATAGAGATTTTCAAAATCTTAGCACAACAATATATTACCACTTTTGCTTCATCACTAAAGATGCTAAAATAAGAACCCCACTAACATAAAACATATACATGTATGTTTATATCTCCTACTTTGGTTCAAATGTTCTTTGGTCAATTAATTCATAGTCAATTGACCTACAAAATATTTGATTGGCTCATGAGTCACAATTTTCAAGTGTTTGACGAGAATTCAACAGTATCTTCATATAAGCTGATGCATATTTCTACAAGTCATTGGAAGAGGACAAATAAGCCCCATGCAGTATCATAAAAAGGGATTCTAGTAAGAATGGGTGAACTGTGACCAAATATCAATCTGATTTGTATTTCAATTCAGTATGTGAACAAATTGTAGAAAACCCCATAGTAGATACACCACTCAGTACATAATACCTCCCATCCAAAGACAATTGTAGGGCTATATGGACTGTGGATATTGGCTTTGAGTGGTTAGAGCACCTGACTAGTAATGCAGGGGTCCTGGGTTCGATACCTGGTCTAGCCCCCAAATTTTCTCCTCTCCTATGCTACACTTTTAAAAACATTTTACTAACCGCTGCACTCATCAAAGCATTGTTGACATTCCATGTATTATTGTTGACAACAACTGTTTGAGCAGATGGAGGCATTGTATGCATTGCTGGCATAGAAAACTGGAAAATAAAATTGTACAATTAAAAATTGATTACAGGTACATTTGCTCCATTCTTTATGATAAGTTCAATAAAGATAGCAATACCATGGTATTCTATATATAAAATGATGGTAAAAACTTCAATAAATGTGCATACAAAAAATTACAGTTGAAGAGATATATATAAAAATAATTTCAAAATATGATCTGTCTTTGATGTTTTCTTTCCAAAATGCACCAAGTGCTGATCACAAGACTATCTTATTTGCATACCACTTGCTACGCTTTAGTGTTTTACACATGATCTGGTATAATGAATCTATAGGCTAATGGGTTCTTATTCTTTTATTCTTGAAAATCATACATTATATAACTAAGGATAACCAAAATGTCCGAGAATTAAATAAGTCAAGAATAAACTTAAATGTTTGACCTCTTCCTTTCATCTAGGATGAAATCAAATAGTTTATAGTTTATATTACATACGATATTATATAATGCCATTATAGATAAATAGAAAATGAACCATATTAGTTTGAAACAAAAATCTTGATAATTAATGTTCTTCTGCATGGCATCAGTTTTTAAACTGAGGCATATTACTGTCAATTAAGTTGATGTTTAAGAGGTTTATATGGTCTTGTTTAAAGTCAGCATTTCACAAATCTATATGGTCATTATAATGATCTTATTTGCAAATACATCCTGTTATTAGGTTGCATGCTGTTACCAATTGTTAGGCCGTAACAGTTATTTAACATACTGATTTTGAATACTTAACGCTCTGTTTACCTGATCAAAATATAGGGTTCACAGTGGGTGTGACTAGTCACTCCTCTTAGGCATCTTATCTAACTTTTGGTGTTTTCAGGGGGCCTGTGTTTCGGTGTTTTTTCCCTACTCCTTGATAGGATTTATAATCACTGTCCTTTATCTTCATTTTTTCATGTATCTTTAATCTTACAGTTGAACATGTCAAATTTGACTTCTGTGTACTCCACTTCACTGTGAATTATGACCCCGCTTTTCTTTTCCAATCATCTCTTTTCCACACTATAACACCCACCCCACCCCCTTCCCCAACCCTATATTTGACAAAGTGTACATTTTAAACAAAAGGTCCACAGGTCTTTATGGTCACCTGAGTATCATAGACCTGTTTGAAGTATTTAAATCTGCCCATATTTCCTTGACCAAGATGCAATGAATTTCACAATTTTGGTAAAGGGTTTCTTTGACATAACCTTTTTTCCCACGTATGTGGGTGTGTGGGAGTACAGAAGATTTTTAAAACTTTTTTTTTCTTGCACTTTTGGCCCCAACCATGAGACTACATGGGGGTGAGGTTATGATCATAAATTTCACAATTCATTTGCCCCACCCTAGTGCCCCAGGGGAGCAGGAGCCTCTGGTCCAAAAGATGCTTCCAAATTTCATAGGAATTGGAATGGTAGTTATCAAGAAGAAAATCAAAGAATTTTATCATAGATACTGGGTGTTTGATAATATATGTTATATTTTGAAGCTATTGGTTGAAAAACATGAAATAAATACAGAGAAAGTTTATTATTTTGATATCTGTATCCATTACTGAATAGATCCTTTATACATAATTACAGTATGTTAATTGTGGATGGCATCTTCACTATTAATGAAAAAACTTTTCTATATTATATCATTTTTAACATTATGTTCAGACATTATGTGTTCTACATGACCAACATTGCCAACAGCGAAGAAACAATGCCGTACACAGCATTCTCTTTTTTTATATACACAAATCTCTTGTATTCACATGTTTTTCACAAACGGCCCATGTGCACCTCAGGAAGTATCCAAAGCTACCAACAGTATACAGCATTAAATATTTTAAAGTAGTGTTATTCTTGACAGCTAAAATTTGCAAACTCTTCCTAATATTCTGATGTTCCTAATTATCTATCTGTCTCAAAAGTGAGAAGCTAGAAAGTGGGCGGGTTGGAACCAGCCAATGAAAACTCTATTCAAATTGTTCATTTGTGTCATTCAAATGTGTTGTCACTTGATGCAATATGTATTGGGCAAAGCATTCTAATTCACAGGTGAATTACAAAAGGGAAAATAAAGAATTTGATGACATATGAGCTTTATAAATTTAAAAGAAAATGGGAAAGGGACAGAAAAAAAAGAGGACAAACATTCTATATTATCAGACTTTAGAGCAAAATGATAAGCCAGGTTATTGCCTGAAGTCTGAAGTTCATAATTTATTCACATTTAATCAACAGTAAAACTATACGGTTACTTATTGAAAGCTATATCAATCCTATTGATTATACTTTCTATGTTAAGCATAGGTTTCTGAGGAATACAACTTAAAAGAAATACAATTTTGGTGTGATCCATCAAACTTATGAATTACATTGCACTAATAGTAGTGCATGGTTAGTGGTGTACCCCTGGAACAACATTCAAAATGATGTCTGTGACGGTCTCAGAAATAAATTTTTGTCAGTTTTGTCAGGATATATTTTCATTTTTTGAATAATTTTAGTAGATATAGCTGAAAATTATAAAAGTGTAGTATGTGTTGATTTTGCAGATTTTTATACTGAATCAAGGAATTGCAATTGCTGGTCATGAAAGAAAAGTAAGCTCACATACTCTATGTATCCACAATGAATGAATGAATAGCAGTGTTGTGCATAAAATACAACAAATTATCTTCACATCTTAATGTTTATTTGAATGACAGCATATTGGGAATATGGCACTGGCATAATTCTAATATCATTTTTATACAAGAGCCAGATGTCTATGTTCAAATTACAATTTCCTGTGACTATGCACATCTGTAACATAGTATGTTCATATCAGATACAAAATTACATGAAATTCTATTAAGCAGCTTCAGAGGAATTGCACTAACAAGAACAGGACTGATGGAGGCCAAACTTCTAAGTTCAAAAGGGGCATAATTCCCAGAAAAAACTTAATTAGTTTTCCTTGAGAATATGCAAGTCTACACACTAAGTCTTTATATAGAAGTCTTAAGTTTTAATTAAACTGAAATGAAAATGTGGAAAAGAATTATCTATCATCTTCTTCACCATTTTTTTTAATAGATTGAAGATGGATAATTTTTTTCCAGATTTTTTATTTCACTTGAATTAATAAAACTTCACATTCCTATGGTCTAGATTTATTTATAACTACAAAGTTTCATGAAATTCTGTTTAGTGTTTTCAAAGGACTTGCACCGAGAAGAACAGGACTGACAGATGAACAGGTCACAAAAAAATTATACCCTCCACAAGTCAATTTCTTTGAGTATAACAAAACTATGCAAGAAACTACAAAACTAACTAAAAAGAAAAACAGAAGTACCTTTCTCATATGTTATTGAAATTGAAAGTAATCTATTTAATTCTCTACATGCATTAAATCTATCTAAGGGGTTTATTAACAAGGAAGATCTATTTCCTGAATTCCAGTTTCTGTATATAGCAGAGTTGTTATAATAAACATGTACTTAGAACATCTAGATATATGTTTTTCTTTTGTTGTTGTTGCTGTTGTTTTTTTTTTGTGTTTTTTTTTTTTGTTTGTTTTTCAGAATGTGAATATAATAGTGTGAGTTTCCATCTGATACTGCTCTGGATTATTTTATTTTCATTTTTGTCCAATCAATTTTAGAAAAATGATTGAAAGGATTTTCAATGATTTTTCCTTATGTCACAGTTCATTTATAGACAGCTTAGTGTATCAAAGTATAAACTTGCATTTATTGATCTTACAAATATGGCTTTTTGAAATATTTGCAATGCACTAGTATTTTATATAATTAAATCGTAAATCTGGGGAAATGATTCTAATAAAAATTCACAAGTTTGAGACCTGAATTAAGTTCTATATCAATCAGTCATTAATTTGTGTACATGTATATGTATATCAATATGCTAAAATAGAAAAAAGTAAATCAGTATATGCTTTCATAGAAAAGATGTGAAAGGAACATGTATTACATAAGAGTACATATTTCTTTTTTTTTTCTTACCTGCACTGGCTATAGTATACAAGAGAAATCATATAAGTATTAACACAACATGATTTGAATCGAATATACCATACAAACCAAATACAGCAATAAGACAGTTAGTATATTTCTATTTTGTTTAATACAAAGCTATTTCAAATTCAATTGTAATTTGTTATGGCAATATGCACAAGTAATTTTCCATTATTATGAATGGAAAGGGAAATTAAAACAGTTTTATAAGAAGTATAATTTGTTACAACCTGATTGCTGTTGTTATGGGATACATTTTTCACAAAGCCGTGCGAGTTATTTCCCCCTTGATACAGGGAAAGTGGAGGGTGGGGGGGGGGGGGGTGGGTGGGTGGGGGGGGGGGGTGGGGGGGTGGGGGGGGCACACAATACATTACAGTCTTTAATTCATAGTGTTAATCAATATATGGAGGTAGATAGAAATTTACCATATCTGATTGTAGTTAAGTGCCAGTTAAGGAATTTTTCTGAGAATTAAGTGTAATTTATAATAATTGTATGATATTTTAGTCACTGATTAAATGTATATATATCTATATATATCTATATCTATCTATCTATCTATCTATGTGTGTGTGTGTGTGTGTGTGTGTGTGTGTGTGTGTGTGTGATTTTTTGCTGACAATGTATAGGATCATGATGTACATTTGTAACAAAGTATGTAAATATTAGTCCTCAACTTCTTTAGATCCAGATGTCTTCATAGATCCTGATGTCTTTAGCATATCATCAATTCTTCATTTCATTATCAATTTTCATCAATATTTTTTGGTGACCAAAAAAAAAAACCCCAAAACACCCAAAAACACAACAACTATGAGCTTCATTATTATTACATGCAAACTTGGCTATTTCTGCATACAAAGTATGATCTATAGGATGGTTCCTTCCCCCTTTTGTTTTATATTATTATGCTTCCTGTTAGTGTGTCCCTATATATCCAATACCATATTATTTTCACATGAGTGCATGGTTATTTATAAATTTGTACCATCACTATTTTCTTATCTTTAACTTTACTGTTTTGTCTTCTTCAAACTTTTCACAATAAAAAAAAAATGTGTTCATTTGAGGATTTGAACCTATAGCAGCTCAAGTGCTAAGTGAATGTGTTATCCAGTGCAGCTCTACTCTAACAGATAATAAATTATATAAATAAACTAGAATTTACCACTAACTAATAATGTTGAGGTTTGTGTCATTTTATTTAACACAGCTGCACAGTCAGCATAATAATAACAACAGTGTTATGATGTAATATGCAGAAATAATAGTCCCACAGTGGAGTGGACTGAAAACCCTTGGCTAGCAAAGATGATGCAACATTTATCTATACTACTACATAATAATTATGAACTCTATTTTTTATCCTTTAATGCCAGCTACTTAGGAGATAGCTGTCTTTTACTTTTAATATCATAAACAATGTACCTTATTGTACTTTTAAAATTTGAAACTATTGTTAATTAATGAATAAATCTGCAAACATGACAAAACGATTCAGAATTTTAAACCAAGATAACTTGAACTTTATAATCAGCATGCACACATATGGAAGAGAGAGGAGTGGATCTTGAATGGAAGAAAAATTCTCATCTTATAAATCAAAATGCACATTTTGCAAACAGCCATGGGTTAACATGATCTTTTAAAATCATCCCTTAAAACCCCTGCTGTGCCCAAGTCTCATATTTGTATACAATTGTGTACAAATTATTTCTCTGATTTGCATGTATAAAGTACAAGAAAATTTTGGAAATTTTATACTTTTTGTACCTGTCTAAATGTTTTATATAAAACAGATGTCACTGGAATTTGACATTTTGCGTCTGGAGATTGCCACAAGGTGGGATTTTGCTCTATCATTATCCTAAAGATTCAATGGGTCTCTCCAGACTGCCAACCTAGTGTCATAGATTTGATTCCCATAAAAAAGACTTGTGTACAGTTCAGATTTAGGAAAAAAAACTTTAATATCTTTCAAATACATTTGTATCTTTTCATGCTTTCATTTTCATTAAACATTTCTGAAAACTTTCATCTTGGTACCATTGTTTAAAATATTTTCTCTATTATCATAAAATAGAAATTGCAGTTGTTTTCTCTCAAAATGGTCTTTCTTCATGATTACATCTGATTATTAATTAGCAAAATAATGAATATTTTCTATCTTGTTTTACAATTTGTTTCACATTTTGCTTTCCCTGTAATTCAATATTTGCATGCACAGTCAATCAAAATTGAAAGTAAAAATTTTATGATACCATCACTGTATGTTAGATAAGGAAGATGTGAAATTAATGTACAGTGAAAACTACCTAACCTGATCCATTTTATTGAGCACTCCAGCCCTAATTTTCATTTTTACACTGTATTCCAACACACTGTATTTGACCAAAAAAATGTGTTTCTCAGCATATCATATTAGACAGGTTTCACTGTTAATGTATACACAGTGCTGAATTTTAGGTGGAGATTAGTAAGATGCAAAATTATATAAACTGCAATATTTTTTCTCATTTAGGTACAAAATTTAAATGAGGTTTTACTTCATAATGGTATAGCAACATTAATATTAGCAAGTTCAGTTAATGTCTTAAGAAAGAAAAACTTCCACTTGTACAGTATATCAGTATTTATACTATATGTGTATCTAACTTGCATATGCTAAGTAACACATAGACAATGAGCAGATTGATCAACGTGGACTGGGAGAAATATATAATCAACTATACATGGAATACCCTAAAATTTCCATCTTTAAGGAAATTTGGAAATTTATTTCCTGATTGATAGTTATATTATAGATCCAGTTAAAAAGTCTCTGCATCCATGTTTGAAAGATTTGAAATAAACTTAACCTTAAACCTTAATGATTAAATGCCATTCATATGAACAGCAGCCTACGAGCCACAATGCTCACCTGAGTTATTTGCCCTTGCTGTTCTTCAGAAGATTTTAAAGATTTTTATCCTCTTTAATCCCATGACAATTTTTACCCTGTATCATGATGTCAATCAACCCAATGGGATTATGATATAACCAAACTATGGGGATGCTTCAATATTAATATAATTAACATGGCCTTGCTGCTCCAAAAAATTTCAAAGATTTTTCCCTATATTTATTATGTAAAAATTTGATCCCCAATTTCAACCTACTCTAACCCCACAGTCCATGGAAAAAAAGGGAAAAAATGAATTCACAGAAATTGAGAAATTTTGCATATCGATATGATATAATGTATTCCTGCTATCTCTTACAAAGATTTTTTTTTTCAAATCTTCTATAAATTCTCATGTACAACTTTGAGTCACTATTTAAGTCAACCAAGTCAAATAGAAATCTGCACTACACTGCAAATTAAAAACTTGAATCAGAAGTTACCTAAGGAAATAACTAATTATGGACCTGCTGTTCATGAAAAGAATATTTGAAATTTCTTCATATATTGCCATGTAAAAATTTGATCAACTGTTGTAGCCTGACTCCATCCTCCAGGGCCATGATTTGAATAAACTGAAATACGCATTACCTGAGAATGCTTGTACAGGTGATTCTTGATGGCTTGAACTTCAATCTCTCAAAGTTCCTGATCTCTTGAAGTGAAATCATGGTCCCAATTTTTTTTTATATTTAACTAAGCAAATTTACTCTTAATGTCTCAAACATTTGATCTCTCAGAGTTCTTGATCTCTCAAAATGAAATTTGGGTCCCATAAACAAATTTCAATGTTTTTCACTTTTAATTTCTCTAAGTGGTGATAGTGTATATCCCATCATTCATATATATGATTATCTTCCCTTAGACCTACCTGAATACCTGGGGCTAATCAGGTGTTTACATACGGAACTCCTTAATTCTTTTTGGGGTAGACAATTAATTTTTTAATTTGTTCATTTTAAACATACACTTGTGCTTTGTTTTGAAGATAATTGTCTATTCCAATTGTACAATTTTAACAACAATTTTGAAAAGTTTGTTTTAACTTTACAATGTATGGACAGTAATTTTGAGAAATTTTTAAATAATTCATAGAAACTTGTCAATAAAAAATGAAATGAAAATGTGTCAAATGACCCGAAACAATCCCAAGATGCCGTAAATATACACTTTGTACTCTCTAAAATCTGAACCATAATAATGACAGAACTTTAATTTTTGGATTTATTTCAACCTTCAATCCCTCAAACTTTTGATTTCTCAACGTTTTAATAAGGTCCCTTGAACTTTTGAGTTATCAAGAGTCACCCGTATTTCAATACGTCTAATCCCTGCTGGTCTTTTTTCCATATATTTCGATGTAAAACTTTGATCCCTTATGTAAAACTTTGATTCCCTATTGTGGACCCACCCTACCCTTGAGACTGGTTTGAACCGTTATTAAGGAACCTTTCAAAGAGGTGCAGTGGTTCTTAAGAAAATTTTTAAAAGATCACTATTCTTAATTATTTCCCCTATGAAAAGGGTATGGCCTTTCATTTGAATAATTTTGAATTCCCTTTACCCAAGGATGCTTTATGGTAAGTTTGGCTGAAATTAACTCTTGTGTTTCAGGAGAAGACATCCAAAATGTGTAAAATTTACAAATAGACTAACAGATGGACACCAGACAAAAGGTGATCAGAACCTCATTTGAGCTTACAGCTCAGGTAAGCTAAAAGTACAAAGTAAATTTCTTAACATGTCTTTATGAATTCCTTGAAATCAAATATACGAATGAAATAAATTTTTAAAAATTTCATTTTCAAACTAGATGCAGATTTCATTTGAGAGTGCTTTCAGAATAATTGCAAATAGATTTTAAAAAATACAATATATACTAATTTATTTAACTTCCTTTTTTACCTGCAAAGTGGAGAACTATGTGAAAGAATAGATACATGAAACATATGATCTAAAGGTATCTTACCTGCATTTGCTAGAAAATGCATAAAATCAAAGAAATATTTTATTGTGACAATAAACACACATATATGTACTATATGATTTATATCAGATTGATTGATTGATTAATTGTATATTGTTTAACGTCCCGCTCGAGAATCTTTCACTCATATGGAGACGTCACCATTAACGGTGAAGGGCTGCAAAAGTTAGGCCTATGATCGGCGCTCAAGGCCTTTGAGCAGAGAGGGATCTTTATTGTGCCACACCTGTGGTGACATGGGGCCTCAGTTTTTGTGATCTCATCCGAAGGACCACCCCATTTAGTCGCCTTTTACGACAAGCAAGGGGTATTGAGGATCTATTCTAACAACCCAGATCCCCGGGTATTTATATCAGTTAACCACTATGAAAGACATCACTGTCAATGTTCACCACAATAAATAATTATTAGCTTTTAAATTTGTAAATCATCAGAAGTAAAACTCCAGTACTTTTCTGTTACATACCATTTGAAATGGATTTTGCTGGTATGGATTTTGCTGGTATGGATTTTGCTGGTATGGATTCATTTGGTATGGATTTGATCCATAGCCATAAGAAGTATATCCCCCTCCATATGGATTTGAGGGTGGATAGTTACTCTGAAAAGGATGACAGTAAAAACAAAATTAAGAAGTTTGTCATGTACAGCAAAACATCATATTGCACTGGACATAAAGACAAAAGACCGACATGCCTTATCGGTCTCCTAAGCAGTAGTTTAATAAAAGTATTTCTAGCCCCAAGGGCTATGAAATCTACAACAAATTGCCTGTTCTGCATATGTCTAAAACTAATTCTAATATTCAGCAACAGTATAAAATGTGTCTTAAAACTTAAATGCCCCCAAAAGTGCCTAGATATTGATGAAAGACTTTACATAATACATGTATATGTAACATTAACACAATATGACTAATATGGACTTGTCCTAGAGTCAAAACTCTGGGGCTGCAAAATTCACAATTTTGGTATATCCTTTTATTCAATGTACCAAGTTTGATGTCTTTCAAGGAAATGATTCTCAAGATACTGAGTGGATGATATCTTAGTATGTCCAGTTTGACACTTGACCTTTAACTATGTGATCTCAAAATTGATACAGGTCACCTACACCTTAGATAGATTATGATTGATTGATTATATACTGTTTAACGTCCCACTCAAGAATTTTTCAGTCATATGGAGACGTCACTATTGCCAGTGAAGGGCTGCAAAATTAAGGCCTATGTTTGGCACTTATGGCCTTTGAGCAGGGAGGGACCTTTATCGTGCCAAACCTGCTGTGACATGGGGCCTCGGTTTTTGTGGTCTCATCCAAAGGAGCGCCCCATTTAGTCACCTCTTACATCAAGCAAGGGATACTGAGGATCTATTCTAACAACCCGGATCCCCACAGGGTCCTTAGATAGAAGTGTGATATCAGTCAAGCAAAGCATTCTCAAGATATTGAGCAGAAAATATCTTACTATGTCCAGTTTGACCCTTGATGTTTGACCTTGTGGCCTGAAAAACAGTAGGGATCATCTACTTTCTAGGAGCAACCACTGTAAAACATTTGGTAACTGTCAAGCAAAAGTTTCTATTGTTACTGTGCAGACAAAATCTTATGTCCATTGATCTTGAACCTGAAAATCAGTAGGAGTCATCAACTCCTTATGTAGAACCAGTGAATCAAGATTGATGCCTGTCAATCAAAGGGTTCTCAAGATATTAAAGAAACAATATCTTACTGGATCCAGTTTGACCTTTGACTTCATGATCTCAAAATCGAAAGGGGTCTTCTACTTCAGTGTACCAAGTTTGATATCTGTCAAACAAGCATTCTCATGATATTGAGCAGACAATATCTTACTATGCCATTTTGACCCTTGACCTTGTGACCTACAAATCAATAGAGGTCACTTACTCTCTAGGGGCAACCAATGTACTTAGTTTGGTAACTGTCAAGCAAAGGATTCTTTAGATATTAATTGGAGAAGACTTAGTTTACAGACCACAGACTGACAGATATAAAACTATATGCCCTCTCTTTTTTAAAGGAGAGCATAAAAATTGCAGGAACATTGTGTATGACCTTAAGAAGTAACAAAATATTTAACAAATAAAATGAATAATTAGCTATGATAACACATTCTGATAATATAAAATTTATGCATAAATCATGCATAAAGAATAGACAAATGCCATAAACATTTATCTGGAGGAAGACAGCACTGATAATTAATTGTACTCACAAAATGACTTAAATAATTAATGCAAAATAAGTTGGCTTGGAGAGTTAGCATAATAATTGTAATAATGTTGTGTAATGTATCTGCTAAGTTGAAATAGTAATAAGGGTTTTGACACTTCTGGTGCACAAGATGAAGGCAAGTGCACTACAGTCACACGCCAATTACTATTTTGGCATAGTACATGTCCATGCATATTATATAAATAGTAGATAATGAACATACAATATTATTATAAAACATACAATATTATTATAAAAGTTGTAACTAACGGGTGTACTTCTTGTGAAAATTACCAGTTCTTCCTAAACAAAGAGGCCCACAGGCCTTATCTGTCACCTGAGTACCAAATGATGTACATCAGGAGGCAATGCTTGAAATAGATTGAAAGTTTTAAAGAAAATATTTTTGGAAGTTTAAATTGCAAGAGGATACAATTTTTTTTGTATTCTGTACAGAGATATACATTTTTAATGTTTTGTGGGAATGCAGTAATGTTTTGTGGGAATGCAGGAATATTTTTAAATTATTTACAATTATAGTACTTTGAGGATACATCATGCTTCTGAACTTTTTAATATTTTGAGCAAAATTAAATCTTTCCACACTCAAAATGACTTCAAATGTGCTTTAAATGAAATATTTTGCATAGTTTTTGAGTTTGAAAGCAACGAAATTCAAGTCTTGCGATATACATATTTACTTTTGATATTTTACACGACATCATGTGTGAGGTACGTGACCTCATGCAATAAGTTTTGAAAACAATTGTTGGCCATTTCATAAACAGATTAGATTTAATCAACAAACAAGCCAATTATCATGTTAAGGGCTTGTGGATAGCATTGCATTTGGGTGTTTCGTACCATTTAAGTGTGTATTAGCTGTCAGAAGAAAGGATGTAAACTGAGGTTTTTTTTCCAATTTTTCGAAAGAAGGTGCGAAGAAAAGACAAAGCACAGGAACTTTGCCATATAAAAAGTCAAGAAACAGTCACCAGTCTCTATTCATGTACTGTTGGACAAGGACCCAGATAAAGTGTGAGAAACTGGTTATATAAATACTGAAGCTAGACATACAGTGTATGCATTTTGTTATGGTCTTCGTCATGCTTTTACCTTGAGAATAAAAACTGACCTTGTAACAACACATATTCATATTTGTGGTACCTCTTTCTACCAACTTGTAGATTAAAAAAAAAATCAAAAATAATTGAACTTGCAATCATACATAATAAAATATTGTAATTCCTAATGTTAATTGAACTATAATGCTTTTTTTTTTTTTTAAATTAAGTACAGTATGTATATAATGGCATGTTCCCACTTCCTAATGACATGCAGATTACAATTCCAAAAAATAATCTAAACAAAAATTTCAAAAATGAAGTAAAATATTTTTGCTTTATTGAAATAAAGCATTGTGATTTCTACTTTAAATTTAATTTTTTGAAATTTGATATTCATATTTTTTGAAATACATCTGTGACATACAGTAGGATTAGTTGTCATTGATATAACATGTATCATACACTTTTTCTAATCCAAAAATAAATAATAATTGCACACTTTATTATAAACAATGCCAATATTATAGACATTCTTAAATTTTAAAGGAATAACCATACTAAATATATATAGTGTTAAGATAGTGGCCCATGTAAACATTATTTACCCACAATTGCCAATTTAATATTTACTTTCTTCACTACATTTGGGTATTTATATCGCCATATTTGTATGCACTAGTGACTCAAACATAAAAGGTTTGAATATTAAGACTCGGAATATTTGTCAACATCGAAATAAATGTTGTCCATAGTGAATAAAAACTTAGTTTTTATAAATATCTAACACTATTTTTACAATCTGCTGATCGAGAAAGGATGCATATGACATCACTGAACTACATGACTACCTATCTAATTAACGAGACTTTGTGAAATCAGGGCTTTGATTTAAATCTGTATTGTCACTGATTATTGCAATATTTTGTCAAATGCACATCTTCAATATGTCCATAATAACTGTACAAAGTTTGGAGAATGTCAGCCTAAAGGTGTGAGAGGAGTTGATTAGACAAAGTAGGTACCATTTATTCAAGAGATGCTGTAAAAATGACAAAGTTCAACTACATATAATTTTTTGGAAATATGACCAAGCACTTCCAAAATCTTCAGTGTGTCCATAACAACTGTGCAAAGTTTGGGAAATGTGAGGCACATTGTGCAACCTGGCCAAAAACCAGATGTTAGATTAGCAACCTGGCCAAAAACCAGATGTTAGATTAGCAACCTGGCCAAAAACCAGATGTTAGATTAGCTTGTCTACTTGCTTACATTGATAGGTATATGAGTATGTGAGCTGATCTAATGTCTGATCTTAATTAGATTGTATTGATTATAATCACTACATGGCATTGTACAGCACATATATAATTTTTATCTATAATTAAATATCTAAATTCAAAATTTATGAATTAAAAGTGTATAACATATAAACTATAACTCACCGGGTAGTATGCCATTTTCTTGCTGTAACAGTTCCAAGCCTTTGCTGTTGAAATTCAAGAATACTGTGTAATTCAGATACATAATTATAATCATGTGATCAATCTTGGTACTCCTTACCAATAATGATGATGAAATCTAAAGGAAGTTACAGTAGCATTAGGTTGTGTATAAAACACCGTTTTCAATCAATAATTCAATTAATTAAGTTACTTTTCAAGAATTCAACTCTCTGAAAGGAAACTAGAACTCTGCTGTATCTCTAGCTAATGCAGTCTCTTTTAGTTGGGTAGGGGGTCAAAAGAATAAGAGACACAATCTGGAATGCAGGTACATGTAGTTCAATGAGAAACGTGTCCACAAAATATCCACATATTGTATACAACGAATAAGATATAAACATTTCAAAATATTCAAAACCTTTTTTTTTTCCTTCAAATTTTACCAAACAATAGGAATGACATTATCTGACATTATTTTAAGTAGTAAACCAGTATATTCTAATAAAAAATAATAATTATGTTACTAATACTATCAATTATTACCTTGCAATCGAATTATTCTATTACCTTGCAATCGAATAATAAAAGTGTGCGTACTTAGCAACGCTAAACAACTTTGTATATTTTGCAATATGGGTTTTCAACATTATTTAATGCATTCCGATCCCGATTAACAGGTACATGTAGTTCAATGAGAAACGCGTCCACAAAATATCCCCATATTGTGTACAACGAATAAAACATAAACATTTCAAAATATGTTAAAACTTATCCCAAACTTTGAAACGTATGTCTAACCACCGATTTGAAGCAAATGGACTTATCCCATCAGCTGATTATATACAGTCGCTATACGAAGATCCCTCGTTTGTGTGTGTGTGTGTGTGTGTGTTGAAGAGCGATTCAGGGGTTTGTAAGTTGAGCATGTGAACACGAAGGTGTAAACTGTAGCAGTCACCCATCCAAGGGCCGGACGCGCTCGTTATTGCTTTACTTGCGTGACTCAATCACATCACTAGACAAGCTAGTTCTGAGGCTTTTCATGGGTTCTCTCTGAATGTTTGGCATTGAACACAGAGTCCCGTGACTTGCGTGATCAAGTATAAGTTTCTTATATACCGTCCTCTACCCCCCCCCCCTTCCCCTCTGAGAAGCTTAGTTCCGAAGCTTAGCATGGGTCCCCTCTAAATGTTTGGTACCTTTTCAGTAACGGCACCCGCTGCTCCCGACGACGACCACTGTCGTCACTGGACGAAACTATGCCCTTTCCCGAGCTCTGAAGTGATTTCACACGAAGAGGGTCTCTCACCAAACATCACAATCACTAAGCTATGTAAACCATTTTGTAACCTATAACGATCACCCGTCACTTGCTTAACTTAACGAGATCAGGAAAGAAACTCATCGTCACAAATGACGGGTTACTGTTTCATTCCCTTCCACATTTGTGGGTTGGAATGAAACAATAACCCGTGGTTTGCAACGATGGAGAAAAACTCTACCACATCACTAACAAAGCTATCTCACTAGCGAGGCTGTATAAGTTCCCTATATACCGCCCGCCCAAGTATTAGTGACATAATCAAAGCCCCCCCCCCCCCCCCCCCCTTCTATTTCTTCTAGTGAGTCACGTTTTAAATCTAGATCTTTGATGATCAATGTGCTTCTGAAGCGAGTCTATCCCGTCGTCATACAAAACATGTCGCTTTAAGATTTTCAACAGTAAAAATATTCTCAATCACTAATTAGACTTATATTTATTATTCAATATCCCTGCCTGGAGTTTAATCAGTGAGTAAATCAAACAATATGTACAAAATAGAGGACCAACAACTTAGCTTCCTACCTAAAAGGCAAGCAACAGAGACAGGTTGGGTCTATCCGAGCCACTACCTATCCCTTGAACAGTCGGTACCCCAAGAATGCTAACCGTTAAAGCGAGACAGGGGATAAAAGTCCACCCATTCGTCATCCGTTTGACCGAACGATTGAATGGTGAGTTTCAAACAATGAAGGAAACTTGAATTTCATTTTGTTCTATTATGCCTAGCTACCCTCTTTGTATAATAATATATATCGCAATATATATCGAGGAATATAACTTGAGGACCCCATTGGAAATAAGAAACTTTGCTTACATGGGTTATCCTTAGGTGATAATCAATACAGGATATGTGGTAATCTTTATATTTATTTCATCTTATATTGGATATTTGGGGGGGGGGGGGTTAAAGATCAAACTGGATATAGATGCATTTATATTACATTGTTTTACTGTCAGTTCATTAGTAATTTATATCACCCTGTGTCATCCATTGATTTTAACCTGAATAAATCTACTATTACTACTATAAACACACCGGAACTTCTTACACTTGGAAAAGTCTATGTTGGCTTTCAAAAGGAGTGTTGGGTCATTTCATTGCATGAAGTCATCTAAATAAAATCGTCGTCCAACATTACAAGATAATTTTGATGCAAAGTCGGCCGCTGAAATTTTAAATCTGTACATCTATTTCCAAAGAAACACATGGAAATTATGATTTGAAACGTCTCATTTAACAGTGGAAACTGGTAGAAATTATATAAGAAAAATTTAATATGAATACTTTCTTTACGACAAAAGCATTGATAATATACGTACTCATCCTTTATGTAAGAGCAATTAAGAGTAAAAAAAAACATGTATAGATGTAATAAATATCATTTTTAGGTGTACCCAGTTAAAATTGCAGCAGAACTTAAAATAAACAATTTTATAATCAGCAGGTGCGCCTCGAAAGATCTTAAACTTAGTTCTAAGTGCTACGACATGTATATCGAGGAATTTCAGAGAAATCATGTTAAACACACACACACACACACACACAGAAGCAAAAGCAAAAAACAAAACAAAAAAACAAAAACAAAATACAAAAAACCAAAAAAAAAACCCACCCAAAAAACAAAAAGAAAAGAAACTAAAACCAAACGAAAACAAAAAACAAAAAAAAAACAACAAAAAAAAAACAAAACAAAAAAACCCCCACATACACAAACAAGCAAACGCACGTCACCCAAGTCTGTCTGTGAAAAGGATGCTGGAAAGAGGGAGGCAATTTCAGCGTTCACATATGATTAGATATATATTCCTCAAGTAGATAGCAGACTGTATACTTGAAAGTTCTGCTGGTTTTACACCAGATTTCATCATTAAAATACGGGGCTTTGCCCCATGGGCCCCCATCGGGCGAAGTGGGACCTAAACACAACCAACAAACATTATAACATTTTGTAAATTGCAGAAACAAACATTGTTCGGAAATGCGCTGTGTAGTTTATAAATAAAATGCAACGACAAGGCATACCCCCGTTTCCATGTCACGTGGTGATGGCGATATTACGTGATGGACTTGCTACACTATAATATATGGCTGCGTCAAAACTAAGACATAAACAAAGGTAGTGATTGCTCCTTCGACAAACGCTCGGCATGTAGAATCACGGGCCTTTTTGATATGACCCAAATATGTAGATGCCGTGTCTCGAAAGGGTTGGCAAGTTAAATTTGTGGTACTTCACCTACAGCTAGTGGCATTTCATTGTGAGTGGACAATTCTCAACGGGACGCTAAACCAACAAACAACCAATATGGAAACCCTTAATGAGTTACATCTATACTTTACACACTGCCATTCCGGGAAGTAGTCGTATAAAATCGCAAATTAATGACACTTCTTTAATAATGAATAAAGACGAAACATATTAATTACAGAAATTAAGACTTGTATTTAGATATATTTTCAGGACTTTTATACTTGTTTCGATAAGAAATCATTCTATCAAAGGAATAAAATAATGATTTCTCATTTCCCCATGCTCACTTTCTAACACAACCACAAACAGTTCGGCCGCTCCTGCAGCCGATAATAATGGTTGGGTGGTGCAACCTGCAGTTTGGCTTACGGGTGACAGTTTTGGAATCTACTGCCATTTGATTAAATATATCTTGCATTGCTTATTACGGGTGTAAAAGAAGTTAGCGCGAGTATTTTTGTGTGACTCAGACATACTATGGTTCATTACCTTTGACCTCAACATTCTCCATCGATAGCCTCTTCCTACATACTTGTCACAGTGGCACAGTGGTTGGGTTAGTTAACTCCGTGGCCAACTGGGGGTTCGAGCCTCGCTAGTGTCTTGGCTGTGTCAAAACCTTTTTAAAAGACATCAAAACAGACAGTGACTGTCTTTTACCAGAGTTTTCAGTATTTAAAAGTAAGAGTCGTACTTTTTTCAGGTGAGACCTTCACATTGAAGGTCTTATATTGCTAAGACCCTGCATTTGCGCCATGCATAAATCTTAAGTGGCACATTCTACATATGGGGACGCCTCAATGTAAGGGAAAAGAGACGGGCGTAAAACAAACATCTTTTCATCCAACATCATTAGTAGTTGGTAGGAGGGTGACACACCTTGTCTAGTCAGTATTTGCTTTGGTATTCATTGCCATATATATATATATATATATATATATATATATATATATATATATATATATATCATTAATGACCCCAACAAGCTTCGTTTTTCACACACCATCCCCACCCTCATAAAAATGTACCTGCCTCATAACTCATACTGGGGGTAGTATCACCCAGTCATCAGCCTCCAGTAGCCTACTGGTAGATCCCTCTTTCACGCTGCCTCCACACAGTAGGTAGAGGAACGCTTCTTAGCATGCGGACATACTTCTTATATTTATCACGAAAACACAAACGTTACACATTACAAAGGTTACACATCACAAAAACAAACATAGTTAACAACTCCTATGCTGTTAGAAGATGCCTAATGGTGACAGGGCTGTCTTGGAGTACAGCGTTATTACTGACACCAGACATTCTCATGCCACCTATTATTCGGCTACCCTTACACTCACCACCGTAATAGCCTATCCCGGTATGCCACCACCGTAATAGCCTATCCCGATATGCCACCACCGTAGTAGCCTATCTCGATATGCCACTACCGTAATAGCCTATCCCGATATGCCACTACCGTAATAGCCTATCCCGGTATGCCACCACCGTAATAGCCTATCCCGATATGCCACCACCGGAGTAGCCTATCCCGATATGCCACCACCGTAGTAGCCTATCCCGATATGCCACCACCGTAATAGCCTATCCCGGTATGCCACCCCACCACCGTAATAGCCTATCCCGGTATGCCACCACCGGAGTAGCCTATCCCGATATGCCACCACCGTAGTAGCCTATCCCGATATGCCACCACCGTAATAGCCTATCCCGGTATGCCACCCCACCACCGTAATAGCCTATCCCGGTATGCCACCACCGTAATAGCCTATCCCGACATGCGATGGATGCAGAATTCATATGAAACTCGGTGTGTCTGTTTGTTGTTCATAGCAGTACACAGTGTTTTACAACTAAGCCTTTGACATCGTATTGAACGCATATCGCGGAATCAGATTCGAAATGCAACCTTTTTTTTTGTGACGGTACGTCTACCGATCTGGCGATCACAATTTTCCCTACGGAATGTTTATTGAACTAAAGTAATGGGTTTGAGACGATATGTACATTGATCACATGTGTGGATGTTTATGATAGTATGTTTTTACTGAGTACAGTGTTTTGTGTGGATTTCTGTGATGTTTACTGACTACAATATACGTCGTGGATTTCTGTTACGATACGATTGCTGAGCACAGTAGTTTGTGTAGATTTCTGTAATAGTATGTTTACTGAGCACAATGGTTTGTGTAGATTTCTGTAATAGTATGTTTACTGAGCACAGTGGTTTGTGCTGATTTATGTTGCGATATATTTAGTATGCACAATGGTTTGTGTAGATTTCTGTAATAATATGTTTACTGAGCACAATGGTTTGTGTGAATTTCTCTAAGAATATCAATATATTTCATACCAGCCTCTCCCCACCTATACTGACTGAAAATTGAAATGGCAAAAAAAAAAAAAATAATAAATAAATAAATAAAAAAAAAAATCTGCTAAAATTGATAGAGTACTGAGGAGGCAATATCACAATTTGAGAAAATCGAGCTTGACAAAGTAAAACCCTAGTATTTCAACATCCTTTTCTTTCTTTCTTTTTTTTTCTTGAAATCAGTTGTAGGCTAAGTGAACATCTTTTTAGGGAAGACAACACGCGTAAAAAGAACATTAAATCAGCCGCTAAAAAATTTAAATATTCTAAGACATTTCCAAAGAAATACACGGATATTATAATATGAAACATTTGATAAAAAATAAAAAAAAAATAAAAATTAATACAAGTACTTATTTTAAAAAGGAAAGCTTTAGTGCTATCAATTAAGAATTCCAAAAAACAAAATTATATAAATATATATATATATATATAGAGAGAGAGAGAGAGAGAGAGAGAGAGAGAGAGAGAGAGAGAGAGAGAGAGGGGGGGGATTTCAATATTGGACACGTCCTGTTAGTTAAAATTGCAGCAGAACTTAAAATAAATCTAAATCTTTTTCTTTAATTAGCAGGTGCGCCTAGATCTTAAACTTAAGTATATGGAGGAAGTTCAGAGAAAATAAAAGAGAACAAAATACTGACGTCACCAAAGTATGTCTATGAAAGAGATGCTAGACACAGGGAACCCAACAACGCTATCTAACATGACTGGATGAAACTGACAGTTAAAGAATAAAATTCCGTAGACTTTCTCAACAGGGAAAAATGGGGGCCTAAAATTGACGAGCAGTTCCCTTGGCTCTCAGACTTTTTTTCCCCGTGTCCCTCTGAATTGAAATCCTAACTCCGCCCATGCTTATCAGACAATTAGCTAAATTGATTATAAAATGTTTAAGCACCATCATGATGGTATGCAAATGAAGCAAACACGAATATTATTAGATTTTGAGTTTCAATAGATTGCAGAAACCAAACATGCTTCAGAAATGTTGTTAATGTGTCATATGATTTATAAATAGAATGCAAGGCAAGGTATTACTCGGGATCTATGTCACGTGAAGATGGTGATATTATTTGCTGGACACTGGCTATACTGTGCATGTTGCAACTCTGATTTACACGTTGCAGATTTCAAACAAAGCAATAACCAAAATATATATTTATAGAAATATTTGCAGCTGTAGCATATTCAAATCAAAATAATTTGTTGTTATCAATTCATTCATTCAAATAATCATGAACCCCATAATGAGTTGTTTCTATATCTTACACACTGCTATTTTGGGGATTGTTTGTGTAGGGTTTTACGCCAAGTTCGCAATATTTCGGCCATTCTACGAGCGGTGAAGTAACTGAAATATGTTTGGTTGTGAAAGTTGAAGTTTCCCCTCCTTTCCCTCCCCCCCCCCCCCCCCCCCGTCAGACTACTCTTTTTCGAAAATCAAGGAAACGACCTTTTACGTGCCAAGGGGGTTGAGATCCTTGACACGGGGCACCCTTTAATGTCCCACCCGACGGACTTAAAAGTTAAAAGTACGTAAACAGGTAAAAATACATATTTTGTGTATATAAATAAATTATATTGCAAAGTATTCAAATCTTCCTGTAAAAGTAGCATTCTTGTAAATATTGTATAATAATATGATTGTCAATATTTGTAAAAAGTTCATGCATTGATTGCACAATCTAATTTGTATGGGCGTAAAATCGCTACATTCTAAAAGAATGTGATGTATAGTTAACGGACAGTCACAAGATATACATTGAGGTTGCGGTTCTCTGTTTAATGTATAAGAATGTGTCAATGTTGACTGTCCGATGCGTATTCTTGAAATAATAATAATGGCATTTCATTACGATGCTACTGCGATTTGTTTACCTTGTTTGAATAGAATAAAGTTACTTCTGTCACAGAAATCATAATTTATTTGCCAAAGACCATTTACATATAGGTCTATGATATATTTTAGACCTGTATAAGGAATTTTAAAATGTACAACATCATTTTGAAATGCATTCGTTGCCTCTTTGTCTGTTTTGCTGTTGCCATGGATACCAATATGACTTGGAATCCAGCAGAATTCAACTATTTTATTTTGTTTAGTTAGAAGATAGTACTGGTTTAAAGTGTCCAAAATGTATGGATGATCAATGTCCATGTTGCATATAGACTGTAGACAAGATAGGGGGTCTGAAAATATAGTGAAATATTTGTCATTAGAAATTTTAATGTACTCAAACGCAAGTTGGATAGCCCTTGCTCCGGAGGTATAAATTGTTGCTTCAGTCGGGAGTCGTGCCGAGAAGACGTTATTAGCGATTACTGCAGCAGCAATTTGCATAAACACCAGTTGTAGAATGTTTAAATTGTTTTATTTCGTATAACTTTTGTTTGAAAATTTGATTAAGATTTTTTATATTCAGAAAGTGGTGTATCAACTTTGGGTTTTAGTAATTCCCATGGTGGTATTTCAGAACGTAATGAGGGTTTTATGATGTCCAGAGGTAAGTTAGAATCATGTAAATGTTTGTTGACTGGGAGATCAATTGATTTTATACACGTGTTATTTTTGTCATACAAATTTTCAAACTGTGGATGGAAAACGCTGTTAAATGTAGAATTGTCAGTATTAGCTTTTAATTTAACAATGTATTGTAAGATAAGTTTTATTCTACGTAGATCCAGAGGTGGTTCGTTTGCCACAACATACAAACTATCTACAGTACGAAAAGCTCCTGTGCACAGCCGAAGTCCTTGATGGTGGATTGCATTAAGGGCTTTAATGTACGATGCTCTTGCCGCTCCATATACTATACAGCCATTGTCTGGTTTAGACCGGACGAGAGAGTAATACAGATCTAGACGAGGATTTTGATCTGCTGCATTTTGTGTTTGCAACAACTTTTATTATATCAAGAGCTTTTGTATACTCCTCTTTGAGCTTTGCTGTGTGCGGAATGAAAGAAAGTTTATTATTAAAAATGACATTTACAAACGTAATCTCTTTTACAACTTTAATTGGAGTACCATCTAATTCCAATCGCGAATCATTGTGCTGTTTCCGTATAGAACAGAAATGCATGCACGCCGTTGCTATTTTGGGGAATAATAAATCATAGTGTTTGTTTGATATTGGATAAAAGTGACACGTATTCATTATAGTAATCGACACACACACACACATATATATATATATATATATATATATATATATATATATATATATATGTGTGTGTGTGTGTGTGTGTGTGTTGTGTGTGTGTGTGTGTTATTATTATAATCATTTATTCAGAACGTCTATATATGTTATTGACAAGGAATTATCATTATTATTATTATTATATTCACTTATATAGCGCAAAATTACGTATAGTTTCTATGCGCTTTACATAGGTTGTCCTAATGAAGATGAAACACTTATAAAAAGAATTGTTAAGAATAAAATTGACAAATTATTAGTAAAATAGCGATAAGACACCAAAATGCTGTGTAAAAGTATGGCAGTCAGATGTCGAGTCAATAAATACATACGTAGTCTATGATGTGATATTGATTTATGCTAAAATATATTCACGTTTGAACAGCAGTGTTTTGACTTTCTTGCGGAATGTTCTTTGTGATTCAAGATTGCGACGTTCCAACGGTAGATTATTCCATAATTGTACACCTAGATTGTTTATGGCTCTTGCACGTATTTGTTTGAAGATTTCTCAGTTGCAAACCAATAAGATTATCTGCGATGTTCTTGTACTTGGTTTTGATAGGTATATGCACTAGGTTATGTTCATTTACTCCAAATTGCTGACTACCCTTAGGTCTGTACCGCCCGACACACACTATTTTGATATGTCTAAAAAAAACCTGCGTCCAGCTTTTGTTTCTCTTCTAACGTGAGCATTTTTTGCATGACCTATCAAGGGTAGGCCGTTCGATCTTTCATAACACATTATCAGGTCGACTTAATAATACAATATAAGACAGAAAATGAAATCAAGTCGTACGACATCTAAATACCTAATACGAAATTTCATAGAATGGCTTGATAAAACTGTAAGAAACAAAATGAAATTAATTCGTACAAGGAAAAGGGGTGGTAAAGTCACGCATCAGTGAGCACGATACCTAAAAGTATTGACTAAAATCTTTATAAAATGCAGGTTTTTTTTTTTTTATACATAAAATATACCCGTCACTGTATCAAACAACTCGCACAGTAAAAACTAGACAAATCTTAAAAATGAAGTTTTCGTAATTAAAGAGAAATCAAGTTAAACACTCAGAGGTGGAGCAGCCATGTCATAGCGCTAACACATCTTACATCTGCAAAAAAATTCTACAGAATAAATATAAACGATTTTTCATGTCCCCATGCGAACTTTCTCTAACTCAATCACAAAATAAATCGGCCGCTGGCCGGTACTGAAATCACATGCTATTTATTATTTTTTTTATAGGGACAACGCACGAAAAGTAGAAATTCTAGCACACCACACAGGCTCTCGGCGTTTTAAATATCTCTTACCCCCTCCCCCCCCCCCCCCCTTATCTCTCTCTATATAATGAAACCGCATGCTATTTATTATTTTTGAAGTATATTGGCACAAAGCATTGAAGGTAGAAATTTTAGCACACCACCCACAGGCTCTCGACGTGATGAATCTCTCTCTCTCTCTCTCTCTCTATATATATATGTATATATATATATATATATAAGAGTGCTTCCTGTAAACAAATTATTCATCTTGTGAATAGTTTGCTTACCGTGTAACAGGAAGGGAGAAAATGCAACGGGGTTCGAACCCGAGGCCCCTGAACCTCTCGTCAGGTGCTCTACCAACTGAGCTAACCGGCTACCAGCGATCAAACCCAGTTGAACGCTACAATAAGAAGAAAAAAATTTAAGTATAGATATTAAATAAACGTCGAGAGCCTGTGACAGCACCTTACGAGGACCGTATTTTTCCCACGCAATGTCTCGGAAAAATTCAAAAAGCAATTCATTGTTTTCTCTCATTTTTTACCACGTGACTTTACGGAAACTGCCGAGAACAGCAATTTTCCTACGCATCGCCATGGTCATGGAAAACGAAATTATTTTGAATCGAGGCTAACACAATTGTGCAATGTAGCCGTGCTGTTCTATAGAATAGTAATTTAAATCATATTTAAACTATAATGATCGATCAGACAAACTGCCAGCTGGTGTACATAGTGAGAAAGAAGTTAGAATATGCAGACTAGCTTGATTAATTACTGTATTTAAAACAGTACAAGTATAAACTTTATAAATGATGCCATCGTGTACAACCTCATTTTTAGGCTTCCCGTGACACTATTAACACGTGGAACCCGAACCAGCAAAATAAAAATCAAAGCACTGAAAGTACTGAAACGAGGTCACGAACAATACAAAATGTCACGAAGAAACTAATGTTATATTTAGTTTTATATACTGTGTGTCTGTTTTGTTCAATCCCTATGCTCAAATACTCTTTGACACCAATCATTTTAATTCAGTTAAACGGGCAGAAGCAGATATAAATATAAGTTTCAAATTTACATACTTCATTGAAACAGAATTACAGTTTAGATCGGAATTATTTAGCATTTAATGTGTTTGTTTTAATTCCCTAAGAGAATTTTGCACTCATAACGAGACGTCACCAACTGTAGGTGAAGTACCACAAATTTAGACCCATGCTTAGCGCTCAGGGCCGTAGCAGTCAGGGTTCTTTAACATGTCACATGTGACACGGGACCTCCGGTTTAAAGTCATATCCGAAAGACCCGTGATTTTCACTTCTAAATGCCGAGAGTTTGGCGACGGAGCAACCACTACCTATTTTTACGTCTTAGGTTTGAATTGGGCATGGCACGAGCGGGGCTCGAACTCACGACCTCCCGATTACGAAGCGAACACTCTCACCAATGAGCTACTGCGACCGGTATTAGCTTCACAGCCATACGCATGGGGATCAAATACATAGAATTATAAATCCACGGTAAATATAACAGCTGAACTGCCTTTGCATGTAAAAGTGTACCAAGATCTTTTGGCTGATTTGCAAAACAGAGATTTAACGTAGAAGCAAAAGAAAGTAAAGGATCATAGTCTTCAAAACCATCAATGATACCATCCGTGTGAATCTTCGATATTGATATATGTGTTAATTGATATTGATTAAGGGTAAAACTGAGTAGACAAATCATATATGAAGATACAAGGTTATAAGGAGTTAGAACCTCTACCCCGGGGATCATGAAATTAATCAATTTGGTAGATGCCTTCCTGTTCTACATCACAATATATTTGGCTTTTCATATAAATTTGCGGTTGTGGAGAGAGTTTTTGAACATTGGTCATATTTGACAGTTTTGTTGCGCCCCCCCCCCCCCCTTAAGCCCCCGATGGGCGCGGCGTGTATAAGTTCTGAAATATATGATTACGGTCACTTTTGTCCCAAAGATGCTTCATACCAAATATGAATTAAAAACAGTAACTGAGAAGAAAAATTAAAACAAACAAACAACCCCCCAACAACAACAACCACAAAAAAGAACCCTACACCCGGGATCTTGAAATTCACAATTTCGGTGAAAGACTACCTGCTTTTTCTAAATATCCACTTTGTTTCATTTTAGGATCAAGAGCTTAAAAGAAGATGCTATTAAATGTTTTACACATAAACACTATATAACAAGTTTGGTCCGCCCTGGAGTCAGAACCGCTATCCCGGGCATCAATAAATTTACAATTTTGATAGAGGACTTCTTGCTCTACATCACAAACCATTTAGATCCCTTTATAAGTGTGCGGTTATAGAAAAGCGGCTAAGATAAGGAATAGTACTCAATCTTGTAGTTCCTCTAGAAAATACAAATCAGAGAGATGGGCAAAAACGGAACTCCGGACACGCCACAGGTGGGATCACGTGCCTAGGAGGAATAAGCATCCCCAGTCGACCGTCATACCCGCCGTGAGCCCTATATCTTGATCAGGTAAACGGACAATTTTTGAAAATTGGTCAATTTATGCTCACCCAGCAAGACGCCAGGAGTGTAGGAGTCTTGAAATTTAGAATTTATATCTTTGTTCAAAAGATGTCTCATACCAAATTTGAAAAGAATGAAATAGTAATCATAAAAAAGGGATCAAAATATTCAATTGTTAAAAGACGACACACGACGACGGATTGTGACCAACTCCAATAAAAACTAATTTCATGATTTCAAAACGTACTATTCAAAATGTTTTAAGAGTTACATGCATATGCTCTTTCAAAGAATTGCATGCATCATCTCTTTAAAGTTTTCAGTTACTCTTTAACTTGCAAACTGTCATCTTACGAATTGTTATTATCTTAATGCATATCATGCCAACTTGCATTTGTTTATTTCTTGCAAACCCCAAAATGTAAAATCCTGAATTAATCAAATCTTACAAATCATTTTGATGAATTTTTCAATCATTAATTGTTCAACGCTTGCAGCTCATAAAATGTTTCATCTCTTGAATTTCTCTTGTAAATGATGTTTCTTCTCTTGTATTCACCTAGATCTTTAATTCACTTCTCCCCTTATAATCAATACTTGTACACACCTCTCAGATATTAATTAGTGTAAAAATTTATCCTGGGCGTAGTGCGTTAATAATTCTTATTTATTAGAAATTAGAAATAAAACATTACATCAACACTCTCTCAAGCTAACACATCAGTGACTGGACTTTTGTTTTACTCTAAGAGTACAAATCAATTTCATCTACAATCTACTTTCTATAAAATATTTTTTTTTTTTTTTTTTTTTTTTTTTTTTTTTTTTTTTACTATTGACCCTTTTTGATCTATCATCAGTTTGAACACTGTTGGGGGCCTTTTTAAAGCTCTGAATACCTAAGATTTTAAAGTAATAGCGTCACTTTGAACAATCAATGTCATTCCATGATAGATAACCCGAAATCGGGACCAGCGTTTCTTCCAAGAATTTTCTTCGAGATCACAGTAAACAACCACACGATCGGATGAATTCCTATTTTGCATATACAATGTATCTGATTTCATTTTTATACAGAATAACTCATAAAACATTGTTGACAAGCTGAAGTTTTCCCTCAGTTAGAAAACATCTATTTTCCGAAGAGATGATTAATTTTTCTCTTGAAATATATATATATATATATATATATATATATATATATATATATATATATATATATAATATGCTTATGGATAAAAGCAAACAAAATCCGAAATCGGAAATTTTGCTCCCCATTTTCAAAATAAACATTTGTAAATCCTATATCAGATCTCAGTATAATGAAGTGGAAGATAAGTCATTATATTTAAGAAAATTGATAAAATGAAAATAGTAAATCGGACCGCCTCCACTTCGTAATCAGGGCGCTAACAATCAAACATGTCAGACAACACTCGACCTAGTGACAGGTTGTGTTTGGCCATAGAATTTGCGAAATGCTGACCTCTTAGTAATACGTAATGTAATCAGGAAGGAATGCATATCAAGTGAATATAAATATCGGTTTGAACCTGCATTTAATTTGTAATTTGATATTTATGTGAACAGTTGCTTTTGTAATAATAATAATAATAAATTGCTTAGTTTTGTCTATTCTTATTTACGGTGTAGTATTACGTATTTTATGTACTTTTTGTTTTAGCTTGTTTTACACGTAAAGCGCTTTAGAGTGAATTTTACAATAATAATACCAGTATCTATCATCCCTGAAAATTTCACGAAAATTGGTTGACGTACATCCGAGAAATCTCTGACAAAAATTGCAAGAGTGAAAAGCTCTATGGAAACGGAAGACCTTAACTTTTGAAACGGGAGCAAAAACTTCGTTTGAGGAACATATTTAACGAAAACTGTGTGACCTGGTGAGAAAGGGAGTGGTGGATATCGAAGACAAAGTCCCTGAAATCGGAATTAAAAAGAAAACAAAACAAACAAAAACAACAACAACAACAACAACAACAAAAACAACAACAAAAAAAAACAAAAAAAAAACAACAAACAAACAAACAAACAAAAAAACCCAAAAACCCTACTCTCAAAGTTGAGTTCAACTCCAGAATGGAAGATGTCCCTTTTCCCGGCTAAGGGGTATATTGCAGATTTATATTTAAATCAGTAAAATGGATGTAAGGTAAAAAGGTCACTAAAGCACAAAATGGCACCGGGAATTAGAAATATGTATGTACAATAGACAGAATCCACGAATTTACAGAAAATATTTCTCGAGTACTGCTTCGTGGTTTATAGGGGTGTAAATTAAAGCGGCAGGGCGAATTGCCAAAAACACACAACTATATGGGTCGAATTCAGTTTGATTGTGTATGTATTGTTTTAAGCAGGTACAGAGGAGTCGAACAATTGCAGATTATAAATTTTTTTAAAATGTACAAGCCAAATGAACGAAGAGACGGTGTCCGACATAAAGGACGAATTACTGAAAACAACTCTAACATCACAGATTTACCGATAAAAATGATATTTTCATTGTTGTTCTTTAATTTCAAACATTACCTGACTCTTCGGAGGGAAAAAGTCGTATAAAATATTAGTGAATATGATATGAATAGGTCGTTTTAATAGGTCAAGGGCTGATTACCGAAAACAACTCTTAATCTAAGATCCCCCTCTTTTTAAAAATAGATATGAACTTTCGGATATTTTCCAAATATACATTTATCATTATTAAACACAATATAGTAAGTGAAAAAAAAAAAAACAGTAGCTATTGATGTTAACTCTATTTTCTAAATAATAATAATAATAATAATAATAATTATCTCAGTAATAATGAAATTTTCAATTGTTAGAATACAGTACAAAGTCATTGTATCATCTATGTAACTTAATGTGAAATGAAAATAAAATTATTAATTTCCGGACATGATTTGACAGTTATTTCTAAAACAACACCTGTCAAAAAAGTATAAATTTAAAAAAAAAATGCAATGCCGCCAATTTTGCTCAAATAATGATTACACTGTTTTCATTCTAGCTTGTCTACAGCTGTAAAATTATCGTTTTCCAATAGTACTTAGTTTATGTTAAACTAAAGTTTCGAAGAGACAGTCCAATAAGTAAATGAGACCTTAGCAGATATATTCTACAACACTCGGTCGATTTGCAGTCACATTTTCTGTTTTGACTAAAAAATAAAAATAATTAAAAAAAATATATTTTTAAAAAAATCTTAATTTTCATATGTCATGCAATAAAGACGCTAAAATGAAAAAGTACCTCAAACCAAATTTCAGTATAAAAGTGTAATAGATTCAAGCAAAGTTAACAATGATTTGAACTCTGTTTCCATAACATTCTGCATGTGTTCCAACACTTCTGTGTGTGTTAAAGCACTAGTCACATCACACTTGAGGAGGCTTCAGAACAAGTAACTATGTATGTACATGTGTATAAAGTTAAAATTATTAATGTCATCATATTAAAATCGTTAGCCAATTCTCAAATTTTATCATTTTTTTTCCTTGATAATTTTGTTTGAATTGTTTCTTATTTTACTATTTCTGTTATTACACACACACACACACACAAAATTAAATTGACATTTCATACTAGAAACATGTATTTTCCGTAACGAATAGAGTATCTTAACCCAAACTTTCATTTGTAAAAACTTATCATCTGAAAACCAGTACAATTTATTTTCCTTGTTTCTCAAAATATCACAGATTACATCCAGATGTTTTTACTCTGATATCAGAACAATTTCAATTATGCCCTACAACAGTCTTCCTGCATTTGGTGGAACGACATCACTGCTTCTAGCCGAAAAGAAGAACAGCTGAACTCTTGTGTGTGTCTGGTGTTCAACGAGTGTTGGGGGGCAGCATTATCCCAAGAGGCGAGTCACCAAGGAGACATGGTTTCAGATGCGTATATTTAGGGAAAGCAGAGTAGGAATTGTTTGAGTAATCCAATTTATAAATGCTTTTCTTTTCACAAAATTACAATTATTATTTTGCGAAATATTTCACATATTTATACAGTTTTAAGCAAAATTGTATCAGTGATTATTTTAATTGCATGACATCACAACAGATACGTTTATTTAGAAATGAAAGCAGGGTAGTAGATTTGTTTTCGGTCATTCGCCCTTCACTTTATTTAATGCTTACTTCTTGGAACAAAAGTGTTATTATTTTAATAAATACTTAACAAGTTTACAAATTTCATGCTGTATCGCATAAGAAATTATTTAACGGTATGAAACAGTAAACATGGAAAGAGATACGTATATTTAGAGATTAAAGCGGAATAGGAAATTTGGTTTTGGTAATTCTCTGATTACTACGGCATATATTTATTCATAAAATGAGTTGTTCATATCAATTTATACAATATTTTTCTTGAGATCCTTGCTGATGATTAAAAAAAACCCCACAAAAGTATATTAATATCTATATGTCTTGGAAAATTCGCGATTTACCACGTTTCCCCCGATCATATGAATATGGCCTGTTTTTATACAAATATGGTATCCACTTATATACCCCCCCTTTTTTTTGAGAGGTTAACCTAACCATGACATTATATCAGGTAATATTTGACAATATCAACAAATAAAAAAGATTTTTTATTTTATTTTTAAGAGTTGTTTTCGGTAATTCGTCCTTGACCGCATTTCCCCTGACGTCGTATACACTTTCATTAAAATGACCTATTTATATCATATTCGCTAATATTTTATACGACTTTTTCTCCCCGAAGAGTCAGGTTATATACGAAATTAAAGGACAACAATGAAAATATCATTTTTATCGGTAAATCTGTGATGTTAGAGTTGTTTTCGGTAATTAGATCCTTTATGTCGGACACCATCTCTTCGTTCATTTGGCTTGTACATTTAAAAAAAAATTATAATCTGCAACTGTTCGACTCCTCTGTACCTGCTTAAACAATATATATATATATATATATATATATATATATATATAAACAAATTGCATTCGACCCATATAGTTGTGTATTTTTTGGTAGTTTTCGGTAGTTTCTCTGGTTTTCGATAGTTTTTGGTCATTCGTCCTACCCGAGAGTGACCAAAACAGAAAACTCGACGGATTCACTGGTATTCGAACTATGCTCCTTGATAGTATTTTCAAAAAAATTATACAAATCCACTCTGTATCAAAATTTCCCGCGAAATCACTCTTTTGTTTAGGAGATAGAAGAATTCAACAGGAAATTCAACAGGTGGTTCACGATCACGTTAAAAACTTTTGTAAACATCGGGTGTTGAACAAAATATGGTAGGTGTTGATTTTAATACAACAAATGTAATGGTTATTTTGAAAGATTCATATTCCCTTAGCTCTCTTTGTACCCATGAATCGACGTCGTAGTCGTTAAGAACGCAGACGGTATGTGACTATGTCAATAATATAATTGGTCCACTGGGACCATGACCAAGCGAGAATTTAAGGTATGTTGTTAGTAAAGAAGTAATATTGTATATTGAGTTACTAAATAAACAAAGTGTAATGTTGACCCATGATTTAATGATGATATCGTTCAGATGGAGGGTGGTGGTGGTGTTGAATCTGTCAATTTCTCCTTCCACACACCTCAATAACATGTGGGTCCTAATAAACAGAACCATAGAAAATTCTTAAGAACACAAATGTATAAACTGTTTGACTACTTTAATTATTGATGATAATGCAAATATGAATCAAACTATTACTAACAAATTTTCATCCGTCTATAATCTGTTTTATTCAATTTTATGAATAAAAATACTCCCCCTTTGCCACTCGTTAATTTCTGTAACCCAGTTCAGATTTACAAACTTTGTTTTGACGTGACAAAACTTTTTTTTTTATAGATAAAATGCTTTCTTTAGATTGTTAAATGGTAATCTCAGCATGATTTGTTGAGACTGGATATTTGGACTGATGCCTCTTCCAAATCTCAGACTAGTGTCACACAGAATGATTTGGGAAATCTTGCCACAATTCGACTGCTTGTTGCAATTAAAATGGGTTAAACTGAATTTCTTATACATTTCAACTTTTTGCCTTAGACATACTATTAACTCCCTATTATAATGAAATATATAATATGTGAAATGTAATGCATTTGATATAAATAGTGTATTGGGATGTCATATTTAGCTTCAATATTTCTTTCAAATGAAGCCATTTTCAATGACAACAAAACAAACGAAGGTATGAGAAAACTTGTCTAGATTTTAAAAATGATTGCAATAATTTGCAAACATTTTATTTATTTCATCTATGGGTTTTGATAAGTACCACACAATTTATTTATTTCATCAGATCTCTTCGAAACTCTGGCACACTGAACATACATATGAGAAACTATAAAGTCCTAGATTCTGATACATTTATGTTGTGAAGCCAGTCTTTTTCTTGCACTTTTGTAAAGTATCTTTATTCTTTTAGAGTTACTCCCCTTGGCAAATACTATTTACAGATAAACACTTCAATGTGTTTACTGTATTTTATTGTCTACCAGATTTTCATTCTGTTTATATGTGCAGTGATAGCCTTAGGGTATAGGATAATCAAGAGGAAATCAAATAATTATCATAAATTGAAAAATTCTATGATCCAAAAAAAAATTTTCTCCAGCATTTTGTGTATCCAATGTCCATGAATTGATATTCTGACCACCTTTTGTCCCTCACATTCCTTCTGTGAATTGGTTGAGTAGTGTCTGAGATGTGGATGATAAAATACATATTGAATGAAAAAGTAAATGCAGTCAGTAGGCTTAATATTGAATTTGTAGGGTTTGATACTAGTAATGAACTAGTTTTACTTATGTACAGAATGTAGGTGTTGTTCTGACATTTTAAAAAGCAGGTGAATACAGCTAATAAATCAGAGGATAGTTGGAAATATTTGATATTAATTTATTTTCCTATGCACAATCATAAAATACTGGAAGTGCAGAATTGGGGCCATCATTGTGAACTGCGATTGGCATTCCTTGGAAAACCATGTTATGATATGTGAAAAAGCAAGTGGTACTGCATGATATTCATATAAAATGTTTGATCATTGAAAAAAAAAATTATGAAAATTTGCTTGTGATAAAAATACCATATTTATGATCAACTTTTGTAATCCTTAGTATTTTATATAAAATTTACGTCCAATTTATATGCTTATATTTTAAATTTGATTTTTCATTGATTAGATGGTTCTCTGATTAGTTCAGAGCATGTAGATTGTTTACTTGGGTAGTACACTTAATTGTACTAATTATTTCAAATATTATTAATAGAATAATATTGAAAAAGGGACAGTTCAAAACACCACAAATGTGAGGAATTTGGTTTCAAGAAGTAGTTCTTGTGTGAGGATGAAACTGTTCAAATTTCCTTGATGAGTGGTAAAGCGGTATTGGTAAAGTGGACTGTGCAGATCAAGAAAAACCTCCCCAGAAATTTCAGTCCCTCAGTAATTATGTTTGTTTAAATAAAAACGTAGGCAAGTACATCTGAATATATTAAATAAATTTTATATAGAATGGACTTGGGTATAACTAAAAAAAAACCCCACTAATACTGAATGAATAAAAAAGTCAGTGTAAGTAAAATTACCTGATAGATATAATCTTATAAAATGATTACTTTGTTCAACATGTGTAGAATTTGGAATGTAATGCATTTAACTTCTTTTTTTTTTTTAGACAGATGGGGATGGGAATATTCTTTAATTTTGCTCTGAATATATAGAATGTTTTGCTTGTCAATTTACCCAATTTTATAGACCTTAAACCGAGAGTAAAAGTGGTAAGAAAACCCCTGGGTCCAAGTCCACTCTAAAAACTGGAAGGTCCTGGAGGCTTGGTGTGAGTGGACCACTGGCCCAACAAAATGTTTAGTAATTGCTCATCATTTTATCCACACATTTTTATTGGCATTTCTAGTATGGTTGTCCTTTATAAACCATTACATTAAAGGTCTGCAGGAGAAATTATAAGTAATGTGTAGCCAGAATAGTGTGTTCATATCTCTAAAAGGATTTTGATGTCTTGAAAAAAAAAAGAAGCAATCTAGTGATTCTGTATATGAAAGTATATATGTGATTTTATGATACAATAATGCATGTTTAATGTGAAAGACCACCATTCGATCTGAATGGTTGTAAAAACAAATAAAAAGAAATGCAGCAGCAAGCTTCACTGGTGAAAAATGGAAAACATTGACTTGCAGACACTATAACACTTCTCCAATTAATGTAGTGAGGTATCCTCATTTTCATTTTACTATACCTAGACTTGGGGCTGAAAAATCTCATTTTAAAACCTTTATGTACAATCTGTATAGCCATTCAGTGTTATAAAATCTCATGTCTGACTTAATTTTGAGTTCCTGAGTATACAATATACACTTCCCACACCAACACCTATGTCACTCAGGGTGATTCAAAAACAACAACAATGTCTTGAAAGTATGGACAAGGTTAATTTACATGAAAATTCTAGGGAAACAGAATGACAAGAAAACATTGTGCATCCATCCAAGGACAGATAACCCATATATTGATCACTTCATACAATACTCAGTTAATACTTAAAGCTGGCCACATTCATGAAAGGAATACAGATTACATTTTACATTGATCTTGTAGTAAACTCACATGGTTCTCAAGTCAAGGCCATTCTGGTATCATGTCATGGATTTCTGTACAAAAATTCATATTGTCGTATGATGAATATAGTCATTCTAGGAGCACCGTGACTGTGCTGAACCAGTTAACTCAATGAATTTGACAGTCATCGCTTGATTTGGTCAACACTTAGGTAACATTGTGATTGGTGATAATGCTATTTGACATTTGAATATACTGTAAATGTACATTTTTAGATATGGTACTTATTTTTGTTAAGTCTGTGGTAGCAATAAAATTTGTGTAATTTTCATACCAGCAGACTGAAAACTATATAAGCTATATTCATGTATAATAAAGCCATATACATCCCAGCAGAATTTCGTACCTGTGGACCAAACATAAATGGAAATCCACAAAATTTGATTTTGTGGAATTAAATACAGTAATCAACTTGTTCTATAAAAGTATGTGGTCATTTTCTATCATATTTGGAGAAGGGGAACAAAAATTGGGAATTTGATGGTCACAGAACACTTGGGTCCAGGGGAGGTGTGTGTTAAAATCTTTAAAAAAAACCTCCTCTTTCCATGACATCTTGCAGAGAAGCTGATTCTATAGATATGGTGAGCATAGAAGTCTTTACTTGGATATGAAATTTGTAGCCTCTGGGTCAGGAGTTAAGGGCTAGGATGGGCCTAATCATGAGTCATACAGTAAGAATGCAAAAAAATATATAAGAATTTTCTCCTTAAACTTTGCACAACTTGAAAAACACTACATGAAGTGCTTGTGAATTTCATGAGCCCTAGTCCAGTGTTCACTCATGATCTAGGTTGGTATTATGTTGATCATACAATAAAAATGCAGTAAACGTATAATGGTCTTCTTTGTTCCTTAATGTTTAGGAAACAAACTATGTGCATAACTATGTTAAACATGAAAATTATTATTATTGTTTGTTGTTTTTCATCACACTCAACGATTTTTCAGATATCTGGTGGTGTCCAGTTTTTATTGGTGGAGGAAAGAATCCAGATACAATGTACCTGGGGAGAGACCACCGACCTTCCAAAAGTAAACTGGCAAACTTTCTCGCATATATCGGTGCGATTAAGAATCAAACACGCATTGACTAGAGGTGAGAGGCCTTGTGATTTTGAGCACTATGCTCTAACCACTTGGCCACAGAGGCCTCTAAACATGAAAATGTAAAATTGATGACCCCAATAGGGTTTCATACTGCAGGATAGGACTGAATCGTTCATGAAGTGAAAATATATTAAATGTTATAAAATCTAAGCATCTAGGTAACAAACTAAGTGCATAGATATATTTAACATGGCGGCCTAACAAAAATTGAAGTTCAGTCAGGGTTATAAGGATTATGATTATCGGCTCACCTTAGCTAAAAGCTTAATTGAGCTTTTCTGATTGCTATTTATCTGTCATCTGCCTGTAAACTTTTCATATTTTCACCTTCTCTAGAACCATTGAACCAATTTCAAGCAGACAAATAATTCTTTAGTAAAGGGTATCCACGTTTGTAGAGGTGAATGTCCCATTCTGATTAAAATCAACTCCGTGGTTTACTACTTTTTATGCCTCCCCTTTTCCAGGGGGAGACATTGTTTTTGTACTTTCTGTGCATCTGTCTGTCACAAATCTTGTGAATGCTTCTCCTCCTATATGGCTTATTGGATAGACTATAAACTTTGTACAATGCTTTGCTGAATTGCCAGATGTAGATGTGCACATTGTCGGGATGGTAGGATCCAATGATTTTCCTAAAAATTATGGTTGATCTGAGAGGGATGGAGGATGTAAAATAGCTTGTGAACACTTCTCCTATATGGCTTATCAGTTCATAATGTCTATGTTCCTGTTCATGCTTTCCCCTCCATATCATGCAGTACATTAAGGGGAGGAGGTTTAATTTAGAGCACTTTCAATTTGGAAGCAGGGAGACATTTGTTTTCACAAAAGCAGTCTCTAGTTTTTTATATTGTCACTAGCAATTGATGAAGGGCCATGTCCCTTTGAAGAGGAGATAATCAGGAAAAAAAACAAAAATAGGGTGGATCATTTAAAGATCTTCTCAAGAACCACAAGGCTAGAAAAGTTGAACTTCTTGACATAGTGCAGATTCATGTTTGTTCAAATCATGGCCCCCAGAGGTAGGGTGGGACCACAATAAAGAATCATATTTTAACATGTGAATATATAAGAAAATTGTTTCAAAATCTTCTTCTCAAGAATCACTGGGTCAAAAAATTTACATGAAATTTTTCTGACATAGAGTATATTTAAATTTGTCAAAATCATGGCATTCGGGGGGAGGGTGGGGCCTCAATAGGGAATCAAAGTTTTATATGCAAATATATATTAGGAAAATAGTTTAGAATGTCCTTCTCAAGAAAAGCTGGCCCATGAATAGTTGTATTCATATGCAAGCATTCCTAGGTAGTATATATTCCAAGTTTGTTAAAATTGTAGTCCACTAAAGTAGGGTAGGGCTGATAAAAGTTTTACTTGAAAATATATAGGTAAATATCTTTTAAAAAATCTTCATCTCATCATCATCAGTGCCATAATCACAAGGTTCCTCTTGGTGGAGTACAAATTCAGTTTGCATTTCAGCTGGATTGGTTCATCCATCTGTGATCTGCTCTGGGGATAAAAGTACATCTAACAGTTTTCTGGACTTTTTTCATTACAGATACAGATATTGCCCTGAAATTTTGTCACAAGCTTCTTCTTTGAGGAATGCAAGTTTGCATTTCAGATGGATTGGTGTATCCATGACCTCCTTTAGGGATAAATGTAGGTCAAAAAGTTTTCCAGACTTTTTGGGTCACTACTGCAATTGATCTGCATCCGTCATCATCCATCATGAGTTAACAATTGAACATTTTTAACTTCTTGATAATTACCTTTCCAATTCTTTTCAAATTTGGTATGAAGCATCTTTGGGACAAGGCAGACTTAAATTGTAAATTTCAGGACTCCTACTTCCCCTCCCCTGGGGCCCTAAGGGCAGGGCCAATACTGCCAAAAAGTGACCAATTTTCAAAAATCTTTTTCTCTAGAACTGCACATTTGTAAGAAAAATAAATGCATAGTAATGTAGGGCAGGAAGGCCTCTACCAAAATTGTAAAATTTCATATCCCCAGGGTAGAGGTTCTGACCCCAGGGCAGACCAAACTTGGTATATGGTATTTATGTGCAAAACATTTATAAAACATCTTCTTTAATGCTATTGATACCAAATTGAAACTAAATGGATATTTACAATGAGCAGGTAGCCCTTTACCAAAATTTGTAATTTTTTTGATCCCAAGGGTAGGCGTTTTGGTATGAGGGTGGGACCAAAATGATCAATGACTAAATTTGTCAACAATTGAACATTTTTAACTTCTTCTTGATAACAATCATTCCAATCCTTTTGATATTTGGTATGAGCCATCTTTGGGACAAGGTATACATAAATTGTAAATTTCAGGTCTCCTGCTCCCCTAGGGCCATAGGGGTGGGGCAAAAACTGTTAGGATAAGAGGAATGTAAATTGTGAAATTAAAGATCATAGCTCCCCAGGCCTCGTTCTTGGGGCCAAAACTGAAAAAAAATGCATAAGCTTTAAAAGACTTCTCTACTTCCACACATACAGGATAAAAACCAAATACATGGTTATTATGTCCATGAATCCCATTACCAAAATTGTGAAATTTATCACACCTTGGTCAGGGATATATGGGCTGATTTAAATGTTTCAAACTTCATCTTTTTCTGTTGTAATTGAATGGGAGTTGTATGCATATTTAGAAAGATCATAAAGCTGTGAACAAAAGACTTAAGAATGAGGCTTAAATGCAAATATGGGACTCCCAGATACTTAGATGACTGTTAAGGCCTGTGGGTCTCTTGTTTTGTTATGTATACATATATTGCCCTGAAATTTAGTCAGGAGCTTCCTCTGAGAGGAATACAAGTTTTGTTAGTATTTCAGCTAGATTGTTGCACCATGACCCACTTTAGGCTTTTACCCTGAAATTTTGTCACAACCTCCCTCCCAGAGAAATACATAATCAGTTAACATTTAAATTTAATTGGTGCCCCATGAACTATTTTAGGACAAAAATGGTTCCTGGACTTTTTCTTCTCATGGATACAGATATTGCTCTGACATTTTGTCACAACCTCCCTCTCAGAGAAATACATACTCAGTTCACATGTCAGGTAGATTGGTGCACCACGACCTACTTTAAGGTTTTTCTATTCAAAATGTGTGTGATATCAATTCAGACTGCAGAATTTTTCTACAGGTTGAATTTCATTGACGGAAACCCGAGGTGTGCTAGAATCTTACAATATACCCTCTGTTCAGAGATTTTTCCATCCATATTGAACGCTATATTTTACTATAGTGTATAAAACCACGTGTTGAAAATATCCAACGCAGCGCGCATATGGACCTCATGAGCTGCATACCATGATACCGATCAAGAGGAGAATGATTAAGCAAGTTCTGTGTAAAACATCATGCAACTTCATAATCGCATTAAAAAGTTATAGGCTTACTCTACAAACTTAAAAAGTGTCCTTCGTATATCTGTGGTTTTTTTTTTTGTATGTGTTTCATTTGCACTCCACATATTTTTGTAAAGATGGTGACACAGATTTGATGCTTTTTCAACTGTATCGAAACGAGGCAGACATGACCTTTATTGAAACAAGACAATCAGTACATTCTTGATGACAGAGTACCGAATTTTCTTGGTTGTTTTTAGCTCACCTGAGCGAAAAGCTCAAGTGAGCTTTTCTGATCACTCATTGACTGTTTGCAAACTGAAAAATGTCTAAAACCGCTGGGCCAAACTTGGGTGAAGGGAATTCAAGTTTGTACAAACAAAGGGCAACACCCTTCTGCAAGGGGAGATAATAGCAAAAAATACATTGAAAAATGTAAAAAATGTTCTTCAGAACCAGCAAGCCAATTTCAATCAAACTTGGTGCAAATCATCCTTGGGTAAAGGGGATACAAGTTTGTTCAAATGAAGAGTCATGCCCCCTCAAAGGGAAGATAATCACAAAAGTGCAAAAATAGGGTGAAGTCAATTAAAAATCTCAAGAACCACTGTGCAAAAAAAGTTCAAATTTACATGGCAGCTTCCTGAGATAGTGCAGATTCAAGTTTGTTAAATTCATGGCCCCTTGGGGTAGGATAGGGTAGTGCCACAATAAGGAATCAGTTTTACATGTGAATATATAGCAAAAATCTTCTCAAGAACCATTGGATCAGAAATGAAAGCTTCCTGACATAGTGGAGTTACAATAGGGAATCAGTTTTACATGCAAATATTTAGGAAAAATATTTAAAATTCTTCTTCTCAAGAACCACTGTGACAGAAAAGTTCAAATTTACATGACAGTTTTCTGACAAAGTGCAGATTCAAGGTTGTCAAAATCATTACCTCTGGGGGTAGGATGGGGTCACAATATGGAATCAGTTTTACATGTAAATATATAGGAAAAATTCTTATAAAAAATAGGATGGATCAATTAAAAATCTTCTCAAGAACTAACTTCCTGACACAGTTCAGATTCATGTTTATACAAATCATTGTCCCCAGTGGAAGGGTGGGACCACAGTAGGGGATCATATTTTAACATGTGAATGTATAGGGAAAATATTTCAAAATTTTCTTCTCAATAACCACAGAAAAGTTCAAATTTACTTGGCAGCTTTCTGACATAGTGCAGATTCAGGTTTGTCAAAATCTTTACCCCTGGGAGTAGGATGATTCCACAATAGGAGATTAAAGTATAGGAAAAATCTTTAAATATGGGCCAAGGTGACTCAGGTGATTGATGTGGCCTATGGGCCTCTTGTTATAATTATAGTTATGAAACTCAAATTTACTATGTGTCATTTAAGATATATGCTACATGTTTATAAATTGATTTAAAAATTATAGAGTTCTGAACAAAGGGAGGGCTTTAACACAATATAAGCAAACTGGTATATGTAGTATATTATGTATACCATTGTTTTGACACAATCTGAGGAAACTGGTATCTATAGTATACAATATGAGTTTGCTCAGATTTTGTCAAACCCCTGTGGTTCTGAAGAAGACTATTTCATCCCTGGTAAAAACTACATGTGTCAACTGTATGAACAATGAACTATCAATTGATTAAATATTGTTTAACATCCCGCTCGAGAATCTTTCACTAATGTGGAGATGTCACCATTGCCGGTGAAGGGCTGCAAATTTAGGCCTATGCTCGGTGGTTGTGGCCTTTGAGCAGGGAGGGATCTTTTACGTGCCACACCTGCTGTGACACGGGACATTGGTTTTTGTGGTCTCATCCGAAGGACCGCCCCATTTAGTTGCCTCTTACGACAAGCAAGTGGTACTGAGGATCTATTCTAACAACCCAGATCCCCACGGGGTATGAACTATCAAACTAATTCGATACTGATATACGTGGTAACTTGTTACCAAAGTTTTAGGTCATAGTTCAAAGTCATATAACATTAAATGTACATTCTCTCGAATATTACATCTGTTAATTAATGGTACACTTGTAGGGGACATGTATTGCTTATTCAGTACTCTCAGAATGCCTGTTGCCATCAAATTCATTGAGTCACTCAGAGGGAAGATCTTGGAATGGTTTTACATGTACAGAAATGTCATATACTGTGTCACTTGCATGGCAGACTCTAAGGGATCACTAAACTAGGTTGTTCTCCATCTGTGTATCAGCTGAAGTGTGGCATCATATTGCACAAATAGAACATTCTTTAGACTAGTGTCTCATTCTATGAAACCTTTTGGAGACGCTCATTGCAATGAGGTGCAACATATAATGAGAGGTCAAGGTTATATCAAAGATAAAGGTTGCACCCAAAGATCATGGTGTTAGATGCATGCTTTCCTTGAACAATAGTTTATTCAAACATTTTCACATTTGTGTAAATGCATGCTTGACTGTGTGTATGTGTTTACTTTTTTAGTGCCAATTACAAGGGAATTCTTTAACCTGTGCTATTAATCCTGTTAATATACCACTGAATAGCAGTCTTGAGACCAGTCTCTTCAAAGTGACAGTCGTCAGACTGAGAAATCAATTTTTCCTCACAGCCAGGCTAATGTAGAAATATTTTCAGTGTATTGAACACGATTGGGGATAAATTTGTTTTATTCCCTCATTTCGTCAACAGAGCCTGATGCTGTAATTTTTTTTACAATCTTTGCAAAAACTCTGGGCTATAATTTGATCTTTCTGTATGCATTTATATATGGCTGCAAAAAATAGTGAAATTTGGATGGTTACAGATCTCATGGGTAAGAGTATATTCTAAATTATTGAGGTAATTTTTTATTAAGGTTGCAGATGCAGGGGAAATACATTCTAATAAGATGTCAACAAATACTCAACTGATTCTAAGTTAATGCAGGTTATAGTCAATGGGGAAAAACGTATCAGTATTCTGTTAATTTGCATTTGTTATTGTTGTAGAGAGTTTTCTTTGATGCTTTCAGATTGGGAAAGGTGAAATAATTTCTCATAATCCTTTCTTGAATTAATGTGGCTAAGTATTTGAATGTTCATAAGCATGAACAACAACATATTTTCCACATTCCAACAAATTTGTACTTATAAAGCCTGAGACTTTTAATCATTACATTTTTTTCATCACTTTCCAGAAGTAGGGTAGAGTGGGTGAAGTTAGGGAGGGTCAAACAGGAGTGAGGATGAGAAGAGAAGACACATGTAAATAAAACAGATATTTTTTTCACGTTTTCTATGTGGGGATTGGAGTGGGATGAGAAACGGGAAAGGGGTGGTGGGGGTGAGATATGTACATCTGTGTGTCTGCACTGCAAGTTCATTGCATACATATATAAGAGGTGATTGATTATTGTTTTCTACACTCAACAATTTTTACTTATCTGGTGGCATCTGGTTTTTTATTAGTAGCAGAGAGAACCTAGATACAATGTACTCGGGAAGAGACCACCGACCTTCCAAAATTAAACTGGCAAACTTTCTCACATATATTGGCGCATGCGAGAAATGAACCTGTGCCGACTAGAGGTTTGAGGCCTTGTGATTTTGAGCACAATGCTCTAACCACTTGGCAACGGAGGCCTTATAAGAGGTGAAAGGTTACAATAAATCACTAAAACATAGAAAAAGTGCAACTTTTTATGACTAAAACTGTGATGTGTTCTATTCTGTGTTTATTGTTGTTAATTGTAAATAGCTTACAGCATTTTCATGTAGTGCAACCAATCTTATATTGCATATTGTTCATAAAAATGTGAGTTATAAATTTTATGAATTGTTTTACACTGTAGATTTAGTATGATGATGATTATTATATGCATTGTTTTGCCATGCATAGTGTGTTCACATGCATAGTGCGTTCACATGCACTGTTGTTTAATTGTGCACATTGTACCTGTTTTATATGCAAGTATATCGTAACAGTGTCCTAAACTCTGCACTAGCTAGTATATATCTGCTATAAATTGATTGTTGATGGTTGTTGAGCATTACAAATTTAAAAAGAAGTTTAGTTTTATAGATAAAATGCGAAGTTACAATGGAGTATTGAACAGAAAACAAAATATTTTTGGGTAGGTAAACATATAGAGACTGATCCAGTTAGGAATGTTTAGGAGGTGAAACATTGACATGTGAGACAACAATACATACCTATTTCAATCAACAGTGACAGGTATCACGTAGACAGGATATGTGGGTATTAAAGAAGAAATTTTCATTTAGCATGCTTTTGCATTTTCAATTTGTTGTTTACATTTGTACTTCATGTGTTAATTTCATGCAAATCTCTATTGATGCCCTCGAGGAACACCCTCATACTGTTTTTAACATGTATCCTGTATGCATACATGTAATTTCAATTTCAAAAACTGTAGGAGATGAAAAGAGGGGAAAGTAAGGTATATAATCATGTGAATAAAAAGGAAATTCAACGTTCAATTGCTTTGTCTTGGAATTTTATGGAACAGAGTTTTTTGAAAAGATAAGTTTCAGAGCATTATTGATTGGACTTTTGAGTGTTTGTTTGTTTTATGTCCTGTCCTGTCAAGAATTTTTTACACTCTTAATGAGATGTCACCTACTGTACATGGAGTACCACAAATTTCAACCTATGCTTACTGCTCAGGACTGTAGCAGTGAGGGTTCTTTAGTGTGCCAATGTCTGCTATGTCATGGGGCCTCCATTTTTAAGATCTATATATCTTAATTAATATCTGAAAGACCTGCTATTCTCACTTCTAAATGCTGAGCGTTTGGCAAAGGAGCAATCATTACCTATGTTTTCATTCTAGGTTTTATGTAGCCATGGCACAAGTGGGGCTCAAACTTGCAACCTTCTGGTTATGAAGTGAATGCTCTACCACTGAACTACCACAGCCGGTTTATTTATTGGGCAATATACAAGCTTAATGTTAAGAAGAAATGTAGAAACATAAAATTTTCAAAATTGATGTTTTATCTTGAATATATTTAGTATTTTATGATGTAAAGTATATGACTCAGTGGTTTGGTGTAATTGATTACCCATCTGAAGGTTAGATTTGGAGGTTTAAGTCAGAGCATAGTACCATATGTGTGATCTTTGGACTGTCTTGCCTTGAGCCAGTACTTTGCTGTATAACTTGGCAAAGGACTAGCAGTTTACCACCATGAAGGATATGTCATTTTGCTGTGAAAACTGCCTCAATGCTCTACATAATTAGGGAAGGATTTAAATCTTAACATTTCAAAATGCATTGACCATTCCTATATAGAGATTCAATTATTAAAGCAGTGAATGAAATTTATCATCCTCACTTGGTTCAAAATAAAATCTTGTAGACTTGAAAGAAACTATAAAACATGGACATACTAATTTAGTTTCAAGAAAGTTTTTGCCCATTACTTTTTCACACCAAAGTCTTAACAGGTTACCTCACTCAAATTGATTTAACGGGTAAATTTATAGCTTTGAAATTAATATATACACAAAAACCTTTTTTTCCATGTACCATATGCTATATGGTATCTGAGTTAATAACTAGGACTCTTCAAAATTAGTCACAACACTGGACTGCTATTTGCTCTTCATATTGCTCCCTTCAAGTTTGATAAATATGTATGGCCCTTAAAGTAAATATATCACCTTAATCCAAAGGTTTAAGGCAAAATGTCAGACACAGATGATATTATTAATGATCCCAAGGTCAGGAGGTGTGCAGTTTGAATGGATGGACATTGAGTAGCCCTGGTTTTGTTTTGCTGTACAGGTAGACATGTGGAGGTGAACATTGGATGAAACTGCCTAGAAGAGAAAGCCCTAGGTGATAAGTTTAACCATGTATGATAACAACTTGAATCACCTAAACCATTCTAAGGTCAGGTTCTGTTATTGATCTCTAGACTTTTGGGGTGTGTTTGTCATAGTTTAATAAGGTAGAGTTTGAATGAATGTTTTGACTGTTTTTCATTTACAGGATGCATATAGTAATTTTTTTTTAAAATTTTATGTAGGTTTTGTTTTAATCAACAGCACTAGGTTTTTAAACTGTTCCACTACCTATTGCTTAACAAAAATGTCATTCATTTCATTGAATTTGCAGGTTGTAGTGTAGGTGTTGTCCATTGTTTACCATATCCCTCTTCTCAGTTACTGAAAGAAGAAAGTAAATGTTTCTGTATTAAATGTCTTGCCCCATATTAATTACGTTTTGTAGTAGATCAAGTGGCTGTTTTTAGAACATTACATGCAAGCTTGAAATATTTCCACCTTGTGGTGCACAATGTTGTCTTTATTTTTAAAAGTGTAAGTTATTAAAATTCTTATATTTTGCAGAAGATGAAGACGGTGAAAAGCAGTGTGATTACTTGAAAGTTTCTCTGTCAAAATCCCCAGCAATATCTACTGAGGAAAGAAAATCACAGTCAACAAATTACCTTTCACAGGACAGAAATTGGACCTACCAAGATGTACCATCTTGTCAATGCACATCAAAGAAATTTTCTAGTGAAAATGTAGAATGGGATAATAGTAGTTTTGGAGAATGGCATAAAGTACTTGAGTGCCATGGAAATCAAGGGTGTAAAAATCTATGCCATGACAATTTAGTTTCCAAATGGTCTGAGTGTTTCCCACCAACTCCCAATAGATGTATCAAAGCTGAGAAACACACAGCAAATCATCAAAAAGACTTTTGCTGTGAATTTGATCGGGACTTTGACTCAGTAGAGGCAGGAGCAGATCTAACAGAGTTTTGGGATGATGAATATGACTTTTTACTCAAAGATAGCCCAAAAAAAGTGATCGAAAAATTCTCTGTAGAATACAGTAACAGATTGAAAGACAAGTTAACTGTGCTCCTTGTAACAAACGAAAACAAATCATTACAAAGTTCTTGTGCAAGTACTGGCAGAAATAAGCAGAGAAGTTTGAGGGACATCTTCTGTAGAGGAAAACAATTTATCAAGACTAAGGTTTCAAATTACAAAAACAAACTTTTGAACAGAAAACTTGTTTCATCTGGAAGGGAGAGCAGGACTGGCTTCCAAGGAACGTCTGGTGAGAATGAATCTAATATCTTTAATCATTTTCATTAGTTTGGGAATTTTTGTTAGGGCATTGTATACTATTTGTGTCTTCAACAACTAATTGACTGTTGGATAAAACTTTCACAATCACTGAATTAATTTGAATGATTCATGAATGTTCTACTTACTGTACACATTCAAGTTAATTTTTACAGTCCTTGTCATTGCATACAGTGCAAAAATAATTTGATTTTCAAGGAGTTTTAATGGTAGTTGTATTTATAATAGCTGAATGCTAGTGAATTATCAACATCATGGAATTAAATAAGAAATGCCCCAAGTATGTCAAAGGAGTATTTGTTTTATACCTATATTTAATAATGTTCTTGACTATTGATAAAGAAATTCTTGAACAATGTACATAAAAGTATATTGCACACATCCTGATATATATAGAGGTAGTTAGATAAGATCTTAAGGCCTGTAGTCATACAACTGACCATTCTGATTTGATACAAACTGAACACTCTGACTCAATATAGGCTAAGGTAGTGGTTTCACTACACTACATGTACACATGCTTTCATTTAGGAATTGCCAGAATGTGAATTCAAGTATTCAGTGAATTTTTTTTCAAGTGAAGTAGTGTAAGGCTCTTGTAAACATTTGCTATAATTTTTTTTTGTAACAGATACAGCTGTTCAAAAGAGAAAAAGTCTGATGTCTTCAGAAGAAAATCAATGCAATGAAATTAACTGTGATAAACCCAAAGTCAATGGCTTCTCTTCCACTGCTGATGAAATTAAGGGACATTCAGAAAACCAGGTGAACGGTCATGAGGTCATGGGGTCAGGGGATGACAAATGTGCCAGTAAGTGAACTTAATGAAGTAATATGATACCCTAAAGTTGCATAGATGTATAATACCTGGTTTGCTAACAACAAAGGACATTGGAACCTAACTAATTACAACGGTTTTCTTTCAACATTATTATTCTTGTACTCTAACCCCTACAGGGTTATTGAACAGGTATTAAAAATGTGCTCCTATTTTAAGATAGATTTTATGAATATTCTTCAGATTTTTATTTTGAATGGAACTTAATCATTGCTGTCATAGCTTACTATACCAGTCTAGTATGTATAGATTGCTTTACAGTAGCTGGAAAACTTCACAATAAGTAGTAGTGGACTACAGCACTATTTGCTGTATCCCTTGACAACTGAAATATACTTCAGTGATTGTAATCACCCCATCAGCAAACAACTGTCACTTCACAGTCTGTTCAGAAAATTTGTAATTTTGGACAGGAGAATGCTTCGAAATGTTCTAGACCAACAAAATAAATTTCATGAAGGATGATTATATATAAGGGCTTAATTTGCTCAGTGAAATTGACAGCCATGCTCTTGTTTCAAAATGGAGTTATTTTGTGCAAGAATCCTGATGCCATTCAGTTATTCTCAATAATGACAGCATAATCATGGCATTTTCTCCCCATTTTTAGTATTTTGACATAAAATGGCAATTTTTCATGCATTGTTTTGTAGAAAATATCTGACTTAGGGTTAGAAAAAGTTTGTATTTATGCTATAGATTTATCTTTTTGGTGCACATGTGATAAAGAAAAAATTGTTTGTTCAAAGCTGCACTAAAGTTTTAGCATTTTAAATAAATATGGATAAAATTGAGAAATTGCATGCTTTTGATTAGTTTACCAAGGACACAGAATTAAAGGCTGTTATATATAGTCCTTGATAACCCAAGTCTGCAAAAATTTAAAGTTTGTTTTGAGATCATAGGATACCCAAGATTTTGGACCCATGCACTGTGTATATGTGAAATATTCTGTTTGATTAAACAACAATGTAAATTGGTCAAAGCAAGGTCTTTTGTTTGTTTACTACTGACCTTATTTCACACACAAGAATAAGTCTGTTTATAGCTTTATCAAAATTAGCTGTAAAGTCTAGTCCCAAATACTGTAAAATCCAGTGTAATTCTGCAGAGTGATTCTCACAACAAACTTTACAGTCATTTCTAGAGAATTCTATCTTTAGAAAGTATATGATGTGAGTAAACAGGTTTATTATGTCATCTTTCTATTGAACTCTCCCAAACAATGTTTTAAGAATAGAACATTATGAAACTTCCAGAGGCTTAAAGCTAGGTTACATGTGACAGTAAACAATATAATACACATGAACTACCAACAATATTTATAAATTCTATGGAAGTGCACCATGAATTATATTACAACCAATGCAAGAACTAACAATGTACACGAGAAGCAAGTATAAATTGCCAGTGCAGTAGGATATTTGTTTTGCTGTTTCCTTGAGGTATAAAATTATGATACAAGTCCATGATTTTCCTTCTGAATTCCCCAGAGAGACAATCCAGGGATTTGATATGTGACGAAGACCTCATTTCTGCCAACATTACTTCTCTGGAAAAAAATGGACTCTTATCAAGGTAGGTTCTACTAATAAGTTCATGGTTTGAGAAAAGAATGACTAGAGCATTCTTTAAAGTGGACAGAGTGGATTTCAGATGACAAGATGATTATAATGTCATGTAAGGTCAAGGTTATATCAATAGTCCTAGCCAGGGGCTAGCTAGCATTGTTTTGAAGTGTAGGATATTTGATAGAACTGTAGGTTTCACTGACGCACAAAGCATCAAAAGGAGATAGGTGGTGGAAGGGGGTTATCCCCTTCCAATTGGGTAATTAGAGCATCAATTTCATTACAGTAGGTATAAAACTATCATGCAATATTCGTAGATTTTTAGGTGTTTAATTGGAGGTTTTATTGAGTGAGTTTTACAAATCAGAGCACATTTGAATTGAAATGTAGGCTAGCAAAGGTTTAACACATTATCTGATGTTTCATCACAATAAATGTATCAGTAATATGGTATGAAAATGATAGGACTTGATGCAAAAGATTTTTTTTATTTTGAATTAGAATGTTCAAATAATTCTTAAAAACCCAGAAAACAGTCTTTAAATCAAAGAATTGCATTCAGTGATGGCATCTCAACTAAATGGCCTGGAAATGACTGGAATCTGTACTAAAATTACTGTAAATATATTACCTACATTTGTATTTTGGGATACATACCCACTATCACCCCTTCCTTTATTATAATTTGCAAATGGCGAATTCTGATACTTAAAACCATAGAGATAGGTCAAGGTCTGGTGGTAAATTGTAGTATTTGATGTTTATATGCTCTTCAATTTCAATTTTGATTGATTATTGTTTTAATAACATTGAAATTTTAATAACTCAATAATAAAAAAAATAAGTTCAAATGATAAATTGTAGCTTTCATATTCTCTGTTTATTTTGAACCATATACTTTTTGACAGCAATATTTTTTTCTGTTGTAATATTCATACATACATGTACTAACCTTAAAAGGAATTCAAAGCTGTGACACTGGGGCCATTTGAGGTTATGATTTCAGTTTTGAAACTATTCGGAATCTGAATTTTGATTGATATTTCACCTTTGAGATACCAAATCTGGACAGGGAAGCAATTGATTTTAGCCAGATTTTTATTATTGGACTTTTCCATGATACTGTCATCAAAGTCAGTTGAACCACATGCATAGAAGTGGTGTTTGAATTTTTGCAGATTAGAAACTTTATCTAAATGTCTGTAAACTTATCAATTACACACTCGACTGTTATTCATTAGTCCATATTACCAAAATTGTCTGGATGACATTGATAATACTGTTTAGGAAGAAAACTTCAATGAAATGAATACTTTTTTTTCAGTCCAAAAATTCTCTCATTTTTTTCATAAAAATATGGTATGAAAATAAAAAATTATGAGTAGACATGTGCCTACAAAACAACACCCCAGCTAGCATATTTTTCTGTGTTATATGTACGTCTTTATATGTTATTTGTTATTTATGCAGCACAACATCAATAAATACCACTAAGCTCTGTAATACAGTGACATTATATAATCCATTAAAACAACTCTGTTTAGAAGGTCAGTTAATGTTGCTGCATTTCAGGGCTGCTGAAGATGTCCACAAGGAACAGCGGGAAGAAGAGGAAGAATTTCCCTTAGGATCTGAAGGTGAGAAGCAAGGTCACAAGAACATTACAACAAGGTCATGTTGGATTTTGAAATCATCAAATATTTTAAAATAGTTCTTTTACACATATTCATGTATGCATTCCATATATTTTCGACTTCTTCCAAAAAACCAATGGGCCATTTTCAACAAAACTTACCACAAAGCATCCTTAGATAAAAGGAATTTAGGTTTGTTCAAATTAAGGGGTAGATAATGAAGAAGTGGTGAAAAGAGATGCAGTGTTTTAAAAAGTATTCTAAAGAAACACTTTAACAAATATAAGCCCAAATCTTAGATGAAAGGTTTGTCAAACTTGGGCCTCTGAAGCTTTAAAGCTTTACACAGGAATATATTTGAAAATGCTTTAAGAGTCTTCTCAAGAGCTGCAAGTCAAATTATCTTACAGATGTCTTTGTGTATGTAGTGTAAAGGTTGAAGTTTATTCATGCCAAGACATACAGGGCAGTAGCAGTTTTTTTATATGGCACCTGTTCAGGTGAGCAGTGGTACCCAGGGGTCTCTAGTTTATAAAATGATACACACCTAAACATAGAAGTAAGGAAGTTTGAATGCATTCATTCTGTGTGGTAAATGGCAAATTACTTATCGTGAAGGGGAATTCCCAAACCAAGTTTTTCTTAATAAAGGGCTGCTTTTGCGTTGAATAAAATTAAGAAATCCCCAAATCAAATGAAGAAATCCCCAACTGTTTTTTTCAAGTAATTGCTACTCGCTGGAAAAAAATAAAGACAGAGAAGTCGTTATATTGTTGTGAAGTGGTCTCTTCCTTGTCAACTGAGTCTGTTCCTCGATTCTGTAAAACGACCACATCCAACAGGCAGTTGTGTTTGCAGTGTGCATGATTTATTTATTGCACTAACATAGGGAGTTTAGTCCCATTTTCACTGTGTAACAAGCATGAACTTTTCCAGCACTTGTCTACATGAGCATTTTATCAGTGATTTGGACTTGTTTAACACTGTTCAATTCTTGATACTGAAGTATTTTGGGGACCTGTATTTAAGTTTAACTGCAAGAGAATTTCATGGTGAGCTATTTTAATAGTATGTTTGAATCTTGTAACAAAAACAAGGTTATTGTTTGATGTACTATATAATTGTTTTATTATTATTATTATTTAACTTTTTGGTGGGACACAGATGTGGCAGAGTTGGGTCTACAGGGTATACCTTTAATTTTGGTTGATAAAATTTTGGTGAACTAATTTTTATTTAGATATATATATATATATATATATATATATATATATATATATATACTGATGTATGTAAATTTAATGATTTTTTAAAATATTTTTTTTTTAATATTTAAAAAAAAAAGGTTGTAGGGTATTAGAAAGAAAAGTGACAATACTACTAAAGACAAATGGACAAAAACAATGTGTGTGCAATGGCTTAATGATTAAGAGATTGTAATTTTTCGACATTGTTTTACATTTGATGTAATTCTGTTGATGAAAAAAGCATTTCTTCATCAAACTGAACAATTTTCATGTTAATTTAAATAAGTTATTGTTTTCTCTGCTGGACACAAAGTTTAAAGCCCTCTTTTTATTTCTGAACTTTCATATACATTTACTCTCCAATTTAGGGTGAAATACTATTAGAGGGCTTTAATTTTCAATTAGGTTGCAAATTGTGAATGAGTCAGAGTGTTTCATATACTTGTGACTTTCAAAACTTTTACTTTCTCACTCTATAGTACAACCTACATACATTTTTTACCATGATCAATCACATTCGTGGGTCTAAAGTACATTAAAACAATGAAGATTGTGATGGATCATTGTTTAGTGGTGGATGATATTTTAAAACATATATTATATATATATATATATATATATATATATATATATATATATACATATAGATATAGATATATGTATGTATAGATATGTATAAGCCTAGTGGTTGAATTTGTGCATTTTGTTTATTTCAGCCCTTTCCTTGACAGTTGAGAGGTAAGTTATTTTTGTGTGATCTGTTGAGAACATTTAGGCAGTGTAGAAAGGGGCGTATATAAATACAGAAATAGTTATTGACACCATTGAATTTGATGCCATGTTGAAATCAATATAAATTTAATATTTTATGTTATTCTTTGTAACTCTTTTCTTATCCTGTCATATGCATTTTTAGGATTAGTTATCAGTATTCTGTTGCATTTTGTTTTTTGTTGCACTTCTCTTTGATCACAGGTTTTTTTCTGTTTTACATTACTAGAAGTAATTATTCTGGCATTTCTTTTGATGTATTTGAAAAGTGGTGTTGAATGATAACATTATTGTTTAGAGGATTTTAGAGGAGGTGGGGTTGGGGAGATGTGGGGGTGGGGGTTGTATTTCTGAGACAAAGAGGTAGTGACGAAGTGGTCTAAGGGGTGGGTTCAAAACCTTAAAAATATGTAGTATTTAAAAATATTTTTCCTATGACTTTATTCATGGACGTCTAGCAGACAAACTTTGTGTACAGTCATGGTGAGCAAGCATGTCTTTCCTAAAATCATAGGCCCTGGCCCAGGGTTCTGGTGCTAGGATGAGTTTTATTGTTCATTTAGCAAAATTGCATTATTGCTCTAAAATGTTCTTTTTAATTAAGGGACATTAAACACATAGTAATGCTATTAGGAGAAGCCTTTACCAAGGTGCTAGGATGGGGTTTTCTGGCTCATACAGTAAAAATGTGTTATTTCTTTACAAATTTTCTTGACTCCTTAATATCAAACAATTAAATTGAGTACATAGTAATGATGAAGAATGAAGCTTCTATTAAAATAGTGATATTTATGATGCCTGGGGCAGGGGATCTAGGGCCAGGACAGGGCTTTATGGCTTATGTAATGCAAAGTGTTATTTGTAAATGCCCTCTTTCAAACTCCTGGACACCAACCAAGCTAAGTACATAATAATTAGAGTGGTGTTTTGCAAAATTCTGAAACTTATTGCTGTGGTGGTCTTATAATAGGGCAGCAGTTATGGCTCATGTGGTGAAATGTGTTATTTCTTTTTAAAAATCTGCTACAGCAAATAACATCTTAATATGAATGAAAAATCTTGGATATAAACAAATCTGTCTTTAATAGTGAAAAGGAAAGAAGCCAAAATTGTAACATTCATGGTCTCTGGGTCAGAGGTTCTGGTGCTAAGAATGAAGCTTTCTACAAGCTAAATGCTGAAAAAAGTGGGGGTACATAGTCCAATTAGGTTAGCATTTTTAATTAAACTGCCACACACTGAACTTCAAAGAAATGATCAATTTGATTTGCTATGTGTATATCAATAACCATGACCACATGCTTATGAAACATTCTCGAGCTTCATAAGTAAAAGGAAATACAATATAACTTGGACCCAGAACTGTAAACTGTGCTGCAGTGTGATGGAAGAATACCGAACAATATGGCCAATCTAATTAATTCAGCTTGTACACCTGACTCTAGTATGAAACCAATAACATTAATGAACAAGGCTAACTTGTAAAATGATTGACCACAGACCCTTCCCACAGCCTTAAATTACCTGAGGGTATTGTGTGGCCAGATCTCTGTAAGCACTGATTTCTGACTGAATAAACAAATAAGTAAAAAAGGAAAATATAAGACACATATTATTACATTCGATTTTTTGCAAAAAATATTTTGTCATTTTTGAAAACAATTTGCCAGCTGGAGCACTGATTGTTGGGAACAGAGCCCTTGAATAAATAATGTGATCCCCATTTGTTTACATTGAAGCATTTTCTGGCAGATAGAGGACTGACCAGACAACTTCCGCCAGCTCTGGCTACCCCTATTGAATGCTAGTACATGTGCCTAGCACTTAGTCCTCTAGGTCAAGGACTCTGATATTAGGACAGGACTCCATGGTTCATGTAGTGAATATGCAACATTCCTCTGAATTCTTCTATAGCCCTGGACACCAAGCAACTAACCTTAACATCTATCACCGAGACTGACTACCCTACTTATAATAGGTTGGAGGCATCTACTGAAACTGAAATTTTGGATCTTGGATCAAGATTTCATGCTCTGTGATAGAACTATATTGATCCAAGTCGAAAAAATATTCAACTTTTAAGAATCTTCTCTACTATTCTTTTTCTCAACACACAGCATTCAAATTTGCAAACCAGGTTTAGGTGTTAAAGAGGAATTGCTATGTCTGTCTACATTTGCAACTCCTCTCCCTCCCTCCCATTTTGCATCTAGGCAATTAACTTTGTGTAATAAATAGACATTAGAAGGTCATACTTGGTGTAAAGGTGGCTTATGATCAGATGATATGCATTGATTGATCATAAAACCTGAAGATATTTCATTCTCAATGTTTTAAACATGCACCCATTGCACAATCAATTTGCACCTCTTGCAGTTTTTGTTTCGGGTTACTTTTAAGGCCAATGAGCCTCTTGTTAGCTATAGCTACTACACTTGGCATCTGACATTTTTGGTTAGTGTAAACAATTTCATTTTGATTTCCTTCAGAACATCAGTGTACCTGATCATTGTACTTCCTACAACAAGTGTCCTTGTTCTCCTCAATATCTCTCCATAAGAAATTTTTATAATTGATACTTTTTAGAGTGATCTGAATTTCAGTTTTCTGCCATGGCTTTTGATTAGCTGAGACAAAGTTCACTTCTTCTTCAGAATTGCTGTATCTCAAGTTACTGTGCTTAGGACAAATATCCCTCAAGTGGTTCTGTAGAAGTGTTGTTACTTTCTGGTAGTGATCTAAATTTCTATATGGTTGTCATGGCATTTGATTTGCTGAGACAAAATTTATAACTTCCTTCAGAATTGTAGTTGTTATTTTGTTAACAATCCATACATCCTATGACTTTTGATTGGCTGAGACAAAATTTACTTTTACTCCAGAATGGCTGTATATCCCCAGTGGCTATACTTGGTACAAATGTTCCTTTAGTGATCCCTCAGAAGTGATGTTACTTTTTGTTGTGATGTGAATTAGAATATACTTGCCATAGGTTTTTTTTATTTTTGGTCATGATATAAAATTTTGTTCCTGGTTATGATAGCATAATTGCAACTGGGAGGCCTGGGTTAAATTTTCTATCCCAACTCAAGAAGACATTTAATACAGGTTGTTCCTTTGTCAAATGCCCGACAGTCTTGGGTCTTTCAGATTTGACCTTAAAAACTGATGTTCTGTTGGAACTTTAACAATCCCTTACTGCTCTGTCCATGAGTGCCATGCATGGGTCAAAAAACTTGTTCCAACTTTACATCTCTACATGAGTGAAAAAACCCAGAATGAGACATAAAATGCCATGCAGAGTTGTAAACAAATTTTCATGCAAACTGGAAAGTCTTTATATGTTATTTGAAGTAGATGAATAATTCAGGCTCCAAGAACCTCTGTTTAGTGTAAATGTTAGAAATAAATTTGCTTTTAATTACAATTCTATTTGTTATAAACATCATATTGCAATCAAAAGACAAATCTCAGTTAAAAGTGGGAAGAGCCCATGATTGAAGAAAAATTGGGCATGATAATGGAAGATTACATGATCATTAGCATAATTTTTAAAAATTATTTCAATAGATCAATGGAGATTCTGCATTTGGTATTTGTAAGTTGATTGTTTTGAAAGTATAGCACTAACAATATAAATATTAATACAATTATTTTTATTTATATATACAGGTATTCAGAAATTTAACCTGAGTGTACATATATATAGTACCGTAACTATACTTTTGGGTACATTTAATTAATGAGTAAGTTATGCACTATGATTGCTGTTTGACATTTTTGCTGCTTATAGATGACTAAATTGTTAGTTCAACCTTGATTATCAAAGGATCAAGAAGCACAACAGGTTTTTCATATGTAAAGTAACCTGTATTGTAGTGGTCAATTCATTCCATAAATTATTCTGTTTATTACCTAGCTGTTAATTCATAAGATTTTGCTTGAAAGGGTAGAGACAAGATAAGATTAACTTGTGAAGTTGAAAGAAATTGAAATAAACTGTTTCTTTGTAAATTAAAGACATTTCAAAGGGTCTGTAGTAGATTTAAAAAAATAATTACCAGATCCATCAAAAAAAAAAGAAAAAAAAAAGATAAATAAATAAATAAAGGAAGAAAAGAAAGAAAAGATTAATTTGAACTTACAACCACAGAATACCACTTTATATTCTAATATGTTAATCTATAAAAATGATACTTCTAAGTATATTTTCAACATAATTACACTATAATGATTTTATTCAGTTTTAAAAGTTACAAATTTAGTTTTACCTTTAGAGAAATGTATTTTCTAAAAATTACAGAATACATACATGGTATTAACTAATTAGCTTTATCTTAATATAACAGGCTTGTATTGAGTGGCTGACCGCAATTGTATGTGTGCCTTTTAATATCAGAAGTCCATAGATATGAAGTTTATAGATGACAAGGATTGTTATTAGTTTATGATAAATATTTTAAATGTTTATTAAGGCTAATAAATCATCTCTTCTGGTATCCACCCTGTTGTTTGATAGAGACTTTCAGATGAGGAAATACATGTAACAGTTTTGCAGACCTTGTGATCATAGGATTTATTCACTTTGGAATTTTCTGATTGTTTTAACATTTGATCATGATGTAAGTATATAAGATGTAAATACATAAACATGTATATGTACTACATTGTTCCTAAAGAATCATACCACAGATGTACATCTATCTGTGCTGGGGTCATATTTATACATAATTACTTTGACTGCAGGATGTTAATTCCATACTTCGAATGATAAAAAGGGGCTTCCTTGGTCGAGTGGTTAGAGCATTGGGCTCAAAATCACAAAGCCTCTCACCTCTGTCGACGCTTGTTCGAATCTCGGCCACGGCGTTATATGAGCAAGTTTGCCAGTTTACTTGCGGAAGGTTCGTGGTCTCTTCCCAGGTACATTGTATCTGGGTTCTCTCCTCCACCAACAAAAACTGGACGCCACCAGATAACTGAAAAATTGTTGAGTTTGGTGGAAAGCAATAAATAATCAATCAATCAATAATTGAATGATAAGTATTGTTAAGATTGATCTTGATATAATTATTTGTGAGTTAGAAGTTGTTTATATATAGGTGCTTGAGTACAAAATGAGATATATTCAAACCTTTTAGTAATGAACGTTTGGAGCTTATAGAACATATTTTACTACGTTCTACTCAGATTACCAATTGTGATCCTAGAAATATGTTTTATTAATTGGATCAAAGTGTAACCCTAGCTAGTTCCCCTTTTCCTCCTTATATCTAATCCATAGCTTTTCTGGCTTTGATAATTAGAAAGGTTTTTTGTAAAGTTTAGCTTTATTTCAGTGTATTATTATTTTTTGTTTGTTTGTAATATCCTGGATTTACAACTTTACTGTGTTGAGACTGAGTCAGACATTTTATTTGGTAGGTCCCCTCTCCTTTTTTAGCTCACATGAGCTGAAAGCTCAAGTGAGCTTTCTGATCTGATTTCTGTCAGGTCATCCATCTGTCCAACTGACTTTCAACTTGTTTGACTTCTTCTCAAGAACCACAGGGCTAATTTCAGCCAAACTTGCCACAAAGCATGCCTGGGTGAAAAGGATTCAAGTTTGTTCAAATGAAGTTCCACACCTTTTTTGAAGTGGAGATAGTTAGAAATTCGAAAAAGTTTTGTGGAATTGTTTAAAAATCTTCTCAAAAACCACTGGGCCAATATCAATCAAACTTAGCACTAATCATCCTGGGTAAAGGGGATTCAAATTGTGGTAATGAAGGGCCATGCTTTCTCCAAAGGGGAGATAATCAAGAAAATGATTGGTTGGTTGTTTAAAGTCCCACACTGGAATCTTTCACTCATATGGAAATGTCACCATTGCTGGTGAAGGACTGCAGAATTTAAGCTTATTCTTGGTGCTGATGGCCTTTGAGCAGGGAGGGATCTTTATCATGCCACACCTTCTATGACATGGGGCTTTGGTTTTTGCAGTCTCTTCCAAAGGACTGTCCCATTAAGTCGCCTCTTATGACAAACAAAGGGTACTGAGGACCTTTTCTAACCTGGATTTCTATGGGACATCAAGAAGATGCAAAAATAGGGTTTAAAAATCTTTTGAAGAGCCATTGGGTCAGAAAAGTTGAAACACACACAAAAGCTTCCTGACATAGTTTGCCAGTTTGATCAGTTGCGAGTTTGCCAACTTTCCATTAGGTCAAATGCTGTTTGACGTGTTTCATACCAATTGTTTGGCCGTTCTTGGCACACTGATTCTGACTACAGATTGCTCTGTTTACCTGATTGGGATATAGGGCTTACGGCGGGTGTGACTGGTCGACAGAGGATGCTTACTCCTCCCTTTGGTATGTCCAGGGGTCCGTGTTTGCCCATCTCTCTGATTTGTATTTTCTATAGGAATTATGAGATAGAATACTGTCAGTTATCGTAGCCTATTCATAGTATAGATGTAGATCAAATCATGGCCCCAGGTTGTAGGGTGGTGTCACAATAGGGGGTCTAAAGTTTTTCATGGGAATATATATATATATATTGTTTAACGTCCCACTCGAGAATCTTTCACTCATATTGAGACGTCACCAATGCCAGTGAAGGGCTGCAAAATTTAGGCCTATGCTCGGTGCTTATGGCCTTTGAGCAGGGAGGGATCTTTAACGTGCCACACCTGCTGTGACACGGGGCCTCAGTTTTTGCGGTCTCATCCGAAGGACCGCCCCATTTAGTCGCCTTTTACGACAAGCTAGGGGGTGCTGAGGATCTATTCTAACAACCCGGATCCCCACAGGGTGCATGGGAATATAAAGGATAGATCTATAAAAATCTTTTTAAGATCAACAGGGCAATGATTAGTCATATTGTTATGCAAGCATCTTCAGGTAGTGCAAATTTAAGTTTGTTCAATTCATAGGACTCAAAGGTAGGGTAGGGTCATAATATGATATCCAAGTCTGATATAAAGAAATTAAGACAAATTCTTTTCAAGATTAGTAGGACCACACTAAATCATATCAAAATGCAAGTGTTTCTAAGTTGTGTTGATTCTTTTTTTAAAAAATCCCATAGGGGGAGCATATTGTTTTTCTCCTGTCTGTCTGAAACTTGAACTTTGCTCATAACTTTTGAATGGTGAGTGATAAGGGTCTTATATTTTAAATTTGAATTCCTTGTGACAAGACCTTTCATTTTTATCTTGTGACATTGACCTTTGAGTTTGACCTACTTTTAAGAAAACCTAGCCTAGGCAATATCTCCTGAACCACTTAAGGTAGGGCGTTCGTATTTAGTATATAGATTCCTTATAGCAAGAAATTTTGCTTGATTCCACGAGGTTTGACCATGTGACTTTGGCCTTCAAGTTTGATGCTTATTTTAAAACTTTATCCAAAACTTTAACCTTGCTCAAAACTTTTAGATAGTGAGTGATGCATTTTTCATATTTCATGTATGATACTTATGACAAGATCTTTTTTTTTTTTGGTACAAAAATGTTTGACCTTGTAACCTTTCTCTTTGATTTTGACCTACTTTTAGGAAAAGCTAACTTAGGCAATATCCTCTGAACTTTTAAAGGTAGACTTTCATATTTTTTATATAGATTCTTTATAGTAAGACCTTAATTTCATACCATGTTTTTTTTTATCTTGTGGTATTGTGTCATGGTTATATCATGACCCTATGGGGCCACAATATGGGGTCAAAATTTTTTATGGGAATAAAGATTGCAAACAACAATAGGGCTAAGGTGACTCATGTGAGCAATATGGCCCATGGGCATCTTGTTTTCTCTTTCCTTTCTTTTTTCGTCCTTCACATCCTCCTTCCTTCACTTATCTCCCTCCTCATTTATCTTCTGTCCCACCCTTTCTCTCCTCTCCCTTTTACCCTGTCTGTTCACCCCCTATCTTTATTAATCAAGGGTTTCTGGTATGTTGTTCCTCCTAAAACCCTTTCTCCCATTTTCATTAGAGAATGATAACCCATTGTTATTGGTCAAGTGTTTGTTAGGAGAGTAGTATATCTCAGAAACATTTGACAGGCAAAATTTCCAATTTTGATTCCCCAATATTTTATGTGTTATTATAATATTATGCAGACTTAACCATAAAACCAGCAAGTGCAAAACTTGAATAATCAAAGTTTAAATTTTTATTTTCAATACTGGGGCCATCAATGTGACATTCATTTGCGATAACAAGGGTCCATCATTATAATGATGTGGTAAGCTACAATTAAAAAGTTTCTGCTGATATTACATTGTGGTTATATGTACATATATTTCTTTCACTTTTTTTCACTTTTTTTCTGCACATGAATCATTGCCAATACATTGGTTGTCTCAGAATCTATCTGTTATTTGCACTGAAAATTGATGCTTCTAGAATTGTGAACATATGTACTAGTGATAAAGATACATACGTGACCTAAAAAGCCACCATCTATATTCACATTTTTTCTTGGAAGACAGAGTAATTTAGAAAGAAAGAATAATACCCAGGGGAGATTATGATGTATAAATCATGACCATGAAATATAGTAATAAATATATTTTTTTTATACTATGCAGACCAGTCTCAGAGGACTGTTAGCGTCAAGAACTGCCCCCTAATTTAGTATTTCCAGTTGTTTCATCGCACTTATTTCAAATTAATAGCACAGTGATGTGGCAATGGTGTGTGTGCACAAGATTCATCATAAATGTTGTATTTTACTGGCAATTCTGTGGACATATACATGAGCAATGTCAATTTCTTTATCTTTATGTGCCATGAGCTATCATCAATCAATGTTTATCACACATCTATAATGATTGACAATTTTGACATAATCAAAATACATGTATAAATTAGGGTCTAATAATCTGTCTCAATGTGGTCATTGAGGTTTTGATTGAATACAGTCTATTATACTATGATTGAATAATTCCAAGCTTTACAATTTGCTGAAATTCTATAACTAGATTGATTGATTGATTGTTGTTTTCCGCCAAACTCAACAATTTTTCAGTTATCTGGTGGCGTCCAGTTTTTATTGGTGGAGCAGGGAACCCAGATACAATGTACCCAGGAAGAGACCACCGACCTTCTGAAAGTAAACTGGCAAATTTTCTCACATATATCGGCGCGAGTGAGATTCGAACCTGGGCCAACTCTACAACTAGAATAGAAAAATAGAACATTTTATTCACTGTGCCTTGTAGGTGAATATAACATTTCATTTTTTAACATCAGATCAAAAATGAATTAGGAATTTCTGTATTGATATGATTTGTAAATGATCAGATCATGAAGTAATGTATATGTTTTTTGCAGTCATGTAATACAAGAAACATCAATAATGTTGTAATGGCAAGTGCTTGACTTGCTTACATCCATGACAATAAAATGATGTACATGAGAGGCTGCTTATGTCTTTGATAAAATATATGAATAAAATCATATTTTTATGACATGGTTAAATGTTATTTGGCCGTACAATGAAAACTTGTGTCTTTAATCACTTTGACGAGGGTTGAAACAACACAGCACCTACATGATTCAATACAAATTGTGATACATAGTCTGCTTTTAATGTGTGCTGTGAGATTTATGGTACTCTTGTTTTGCAACCGTCTGTGTAATATGTTTTTCACCTGATTTAATACCAAATTAGTGCTTTTGTGCAGGAAATCTGTATGTTGAGGGTACATTGCTGACTGGTGTCTATTTTGTAAGCATATTGATAAAGCATAAATTGACCATTCATAGAGCCTGTACTGAAAGGAAATTTTTATCATATTTTTTAAACTGAATTGAATTTAGAATGAATTAAAATATTGAGTGAAAGACTCCTTATCACAATTGATCAGCATCACAATTTATTGTTTCACTCCAAGTACATATGAAACATGATCTAAAGATGGCTGATCAGATGTTATTTGGTAAGCTATAGTAACCAGATATGATGTTTCAAATTATTCAATCATATGATAAACAAAAATTTGGGTTTTTAGTCACTTTTGACAAGGTCTTGAAGTTTAACTTTATACAAACATGGGCAGCCAAATATTGTTTCATAGGCTGTGGTAGCCAGTTTCAAAGTTTTAAATTGTTCATTCATTCTGTGTTTTAAGTACAATGAGTTATGATATGCATATATACAATAATGATATGGATGTAGAGCATCATCACCTTTTAGTTGAGGATTTAGTGTTGAAATTGGACTATGGGTATTGTGGAAATTTCAACATTCAGTAAAAATGTTTTAGAATCTAGAGAAGATAAGTTGCAAGCTTAATCTAATTTAAACTGCGACAGGAACTAGTGATGATCAGTGCAAATACTTTTAAATAATGATCTGAAATCTGATTTCTTGTTTTGATTTATACCTGATATTGTCTTATCAAATATAGCAAGTCAGAGCAGTGCAAAGATATTCATTAAAATTTTCAGCATTGGTATTTATATATTTGTGATGTTCAATATTGGCTGATTGTATTTGATTAGTCCTTTCAGTGACCTCAACCTTGTTGTCAAAGTTATATGAATTTTAATAAACTTATGTTTATATTGTTTGTTTACTTCTAAAAAAAAAATTCTTGGATGGGATAGCAAATAATATATTGCTAATTGATTTTATTGCTTTATTTTGCCTTTGGTGATAATTTACAAAAGATTTGGTTTAATAGAATAATAATGTGAGTAGAATTGTAAGTACTCTAGACTGACAGTTATGTTGTGTAAATATTGAAAAACAAATAATTATTATCTCCCAAAAATGTTATGATGTATAGCAATGGCTTTTCCTCTGAGAGAAAATTGACTTGTTGTAAAGAATGCTTAAATTTTGGAGGGCTAGGTGTAGTCCTCCCAAACAACCACATAAGAAAATTATTAGATTAATTGGAAAACAAATTTTAAAAAAATTGAAACCATATGGGAAGAAGTGTAATTAAAAAGAGAAAGCTCGGTGGTAGGGGGTCTGAGGTCCAAGCAAGACAATGTCACAGTTAATTTCGAATCCACATATGAAAGAAACTCAACAATTTCCATTAACACATGTTTTTGGGTTTTTTTTCTCTCCAAAGACATGAGGCCACAGCATTATCCTTGTCTTTGAAATTGTGTCATTTTTGGTACCATTTTCCATTGATCTGAGAATTTAACTACAGTCATGTGTGTGGCACTAATAAGATCTGATAATTATCTGATAAAGTCTGTGATTAAAGTTACATAATGGTATACATACTTACCTGGTGTTGATCATTGATCATTGAACATGAGTAAATTATTTTTTATGGTGGTAGAATGGCAGTCATTGGCTGGCTTTGGTCACTGATTAATTGTGGTCATTAGACACTACAGAAAAATAACTAGGAGACCTAAATTATAATAAATTTCCTCATGACTAAATTAATGCACTGGTGACAAACTGTTAAAAAACTTTTACTACCAGAGTATGACAGCTTCATTCAAATTCAAAGAGGCGTCTTCTGTGTTTTTGTGTAAAACAAGGACATTGTGTACTATTAGATCATCAAACATCCTAAAATATATGTCCAAGCTGTGATAAGTAAAACATGCAGTGGATCATAGATATATTGAATGAGAGTTTGTTAGAACATTTTTTGGTGTTTGATTTTAGATCCACCCCTAGCAAACAGCCTGTGGACAAGCGGTTGGGATGGCTGTTGAGTGACTCAGCCAACACCAGTGTTGGATCCGATTTCTCGCACAACAGCGACATCAGGTTAGTATAGCAATAGTTGATTGTATATCCAATTCTTTGTTTTATATTTAAAGATGTATCTAAATATGTACAAAAAAATTTCCTAATTTTAAATTCTCCTTAATTTGCTATTATGAAAAAATAGTTTTAGTAGTCACCTGGAAAAAAATAAATCCCCCCATTCCACCCCACCTCACTCCCTGTGAGACTTGAACCTTATGATCTACAGATTAGCAACCACCACTAGACTAATCAGTTAAAAGGACAAGGGATATATTTCAAAAGGAAGTCGGCCATTATGATGCTGTGTTATTTCTCCATAAATGTGACATTTTTTGTAGTGACTAGCAGTCAAATCTTCCAAAATTGGTTGAAGCAAGTTTTGAGAAACATGTAATTGCAACCTAGGCTTATAAGTACCCCGGGCTCCAGTGGACAAAAGTCTCCCATATTGGATATAAACTTCCTAACCTCCAAACATTTTGATAGTAGATAAAATGGGTCACACACAAGCAGTATGGTATGCATCCATTATCATTTATAATGGAGTCTTATGTAATTTTCACAACTACTGTAATAATAATCATGATATGCGTAAAGTAATTTAGAAATAGATTAAAAAAAAAAGTAGTGTAATCTGTCATTTTCTGAAAAGTTTTTGATAATGCTCTCGGTGGGAGGGAGACATACAGGTGCTTTGACTTCGTAACTTTTTCAAATGTTATCCAAATTGTTGCATAATCTCTGATCACCAAGGTCAGGGTCATAATGCATTATAATGTTGAAATACTCTGCACTATTTGCTTATAATGGATTTAAACTATATTATATTGTTACCTAAGAGATCCAGTGTTTTATTTATGAGTGTGCAGTGGTGTCAAATTGAAGTTGCAGTGATCTAGATTCAGCAGTACTACTCTTTTTATTAGGGTTTAAACTCCACATGAGATGATCAAATTTGTCCATCGTCTTGTAAATTCATTTTCAATTTTGTCGTGAGAACCACAGGGCCAGTTTCATCAAACTAGGCACAATGTATCCTTGTGTGATTTATTTACAAATACACTTGTAAAAATTGATTTAATCTGTTAAAAAATGACATGACCTGACCAGTATGATTTGATGCACAATGTATAATAATATCTATAAAATAGCAGAAGTGAATTCACTATGGCTTGGTGTGGGGTGGGGTTGGAGTAGGGGGAAGCAGGGATGAATGTCAAGTCGTCAAGGTCATTAGAAAAGTAATTAATTAGTTTCATCATATGATATTAGGTCAATTTATAATGTGTGTGTGTGTGTATTTATAGTTGTACACACAGTGTATTTCGTGTTTGTTTATTCTGGTAATTTCTTACCTGGTCACTGTAGGTGTTAATTAGGCAGTTAAGATGATTAATTTTAGCAAGGAATAAGGTATGGATTCACTGGTACATGAGGTACAAACAAATATATACATATATAAACTAAGGTTACAGGTAAGGATCACAAAATATACAAGTATATATATAAAAATAAATAAACATACAGTTAGTTGTAGGTACATTAATTAATGGACATTAATTTTGAGAAAGTAAGACAGTGATTTGAGAAGATAATTAAGAGATTTGTCAATTTTACCTATCATCAAATACATATGAAATAGGAATCCAACCTGATTTTGTCAGTATATGGCTCAACAACCTCCTGCACAAAAATTGATAAATGACACCAAATAATCTGTTAGTGAAAGATTTAAGATATATGAAACAGATTGTCCTTCAGATTTAGCCAACTCTTAAAAACTCGAAATCTTGATCTCTCAAAGTTTTTTGGTGGTTCCATGGACTTTCACTATCAAAGGTCACCTGTATTATTTTGAAAGACTTCAGTGATACTCTTGTCATCATTGTAAGTACGAGGGTTGTTTGATATGTAATGTGTATTGTATGATATCTCAGAAGTATTCAACTCAAATAGTGAAATGAACATTACATCCCTTCAAAGTATTCTCCGTGGTTTGAAATACATAATTTCACTATTTGAATCCATTTCTGAAATGCGTCACGCTACGCTGATTTATGTTGACCTCAGAGGCACTGACTGATGGCTGAGCCAAGGGTTTGTCAGGACTTGTAACGATGACCAGATAAGAACTTTTTAAGTTTTGGAAAAAGGAAAAAGTTGCATAGGGCTAGATCTGGAGAGTATGGTGGGTGTGGCAAGACGGTAACCTTCTCTGACTTAAAAATTGCTTCCTAAGCTCAGATGTATGTGATGGAACATTATCATGAATTAGACGAACATGCCTAAATCCTGACACAGGGTGTCGTTTCTAATATTTCTGGAACTTTTTTAGTATAATATCTCGGTAAAACCGACCTGTAACACTTTTTTCCTTTGACACCAGAATTTGTACAGCTATATCATCACATGAGAAGAATATGCAATAAAAAACCTTTGTGCTTTTGTTTCTTTTGACAACTACAGGCCCTCTACTGTGTTTAATTAGCCATATTTTGTTTCCAATTTTTCTTACTGGTTCGAAATAGTGAACCCATGTTTTGTCCTCAGTAACAATGTTTGCAAATTATCTTTGATTGAATTTGGGAAACATTTTGAGCAATTGCTTAGAGGTTTGTACTCGTTCCCGTTTTTGGTCATCTGTCAGTATATGCGATATCCATCAGGCAGAAATCTTTCGTACTTTCAAAATATGCTTCAAAATGAAATGCACCCATGATAGCGATATGCCAACAGCTTTAGCAGTATCACATATTGTGTACCTGCCATCACTTTTAATTATTTCCCTGACTTTTGAAACATTTGCCTTGCCTGTTACAGTCACAGGTCGGCCAGATTTTGCTGCATCTTTGACGGACTCTGTGCTAGTCAGAAATTTCTTTCTCCAACTACAAACTGTCTCATAAGATACTTTATCAGACCCATAAACTTCTCCCAATTCGGTAAAAATGTGCATTACCGAATGACCGAGGTTTGTGCGAACATTTATATAAACTCTAATTTCTTCAATATTCTCAACCCGTTTCCCAACCATTTTTACAACAGTAGTCAATGACTAGCTCTATTGAAATGACTATAAGTTTAAAACTATGTGGAGCTGAAGGCTCGTGTTTATACCATTGAAAAGGTATTGAATAGAGCTATTGAAGAGTATCATCACGCAAAGTGTTATCACGCTGTGGTACAATACACATTGTATATCAAACATCCCTCGTATACATGATAAAGGGCTTATGTTTGATTATTTGTACTGTTAGTCAACTTCGGAAATTTTTAAAGTTGTATCATCAAATGGACCAAATGGAATGTCCTGTATTATATAACACAACTAACAACTAAAACAATCTAAAATTTCAAAACCTTACAATCTAATTTGATTCATGTGAGTAGTTTGCATGCTCTCTCCACATGTGAAGTTCATTGTTTTGAGAGCATAAACGACAGGTACAAAATATCAATAATGCTGTAATCAATAGAGTATGTAAGTCATTACTTTGATGCCAAGGGAAGAATCTTCAATACTTTGTCCTTGTTTGATGAATTCAGAGAAACTGTGGCAAGAATCTGTGCTTTAAGTCCACTAAATGCCATTAAAGGGGTGTAAGCATGCAGTCTCAATATCTGGTCATGTAAGTTATCTTTATCTTTCATCCTGTTGAAGAGAACACATGGCTACAGTATTTCAATTCTTTTTAAAACAACAATGTGTTTTTATCCATTGCCTTTGCAGTAAATTTTTTTTTATCCCATTGTCTTTTATTTATTCTGTTACACAACAATGTACATCTTTCTCTTTCTCCATGAGGATCCGGGTTGTAAGAATAGAACCTCAGCACCCTTAGCTTGTTGTAAGAGGCGACTAAATGGGGTGGTCCTTCGGGCGAGACCGCAAAAACCGAGGTCCCGTGTCACAGTACGTGTGGCACGTTAAAGATCCGTCCCTGCTCAAAGGCCATAAGCGCCGAGCATAGGTCTAAATTTTGCAGCCCTTCACTGGTAATGGTGACGTCTCCATATCACTGAAAAATTCTCGAGCGGGATGTAAAACAATATATAATCAATCTCTCTCTCTCTTTCACTCTCTCTCTCTGACCCAGCACAATTTCAAAACCAGAGCCAGTGCTTATATAGTGCTACACTTTTTGATTTGGTGCCATGCACCAGGATAGATTGATATAAAAAATAGAATATCTTTGAATCGGTTAACTAGGAAAATTGATAAAAGATATTGTAACTTCACCATGCTGTACTGAAGAGGTTAAGAGAGGTAAGTGTTCATTTGTCTGAATAGGGGATTTTGTCACCATCTATTGATGTGTTAATATTTACATTACCCATACCTTTTGTAGCATAAATTGTTTTTGAAAATAAACCTTATGTGTTACTATCATTTTTGTTTTATAATTCTGTATTTTATGATAATCAATTTTAAATATGTTAATGATATACATTTTCCACGAAATTGAAAACTGTATAACAAATGAAATGCTCCAAAAAAAAAAAAAAAAAATTCAGCACATTTATATATTAGATTTTATCAAAATTTGAACAACATAAATAAAAGTAACAGATACATGTGCTTGTTGATGAATCAAATTTTTCTAATGAGAGAAGTGTGTAAAATTATATATATATTTATCCTTGTATGTGTATTTTATTTTAAAAACTGAGACATCAATGAGATAGGAATAGGAGAAGTGAAGAAAATTTTATAATTTCATTCATGCATGTGTTTATCCTTTAAAAATTGAGACACCAATCAAGCAGGAAGAGGGTAAGGAAGTACAGTGTGTCTCTGATTTTTGTCAGATTGTAAACTTAAAACATTGTTGATAAATAGTTTATCTGCAAGAAGACATTTCAGTTTCAAGGTCATGGTGTAGTAACTTGAAGTAATGGCAGTGAATTGGACATTTTAAAAACTGAACAGCAATTGGGTATATTTTTTACTTTGCACTAGGAAGACTACCTTAGATCTTTCCATATTGGCTTCATTTATATGTATTTTTCATGAGATTGACACACAAGGAAGTAGAAGCATGGATTAGTGGATTTTATATGTCTCTGCAGGTGATATAAGGTTTGCAGGTGTTAAGTTTAGAAATTGGGACTTGGAGCTGATAATAAATATGCCATGAAAAATTTATTTCTAAATCTCTTGCATATTTCTTTACAACGAATTGATTTGAAGAAAATTAGCGCATAAAGTCTTGTTTGATGTTTTTTTTTGCTGAGTGGGTGCTTGTGTATAGAAATTAATGCAATGACAATGGAGAAGACACACTAATCAATGTATTATATTACAATGTAAAATGTTAAATGAAACAAAATCATGTACCTATTGTGCACTTCTGCAGTTTGAATTTGTGTAAATTGACCTAGGCCAAAGTTTATAAGATTAAAGGAAAGACATCTAAATTTTAAAATCTAATGAAGGAAATACAGCTCTTATTCTGTTAAGTTTACACACAATAGCAGTATATACTGTAATATATCTTACCTTTTATATATTGTAGTCTTGATATGCTGCTGTCAGAACGAAGTAGAGATCCAGAGGAAATTCTGACTAACTTAGGTTTTGTTGATCAATCAGAAGACACAGAGACAGACGATCTCCAGCGATTACCAGAGAGATTTTTAGAACAGCCATCTAGTGCCAAAGGAATTGATGTTGGAGCATTAGATGTGAACCGCTTACTCAACTTGTCAGAACATGAAGAGATGTTAGAGCAGATCAATACGTCCAAAATGAATGCTGAATTTGCTGAACAGGGTAAGTTTTATCACAATTCCACACTGTATTTTGTAGAGTGTGTACCCAAACATTATGTAAATGTGGAACGCTTCAAGCAACTATGCATGGAGTTTTGCAGAGAAGACACTGTAATGATTAACCAAGAGTACAATTTTGGGAGTACTTGCAAAGTTTTCTCATCATCACACAGTAAAGACAAGAACTTGCTTCAGCAAGATGTTGGTTTTGGGTTAGAGCAGATTTCTGGGAGTGAGAGTGTGCTTCACCAGGATGTTGATATGGAGGTTGAACAAATTTCTGCCAACCAGGGAATATTCATGAATGTCCTTGTTGAAGAAACATTTGTTGAAAAGAATATGTCACAGAATTGTTTGCCTGCATCTCCCACTACCTCACAATGCAGCAATATTTTTCATGTAAAACTTGCTCCAAATGAGAGTCTAGTGTGAAGCTGATGGGTTCAGATACCTGTCATGATTCAAATAAAGACAAGTTATACATATATTGATATTTGGTTATATGTACATACTGGTAGATCTTAGGGAATTTCATATTTCATGGTTAATTTCATTTTTATTATTCCCCTGGAATCAAAGATTCGGGGACATCTAGTTTTTGGCCTGTCCATCTGTTTATCTGTCTGTGGCAAAAAATTTTAAACCTTTTATACCATAAGAGGTAAAGTTTTCACATTGATGTGTATTTCTTGTGACAAGACCTTTCCATTGATACTAAAGTCTTTGACCTGGTGACCTTAACATTGACATTTGACCTACTTTTAGAAAATTCGAATATAAGCCATATCTATCAAATTGTAAAAAGGTACTGCTTTTATATTTAGCAAGTGCATTCTTGTGAGAAGTCCTTTCCAATGATACCAAATTTGTTGACCTTGTGTCCTTGACACTGACCTTTGACCTAGTTTGGAAATTTTCAAAAATTGTAACCTTGGTCATACCTTCTATACCATAAGAGGTAAAACTTTTATATTTGGTATATGTATTCCTTTTGGCAAGACCTTTTCATTGACACCAAAATCTTTGATCTGGTGACATTTACATTGACCTTTGACTTATTTTTAGAAAATTCAAATGTATGCCATATCTTCAAATTGTAAGAGGTATGTTTTTATATTAAGCATTTGGATTTTTTGTGAGAAGACTCTTCCAATGATACCAGATTTGTTAACCTTGTGAACTTGACATTGAACTGGTTTGGGAAATTTTCAAAAAAACTACATTGTCTTACAGTTCCATTTCATTGTAATCCTGGGGCATCAGTGTTCCACTAACACATCTTGCTGTTTAAACAATCATGTTAAAAAACTATCTTAAATAAGGTCGAGGCCAAATTGTTTACTTCAGCATCTTCATTTAGATATATAGTTGATTAATAGTACATCGCGAAATTCCTAAATACTGGCCCCATTATAAACTGATTTCCTCTCTCAAAATCAGCTGATTTTGAAAGTCTAGGCAAAAGTCTTGTATATTTCTCATACAGAAATCTTGCAATATTGGCTGTTCTTTAAACCTAGAATTTGATATGGAAGATGTGTACAATAACATTTTAAAATAGAAAACTTTCAAATTTACTTTATTTAGTCAAAGAAATAATCAAAAAAAAAAATAAAAAATAAAAAATGAAAACCCCTACTGGACTTGAACCAGATCTGCAGATCAGCAGTTTACTTGTTAATTTAATTATTGAGCTACCAAGCTAGATTATTAGATTTAAAATGAATATACAAATATTACTGATATTTATATTTTCATTCATGTTTTAAAAGGAAGTCAGCCATTATTATGAAGTAGTATACCTCCTTAATAAACATATAAACTACTCCCATACACAACACTTGAGAATTAAAAGTAAAGTGTCTACTGAATGAATCTACATTTTCATTGTAGGTGTTTATATTTTTAGAAAAAAATCAACATGGAAATCAATTTTAGAAATTGAATTTAGAGATGTGTCTCAAATGCTTTATGCAGTCAAGAGTAAATAAAAACTACCTAAGCGGTGACTGTAAATCAGAGTCTTGCATTGAAGTACCCACAGTATTAATCAGTACATGTACAAAATGCTACATTATCTAACTTTGTTGCACAGCTTGTATGTACTTGCAAGTAATGGACATGACTTTTTCATTTTAATAGAGGCCTCCATGCTCAAATCAATCTTAGATTGCTACATAACGTGCATCACACGTTGTTGTGTGATACTCAAGTGATCAGGAAGGCCCATATTCCTCTTTTTGTTGATTTACCTAGCATACAAATATATTGATTAATTTTAATATGGTCCAAGTCATGTATCAACCTATTACACAGATATAAGCCATGTTTTGACAGAGATTTTCAAATTGACATATGATACAATCTTGTTTAGAAACTGACTCTGACCAGAATTTGGGTCAAAATATTTATTTCAACATTTGCATGCAGGCTTTTTGTTTACTTTTAGCAAACTCCAGTATATGAATCTGAATGATTTACTCAACTTTATACTCGCATATATTGAGCGATTTTGATATGACCCAAGACCTATGTAAATGTATGAATTGACTTCATTGAAATACATAAACCATGTTTGAACCGAAAACTTTCCTATTTGCATGATGTACATTTAAAAATGCTCAGCAATAAAATGAATAAAATTTTTTTAGTACTTTCTGAGTGTTATAGTATTCCTCTACCTTCGTATACCAGTTCATCATCTGAGAAGCATGTTTAATCATCAAGACTTGCAACACTGCATGCAATCTGCAGTAAAATTCCTAGAAAGTATTTGGACTTTACATTCAAGTGAAAAGATCTATGAGGAAATTTTATTGAGTGATTTCGTCAGGTCTTCAAGATGACAGTGTCAAAAAGATAAAACCTCCTACACAAATTTTTGTTGTATCTGTTTTCTACCTGTAATCTAGATGCATGTATATGTTCATGTTTGTTTCAATATTTCCACCCCCAAATTAAACTTTAACTTGAAGCTACTGCAAATCAGGGCAGAGCAAGTTAGGTCTCCTACACAAAATTCGCTTTTGAAGTGAACAGTAAACAGAAGTGCTTCGTCTAGGAATATCTTAATTGAGGTCTCGGTCTTGTGATGGAAGGTGGGGTTAGTTTACTCTCATTTTCTGAATTTATTGTGATAAGTACATAAAATTTATTAAAATCCTGTTTACAGATATTTAATTTTTGTCCAAGAATGGGATTTGAAATAATTTGATGGGTTACATTGGAACATTAAGATAACAGAAATTATCTGCCCGTATTAATTCCTTTTTGTATTAATTAAAATTAAAATTATTTTTGGCAGTGTACATTTTATGCATTAAACTGATACATGTATTTTGTAAGGGCGTATTTTAATAGAAGAAATTCAATTGTACTCAAAATTCATGCGGGCAGTGAATAAACTGAAGTACACAATGTAGTTCTTTCCTTGATTACAACTGTTTTATTGCTTTATTGTTTCACGATGGCTGACAATCATGTTTAGGGTTTTCCTTATTTGCATATATGCACTTTACTTGAAATATAAATTAGATTGAAAGACATTTCACTGTTGCTGTGTAGTGAATGGCAGAAATCAGTAGCATTATGTTCCTGGACCTGTGTGTCTCTAGGAATGCTGCACACATTTATGTGTCAACATTTTTTGATATTTAATGATTTCTGTGTACTTGACTGATAAGAGGTATACTGGTGTTGGTCTCGGTTCCACTATGGACAGGGACTTTCAGTTGTTATCACAGTTACAAGGTAATGCAATTATTGGCTTGTATTAAGCATTTTTGTTTTGTTTTGTGTTTTTGGTAAAACATTTCAAAAAATTGATTAGAAAGTAAATTTTAGCAAATTTCATTTCTACTGCAAATTATGTTAGCAAATCTTGCTGTAATCATTGTACATTTAGGATTGATTGACACAGTGTTTTGTGGGCAAAATCTGCAGTGCATTTTTTAAATTATCTCTGTGGTTACATCCTTGGTCAGTGTTGTTTTCTTACAATTTTTATCTATAGAAAGCAGAGTTCAATGAAATGCAAATACTTTGCCTTCAAAGTATCATTTTATGGTATTAAAATGGCTCTCTTTCTCATAGAACAATATTGCATATTGTGATGTCATATTGATAAATTTTGGAAAGTTTTATTGGACGTGTCTATTCTTTAAAACTATTGGAAGATCCCTTGGGTCTTGGCAGGGCCACAAAAGAGGTTTAATGAAATTTAATATAGGAAAATTTTCTAATAAAAACTTTTCAAGAACTGCAAGGGCACAAAATGTCAAAGTTAGTGTAAGCATCTGTTAAGTTTATTCACATCATGTCCCCTTGGTTTCGGTCTCAGAAGGAGGGTAAAAGTTATACACAGGAATATATAGGAAAATTCTTTGAAAATTATCTACTCAAGGATACAGTATGTATGAAAGAGATCTCGTGTAATGTGTTATTCCAATTGTTCACAACATATCTCCTGACCAGGGTGATGTCACAATAGTAGTCTAAATGTTGCATTAAAATATATCTGTATTTTTTTTTTAAAATTTAAAAGATCTTGTTCTCAAGAACCACAAGGGCATATAAAATAATTGTATATATTTATATGCAAGAGTCTTTGTATAGTATACATGCTCCATGTGCCCATGCAGGGTATGGTCACTATTCAGATTTAACATTTCACATGGGAAAATCCAACTACTCCAGTGAGCTATGTGGCCCATTGGCCTTTTGTTTTAAGATTAATTAAGATTAGAAGTCTTAAAACTTTACTGTAACACTATTGGACTACAGTCAACTTTCATGATGAGCATAAAAATGTGGTAAATAAATTAACTGTTCTATAAATATCCATATATCCCAAGGAGACAGTTGAGAAGGGTCCATTACAGTGACCTTATTAATTGTGCTCTGTCCCATTTTTCATTTGTGAAATGTACCAGCTTATATAAAAGTTCACTGCATGCATAGAAGTTTGTTTTCACTCTATGTTTGTCAGTGCATATATTTAAGGTTTAATTATGGATGAAATACTGCTAATGAATCATGGTAACTGTTTTCGTTAATCAGTGTATTTGATTTACAGATGCTTAGTTCTGTCAAATTATTGCTTGATTTACAAAAGCACATATTTGTTATTTGGATTAGAAATTTTTTACTTATACGATTATTGTATTACACCCCACCTTTATTGATTTATCTGTTAGTGATTAGTTTTGGTAGCTCTTTAGTTTTTAGTATTTTTGTTTTGTTTGATTTTAGGGCATCCCCAACTTGGTAATGTGCTTGCTTCTGTTATGAATGGCATGAAATTTCTGAATGCAATTAACCAAAGTCACAACCCATCTAGAAATTCCAGTTTTGATTCACGACATAGCGATGACAGTGTGCTTCAGCATCCCAAAAATCGTGAATTTTTGGATCAGCAAGGATTTTACAAACGCCATGAAAAGAAAGTCTCAAAAACTGAAACTGCTGCTTCACCCTCACAAAGTAGACTTGATAGGTCACAATCTCTTGATGCGTCAGAAAGAAGGAAAAAGTTTCATCAGATGCGATCCAGAAATTTCTCTACTCAAATTTTGGAATCTGAGGAGAGCAACTTGTCAGAGGAGAAATTTCAGAGCAGGGATAGTCGAGATAGTTCTTTGTTTAGAAGTGTCACAAGTATGGAGTATTCGGACTCCTTCGAAAGCACCGAGGGTCGGGAAGATTCCCTGGAAAAAAGAAACAAGATGGGAATGCTAGGTGTTCACAGTGATGATGACTGGGATATGGTCAGACCAGCAGTCAGTTTCGGGGATATATCGAAAAGCTTGATTTCCAAGAAAGTAGAAACAGAACCAAAAACATCTGTGAAAGATGAATTGATAGAAGCTCAAGCAAAGGAGGCTGAATCAGCTTCCACAGGGTTTAGATCTGTTGCTTATTCAGCTGGTTTGCAGAAACTCCAGGAAATGAGAAAAAATTTGGTGCAAAAGTCTATGGCATCTTATGATCTAGATGATGACTATGAAGTGACTTCACCTCCTTTGTCAAAACAGTCAAGTTTAGAAAGCACCCTTACTGCCAAAGAATTCCGAATGAAAACGTCCTCCTCATGCACTCTCAAGAATGAGAGCTTGGATACAGAAGATCAGGCAGATTCAGTATTTACTGTTGAAGATACAGCAAAACTTCCGCAGATCAAATCTCCAAGTCATGTGTCTTTTAATGACCTGAAAATACCAGAGGTAAGTGCTAAAACATCAGCCAGTAGAAAAGTTAGGTCATTTTTTTGTCACTTAAATTTTGTTTACAATATTGAAGTTATTACTCTTCAATTTAATATTTTGCTGGGGCCTCTGTGGCCGAGTGGTTAGACATTGCGTTCAAAATCACAAGGCTTCTCACCTCTAGTCGGCGCGGGTTCGATTCTTGCTCGCGCTGATATATGTGAGAAAGTTTGCCAGTTTACTTTTGGAAGGTCGGTGGTCTCTTCCCAGGTACATTGTATTTGGGTTCTCTCCTCCACCTACAAAAACTGGACGTCACCAGATAACTGAAAAATTTTTGAGTATGGCGGAAAACAACAAACAATCAATCAATCAATATTTTGCTTACTGAAGTTATTGGTTTATTAATCATAGATTATTTGCTGTCAATTTAAATGATAAACTGCATGGTTAGGGATTTTATCCAATCTTGCAATCTTTATCAAAGGCACTGGTTAATATTGTAAATATAATTTGAGAGGGTATTTTTGTAACATCTAACATGAAGTCATCACAGGTTGCTAACTCCAACACAAAATAAAACTACAGAAATATTAATTCAGTCTTCATTACTTTTTTTTTACCCAGTAAATCTGCATGGTTCCCCTTCATCAACACCCCACAAACAAGCAATTTGTTTTTCTTAAATCACGAAAATTTTAGACCTTTGAAAATATGATTCTATAGAATAAAACTCTCTGAAGATCAATTAAAATAATTTGCTATAATGAACCACTCAGTATTATATTACCAGTGTATACACTAACATGGCAGTGTTTTGACATTATTGATGTAGGGGTAAACTGCATGTATGCCTACTTTCAGTAAAATTTATCTAATGTTACTATTCCCCATGCTTATAGGAACATATACAGTGCATGAATTTATTGTACAGACTTTGCTGTATTTGATGATCATCTTTGTTAGCCAAGGGTTTCTTTGTTTGCAAACCTTTTGTCTATAGTACTATGCAAAAGTTAGGATTGTTTTTTAACCTACTTATTAATTGGCCAACAAAAATGCCCTAATTTAAATTATAGTTTTGGTTTAAAGACCCAATTTTTTTGAAATGAATCTGGACTAAGATAGAAAAACATACTGCTTGTCAATCAAACACAAGATGATAGGTCAGGCACTGACTGATGATTTGGCCAAGCATGTCATCTGGGCACCTGAGCTCAGATGTGTTTATGATAAGTAATTGCAGGTGTATCCTCCCCTCTACCACTATAATAAGTTTGCAGTGTGTTTGTTTACTCACTAATCATTACCTGATTCATACCTTAGAAATAAATCAGTCACAGTCAAATCGTATCCTAGAGAAAATGTAAAAAAAATATACTCTATAAATTTGCAGTGATACAAGCTGTATAGACTAGCTTATGATGGTTGGATTTACAAAAAAAAATCAGCAAGAAATCTTGGTAAACACCCCCCAAACTAATTTTGGTCATATCGATAAAATTGATGATAATTTCAATGAAAATTAAATGATTTAAATAAATTTAAACGATTTAAATAAATGAATTGATTTACTTTTATTTCCAACCAATGGATACAGTTAACAGATTGTCAATATATTTTTTTTATTTTCCGTGTAAATTAGCACCTAGGTAGACCCTGATCACTCCAGGTTGTCTTGATTAGGTCATGCCTACTTTTCAGTAACCATATGGTCATAAAATGGGTCTTTAGAATTGATACTTTCAAGAATATTCGTTGTGAAAAGATGGATATAAATATAACAGAATGGATCTATTTATAAGATGTAATATGTACCAAGAATGCAAAATCTGAATGTCAGTATTCTTTATATGAGAGTGTGCCTTTCCTTCAGCCAGATGTATACAAGAGAAAACCTTTATCAAACTTGTGGGGCCCAAATGGGCAATAGTGAAATGCATATAATCTGTAAAAAAAATCATCTTTTTTTCTTCTGTACAGAAATCGGTGCATGGTTGTAAAAGGTATATAGCTGTCTACCAAAATTGTAAAAATTCCCAATTCTAATTTACAACTTAGAATACTGTCCTTCAAGGAGGTTTAGATAACAGATATATTCTGTAATGTTGGCTATAGTCCTGTGTATGCTTATCAAACAATCTAGAAGCCTCCCAAATCATTTATTAGGTTTGTAGGCTCCTGACATCCGTTTTGGAGAATGCTCAGTGATGTTGAATGATATAGATGGAGTCAGACACATAACAAGACTAAAATTTCAACATTGCATAGATAGGCTAAGGGAGATTATTTTCCCTTAGATTAAAATGTTGCTTTTTCATTGGTTTAATTGTGCTATATGACTGCCGTCTATATCACTATGTCCGGCAGGTAGATCTTATAGTCGGCAATATGGCTGATCAGTCATGTTCTATTATTTATCTTGCAAATCATACTGGCCTCATCAACTGTAACTGAAAATTAAAGTTTTAAATTAGCATAGTGGCCCTTTGTATGATGTCAGATTTGTTAGTGTTTGCGTCAAACATAACTCGCTCAAGAAAACTTCACTGAACATCAAAGTGAACAAAGATGCTGCAAGGATTTTTAAACATTGTGTGAAATTGGACAAAATGTTTGGACACTTGACTTTTATAAACACTGATGTACAAAATGTAGTTACAACGGAATGCATTGTAATTGAATATTCCCTGGTCACAATATTCGCCTTAGCAGAGAGATATTTTAAATCATCTCCTTTCCACAGAAAATTTGATATTGTGAAAGAGTATTCATGTACTTGCACTAATACATCATCACATGCTTACAGTTTCAAGGCGGTTTTCATCTGCAAAATGGGAAGGTTGGGGGGTTGTTGCTATTCTTTTTATAGCAGACACCGACTTGCACATTGCCATTGTTACCATTGAAATTTCAGTTTTTGTAACTGTTTGTAGACATAAATACTGGGCATAGAATCATTCTTAATAAAATTAAACATGTGTAATGAAGTCAATATTCTTGAGATATTATTATTAACAATTATGCATGTCTTTACATGCATTAACGCGCGAATATCAGTTCTTGTGCATATTGTGATATTTTATCATATTATGGTCCTCGAGAAAATAAATCATTTATTAGGTTTGTAGGCACCTGACATCCATTTTGGAGAATGCTCAGTGATGTTGAATGATATAGATCGAGTCAGACACATAACAAGACAAAAATCCCAACATTGCATAGTATGAGGACATGATAGGCTAAGGGAGAATAGCATATCAGAAACTAATGGCTAGCAAAGATGATGACTTTTACTAACAAAGTTTTATATGTATTCTTCAAAGACCCCATTAAAACTTATGTTCCCCAAACGAAGTTTGGGAATATATTGGTTTTACTCTGTTTCTTATTATTATCATTATTATTATTATTATTTTTTCTTTCTTCTTTGGACTTTTTTGTCCACGAGTGTTCTCAGAAACTACTCATGTGATCAATATGAAACCAATATAGGATGACAGTATACCATATGTAGATGTGCTGAACGAATGTCATTTTGTCTGAAAATGCCTGCATGTGCATGCACGTACATTGGACGTTTTGATTACAAATTTTTGAATCGCTGTAACGTTTTTGTTTTTCAATGATATTGATTGATAATTATAGCTTATGTATATCTTGATCCCCTTTATTGATTTCTATGGTCAAAATTACGATTCTGCATGTGCATGCACGTGTGCTTCGTTTTGATTGGATAATACAAAAATGTATATATCTCTGTCGTTGTTGATGAAAATGAGATCATATCCACAGTATAGGTTAACTTTCCAAATATCTACAAACTGATGATATAAAATTTGCAAACGCGCATGCATGTGCATTGTCTTTTGAATTTTCAATTCTTTCAATGACCATAACTTTTGTCTTTTTTCTTAAAATCTTTCGAAACTTGTGAATGTAGGTTGGTATTCTGAACACAAATATGTAGCAAAATGCATGCATGTGCCCTAAATTGTGATCGGCTGATTTTCAAATCGCCCTAACTTTCTTATAAATTATGCAAACGACATCAAATTTATACTGTAAATATATCTATCAAATGCTTATCAAATGGCATCAACATCAATGTTGCATCTTACTCGCGTGCAGATCTATGCACGTGCATTGATTTTGCGCCATAACTTTTGAATTAAAAGTTAAAATCATTTGAAATTTGAGTTGTGGGTTCATGATTCAAAAGCCTATGGAATGGTTTGAACAAAAATTCCATCGTCAAATTTTTGTGCTTGCAATATCATTTTTGATGTCTAAATTCAACTATCGATCCACAACGTTTTTAGATTTGAATTGACGTTGCAGATATGTATTGGGACTCCCTCCTCAATGGTAGTGTCAAAATCACTTCCTGCATGCGCACGTATATGCATGTGCATTGATTTTCTTTCTGTTTTGGGTACTAAAATGGCCATAACCTTCGAAATAAAATTTATATTGAAGTGAAATTTTAGTTGTGGGCTTATGATTCAAATGCCTATTGAATGGCGTAAACAAAAAATCATTAATCGAATTCGTGTGTGTGTGAGTGTGCGTGCATTGTCATTTTTTATGTCTAAATTCAAATATGGTCTATAACATTGTTGGATTTCAATGAATTGTATTGAATTTTGTGTTGCATATAAATTTTGAGACTCCCTACTCATTGGTGTTGCCAAAATCACTTCCCCGCACACGCATGCACATGCATTCAAATTTGATTGGCTAGTATTTAAATACATATATGTCACTCATGAATATGGTATATTCAATGATATTGAGATGATATGTACACGCTAGTAAAACTTAAATTGTAAGATCATTGGATGTGCAGATATACACTTGCACGTGCATTGTTTCAGGTGTTTGTAACTTCTACTCGCTGTTAGTTTCTCATTTGTCATTGAAATGTTTTGAAATAGATGTTGTAGTTGTATATTTAGACTTTTAACATATTAACATATTTAAGTTACTAATCAATACGAGCATGCATGTGCACTGAATTTTGATTGGTGAGTTATTAAATGTTAATAACTAATTTGTTTAACTATGAAATGGAGTGAACGTTATAAAATGATTATATATTTAGATGTTATGTGGTTTCTTATAGTCGAAATCACTTGTCCTGATACAAGTGACACCACTTCCTACTTGGAGGAACGTTTGGGGAACATCTGTAACGGTCCCTGTTACAATGAGTACTAGTTTTTAGTAAAGTAACAGTAACTACACATTCAAGTTTTGACAATAAAAATTTTATTTTGATAAATAGATTGGAGCTTATCAAATATTGATTAATAAGCTGTCCTTAGCATTGCGTATATTGACTATAGCCATGACTGACTAAATTTTTACCCATTTTCCTGCCTCTCCAGTTGATGCTGAATGCTGGGTCATTCTCTCTCAGTGACAAGGATTCCTTGGGTAAGTTATCAACAAGATAAGCTGTAGGTGATTCTAAATGCTGGGTCATTCTCTGTCAGTGATAAAGATTCCTTGAGTAAGTTAATATGAGGCTGATTGATATGTTGTGAGCCTCATATGTAAGAGTTTGAATTTTCAGTTATATTGCATTATTCTTCAACATAATTCTGTTCAGTATCTATACACTTTTGTCAGTAATGTTTAAGGACCTCAATGTCACTTTTAAAGAAGTCCTTTTCTTGACTGTTCAGGAAGTCCTCCACTGTATGTATGACATCATTATCTGACTGAGAGTGGGTATGGAAATGGCCATTTTCAGTTTTGGAAATAGATGAAAGTCTGATGGAAAGAGATCAGGTGAATAAATGAGATGCTCAATCAATTTAAACCACAGTCATTAATGGCAGCCATGGCAATGACAGATTTGTAAACAGGGCATTATCCTGTTGGAACAACACACCATTACTGAGTTTTCTGTGGCATTTGAGTTTAATATATTTCTGAAACTGCCTCCTTAGTGATGCATAGTATGTGCCATTGATTGTTTGTCCCTTTTGGAGATAATCTACCATCAGGATCCCAGAAAACCAAGGCCATAACCTTTTCAACTGATGGAACAGTCTTTACCTTCTTTGGCGGGGGTGAACCAGGGTGCTTCCATTGTTTAAACTATTGTTTGGCCTCTTGGGTGAAATGATGGACTCCCGTTTTATCCATAGTAACAAATCTCTGAAGAAAGTAGGATCTACCTCTAAAAGGTTTAGATTAGTATGCGACAAAGTGTGTCTGGTGTGCTTCTGATCAACTGTCAGTAGTCTTGGTACCCAACAGACTGAAAGCTTTCTCATTGCAAGATCCTCCTTCAGAATGGAATGTACTCTTTCCTGTGAAATGTCAACTGTACTGGTTATAAATCTTTCTGTAACTCACCTGTCAGTCATAACAATATCTTGGACTTTAATGACCATTTCTGAGGTTGCAACAGTGACAGGCCTTCCAGGATGGGGGTCTTCCTTAAGGATCTGCCACCCCTCTTTTTACTGTAGCATATGAAGGGGCATCTTTTCCTAGTGTTACTACTATATCAGTATGTATATCCTTAGGTATGCAAACATTGGATCACTGCTCTTTTATTGATTTTGTCCATTTTGCAAAATTTACTTGCCTTGATTACTTTAGGGTACTACCTCATCAAAATAAACTGACCAGTTGACACCAGTCTTTGTGTACACAGCCTTAAATAGTCAGGCTGAAAAAGGACATCCATGCTAACCTCCTTCAATACAAGACTCACAACATATCAATCAGCCCTCTAGCTAGACAGGTTAGTGATGTATGGATCACCCTGTGGCTTCCATTTTGAATTAGGATGCTTGTAGTATCCTAAACTATGACAATTTGGCAGAGTGCTGAGTTAAATTTAGTCCCTACATATATTAACTGTGGGGGTGGGATGCAGATTTTGAAGTGTTTTATTGTACAGCTTAGAGAGATGTGATAGATCACTCTTTCTACACTTTTAATGTTAGCACAATTTGTGACAGTATTAAATGAATCATTAAGTAAGTAACTTTTTGAAATTATTCAAGTAATGGTCATCAAATATTAGTGTGGCTTCTGGACGAATAATCTATTATAATAATCTCTTAGCTCCAGCTCACATCAAAACCTAGACAATTTACATGTATTTCTGTTTTTATGAGAAAAGTTTAATTACCAGCTACTAGTGAAGGCAAACTACTACTATCAGAGAACTTGAAAGTGTATTCCAATAATTAGTACACAGGATGTCACTTTGGATTTCAAAATGATTGTATTATGATAGGTGGTATGGGTCGCATGGAAAGTATTCAGTCAGACAGCAGTGGATTTGCAGAGGGGGACATAGGCACAGACCACCACAGAGAGGCAGAGGAAAGGGTAATTATTTAGGTTGAATTAGGGAAAATTCAGTATTTCATAGGGATGTCAAAATGAGTAAATTTCTTAGTTATTTGATGGCTTTAGTCGAAGAATATTTGATTATTCAATTTTTTTTAAACCACTTTTACGGTGATGTTCCTTTGTACAATGTATATCCATATATTGTTTGGTATAACTTGCCAATTGCAGTAACCCAGTGTTCGCTTCGTAACCAGGACATCGTGAGTTTGAGGCCCTGCTTATGCCATGGTCACATTAAACCTAAGACATAAACATAGGTAGTGATTGCTCCTTTGCCAAACGCTCAGTATTTAGAAGCGAGAATCATGGGTCTTTTGGATATGACCTTAAAAACAGAGGTCCCATGTCACAGAAGGTGTTTGCACATTAAAGAACTTTTACTGCTACAGCCCTGATTGCTAAGCATAGGTCAAACTTTGAGGTACTTCACCTACAGCTGGTGATGTCTCAATATGAGTAAAAAAAATTCTCAACAGGATGTAAAACAAGCAAAAATAAATCAATACTCAATATTCATGTGTCTTTACAAACAATCGGCTACACATAATTCAAACTACTTCAAGGCATGTATTGAATAAAAAATTTAATGTTTAATGTTTTTAAATTGAAATATACTGATATGCATGTCATTTGCTTTGGTTGACATTCGGAGTAAGGACACTTGAGTAAAACTCCTGAAAACAGTGGTGGAGTATTATTATCAGTATGCACAATTTTTTACTGACTATATGAATAAAAAAAAAATTAGTTGAACATTGATGGTATCGAAGAATATTCCAATAGTCAAATATTTGTTGACATCCCTAGTATTTTATAATGGAACTGTGGAATCATTTAAATTCATGGGTCTCAATTTTCATGGATTGTTGAGATTTCATAGTTTTAATGGGATGTAATTTCATGATTTTTGTACATTGGGACATTATATAATTTGTGTATTTCATCGTGGTTTGAAGTTCATGGGATAAGGGTACAGTCCCTGAAACATTTTTCCATTGGCTCACCATTCGTTGACCATTCACAGTTTTGCGTTCATCATTCACTAACCTCTCATATTCATCATTCACTAACCTCTCATGTTCATCATTCACTGACCTCTCATGTTCATCATTCACTGACCTCTCATGTTCATCATTCACTAACCTCTCATGTTCATCATTCACTGACCTCTCATGTTCATCATTCACTAACCTCTCATGTTCATCATTCACTAACCTCTCATGTTCATCATTCACTGACCTCTCATGTTCATCATTCACTGACCTCTCATGTTCATCATTCACTAACCTCCTCTCATGTTCATCATTCACTAACCTCTCATGTTCATCATTCACTAACCTCTCATGTTCATCATTCACTGACCTCTCATGTTCATCATTCACTAACCTCCTCTCATGTTCATCATTCACTAACCTCTCATGTTCATCATTCACTGACCTCTCATGTTCATCATTCACTGACCTCTCATGTTCATCATTCACTAACCTCTCATGTTTATCATTCACTGACCTCTCATGTTCATCATTCACTAACCTCTCATGTTCATCATTCACAAAGTGTTCATCGTTTGCTCACTCAACATTCATTGTATGTTCACCATGCATTCAGTGTTCAGTGTTTGGAACTCTAAAAGTGAAAGGATCAGTCTTTGCAGTGAGGACAAAATGGAAAGAACATAAGTGCAAGGCAACTTTCATGTTACATCACAGATATGATTTAAAACTAAAAAAGTATCTGGATTATTAACTGTGAAAATTTATGAACAATATGTTGTTAAAGATGACAAATGGCTTCTTAAATTATTTATGAATTATTTTTCTTATCGATAAGTGTTTTTTAATTTATCATAACTATTTTTTTTCTTCATGCAGGAAATATTCATCAGCATTTGAATATATGTATATCTCAAAAAAATAAAATAAAAATACATAATTATACAATGTGCATATGCTGGTACATGCATCTTTTTATTTACTTATTCTGGGAAGTGTTTACAATAAAATTATATAGCTTTAATGTAGTTTGGTAATATCAGCTCTACAAAATTTATTCCTTGCTTAAATACAAATATCTTTTTTCTTACCTAATTTTGAAAGAAATGTGTATAAGGATACGTATATGAAATATTCTGAATAAATTGTTCATCTTATGCTCACCGTTCGCTCGTCATTCACTTCGAGCTTGTGTTTACACTCCATCTACTTTCAGCATTCACCAAGTTGCATTCAGTTTTCACATACCATGTGTTCAGCAATCACTCACTGTTCATGTGGAAAGTAGAACATTTTCTGAACTGTACCCATGAAATGTACGAAAATTGAGCTCCCACAAAATTTGATGATTCCACAGAATTGTGTCTTAGTGTGTTGTTTGTCATGATCATTCTGAGGAAGTAAGACTATCTCAAAGTTGATTTCCTGATGATAGAAACTATCACCAGGAAATCAACTTTGAGATGCGAATATTTGGGAAGTAGTTGGAAACTGATATTGACCATTCACCAGGGAATGATACAATATGTTTGTCAAATAGAACAATATTTCTAGTTTGTGTATAAACTGTAAGATTATATGAACTACATATAGTATGATTGTCATCTGTATTATTACTGTTGCAGGTGTCCAGCTTGGGAAGTAGTGCTGAAAGTGACCAGACCTCCAAGAGCAATGTGACAGTTATAGCTAGCCACAATCAACAAACTCTTCAAAGAAAACTTTGTGTTGGAAAAGACAAGATGAGATCCAAAGTGGAGAAAGTTGATGTAGCAGTGGGAACAGAGGACATCTATCAGTCAGTGGATTCTGGCATTGAACAGTCTTCTCCATCAATTACATATCATTTCAAGCAGAAAGAGGAAGGAGTGGCGACTGCAGAGGAGGTAGTAGATAACGGATCTGTTGTGTTGACAATTCAGCTACCAAAGGATTGGTTGAATGATCAGGGAAAATCTACTCCAAGTGTAGTGTCACATTTATACAAACACATTGGAATCTCTAGTCAAGCAGTGTCATCTGCTAACAAATCTGCCTCCCATGCTGATACCCAAACAGCAAATACTTCAAAATCCCAAACTCAACTAGAGAAAATTCAGACTGATCCCACCAGATCTGATTCCATGAGGTCCCACCTGAATCCTAGATGGGATTCAACTCCTAGTGTAATGTTTACCCATAAACAATCAAATAAACCTTATGATTCTTCCAGCCAGAGGTATTCAAAGAAAAAAATATTCACCAGGACCCCTTTGAGGGAGAATGGGCTTGGTGGCAGTGTTGTAGAGCCATCTGTGGAGAAAACAGACAGTGAAATGAGCAGTTCCTTTGACAAGGACAGTGAATGCTCATTTATTTCTAACACAGACAGTTATTCTAGTCTGAGGGATGAAAATGTTGAATATGTCAAGCTGGTGAGGCTTGTAAACAAACCCATGTCTTTCAAGGTAAGAAATCTCTTATATTTCTTGATTTATCACCCATACAACACACTTTTTGGTAAACAGGAATTGCCATGTCTGTCCCACTTTAACCTTCTCTTTGTAATTGAAAAAGATTTTTTCTCATTCTTTAATGTTATGTTGAAATAAGTGTCAGAGAGAAGGAATTTGCAAATAATCTTAGACATGTGATGACAAACAGATGATTTAAAACTCATCAAATAGAGACATTTCCTTTTTGAAGGGAAATATAAGATCATGTTTTTTTTTAACATTTGACTTCAGTAGATTCATGTATTTTATTTTAAGAATTCCATATGGGACTGATGTTGAAACTTGCACACTGACATAGTTTTCAGGAAGTGCTAATGTCTCAACTTCATATCACCATGAGAATTTAAGATAACATACTTCTTCACATTAACATGAGAGTGAGACATAATCTTTGGTCAAGGTCACTTTGTCAAGGCCAGGTTCACTGAAAGAAGAATTGATAAAAAAAAATCTTGTCCAGGTCAGAAATTGTACACATACTGAAATCAAAGGTTGTGTACATTTATGATTTTCAACCAGGGTTATATGGGAGAGGTCAACATCATAAGATTTGCTCAGACTAAAGGGTGTTAAGAAAGTTCGTTCTATGATTTACAGCATGCCTAAAATTATTTATAAACAACTCATATACAAGTTAATATGTTTTTAATAACCAGACAGTCCACCTTTGTTTTTCAATACATTTTTCATTCTATTTGGCATTGAATGAATCAAAGAAATCAAATGTTTCTGAGGTATCTCCCTCCATGCACGGTGAAGTCGGCGTCGTAATTGGCACATTGTCATTGGGCGCGGATCCTTGTAGGCCTCGCTGTCCAGAATACTCCATAGATTTTTGATGCAATTTAGGTCTGGGGAATTGCCTGGCCATTCTACTTTGGTAATAAAGTTTGGTAGATTATTTTCACACCAATTCTGTGTTAGCAGGGCAGTGTGAGGGGTCACTCCATCTTGAACAAATGTGGCGTGTCCTGGATATTGAAGTAACTTTCGTTCGTCGATCCTACCACTATTTTTCTGTCGATTTAGAGCAGGTTTTAGTTCTTTTTGAAGGATATTGTTCACATAATAATCAGCATTAATAGTTTTGCCGGCTGGAACAATGTGAAGTTTGGATAATCCCTGTACTCCCATCGCACCCCATACCATGACTTTAGCACTCGACTTGACCTTGACGCAGCTTACATCTGGAACCTCATCTGACTGGGACCCCCATACAACATCGTCCTGTCGGTTCGGAACATGAAACAAATATTTCGTAGATTCATCACTAAAGATGTAGTTTTCCCAGTCTTCAGCCGTCAAATGTTTGTGATCACGAGCAAATTTCAATCTCTTTTGCCTCTGTGTTTTCGTCAATAGTTGATTTCTCGGTCTTTTAAATGCCTTCCATTTTTTAACTTTTCGCAAATAATTAAAAACAGTTACATGACTCACATTAAAGCCTGAGTTCTTAAGTTCCTTGCTGCATTTCCTTGTTGATTTTCCTCGTTTTATGTTTTCCACTTTTCTCTTCACTACCCCCACTATCTTCGAAGGCCGGCCGGATCTCGGTTGATCGGATAGTTGTTTATTCTGCTCTCGCCTTCGCCTCCACTTTGTTACCAATTGCTCACTTTTACATAGCTGCTTAGCCACATCCTTCACACTTAATCCTGCATCTAATAAAGCCAAAGCTTGAGCTCGTTCATTAATTGTATCAACACTTGTACAGGACGTCTGCTTTTTCACTGAACTCGGCATATTTATTTGATGACGTAATAGACACTTTGTTTACATCACACTATAGTAACACAAGAGAGTGCACATAGGAAAGGATAACTGCTGATATAATGAAAAAAAAGTCTATAGAGTTACCAGTAAAAATTTGAAACAAAAACATGTCGTTTTTCTATTTAATTTTTCAAATTTACAAATGGAACGAACTTTCTTAACACCCTTTATATTTAGGTAAAGCAAGGATTGTAGAGTTTTGATATCACCCATACAGTTTTGATATGAGTTATTTCAAAGACTGGGGCTAGAGCACAGGTCATTAAGAAAGGCCTTTTTTGCCCTTGATCTGACATTCATCATGAAGTGGTCATGTGAACACAACGACACTCAAAAGCTAATTACACCAGATAGCTACATACAAAAATTGATGTCAATTCTAAATTTCTGCAGATTTCAGAATTGCAAGGAAAACTTTATGGTAACCATAAAGGTGATATTGATATTAATTATGGAACATGTTTTGTATTTGTGCCCAATATTTCAGGCTACAGGATATACACCTAGCAGATATAGACCCAACTTTAAATCCTTACCTCATATGGACAAGCAACAGGTATTTTACATTCAAACAGATACAGTAGTGACATCAGGGTGTGTTAGTGAGGAAAAATTTTGCTTTATATTTCATACAAAACTATCTTTTTCCAAAAAAAAAAAAGTCTCATGAAGTTGTATCAGGTTGAATTAGATGAATTAAAAAACAAATTAAAGAAATGTTCACAATCTCTTCTTACAATTTTAGAATACTTTGGTGCATCAAACAAAAACATAAAAATTGTGATTGATTAATTGTAGAGTTTTGTAATATATAATTGTAATATATAATTGACATTGGTAAAATTATGTTGCAGTAAATAGAAACTACTGACTTTTTGGAAATTGATGGAATTCATTTCATTTAAGTTTGACCAGAAATAATTAATATAGAAATTTTTGAAAATAGGAGAAATTTTTTGAAAATGATACTTTCCTATGAAATGTAAGGAAACACTTTTGTTTGCAACTCACTCTTTGTCTCACAACTGTAGGTGGATATCAATCCCGTTTGTAGTGAAAAAAAATGAACATTGCATGTATATATGATATATATTCAGCCAAGTTCAGTTGAAAATATTTGAACTCTGATATTGGATGGTTAATTGGATGTTTTGAAGTTCTTTATGTCTGTGTTCCAGTATTTAGAAGAAGAATCCAGATTGTTACAGCATGCTCTACAAAAGTACAAACGAGAACTTCAGGCAATGGAAATGACTTTTCAAGTCAACAGTCAACTGGCTGGAAAAGAGCTTACAGAGGAGGAACGGTCAGTGAGCTTGTAACAGGGTCTTTGGATGGATACTTTATTTCCCATTTACAGATTGTTACACTATGTGTACCAAAAGAACTAGCCTGATGCCCAAATACTAGTGGATGTTCTGTTGGACTAGTAAAGCATTGGTAGTATTAATCCTGTTGGGCTTGTATTTTTTCAGATTCAATATTTCTTATCATCCAAAAATCACAGAGAATGGTACTTATCTTAAAACAATATTTCTCTGACAAAATCCTCTAATGTGATGATGAATTTTGCAGACAACCTATTCTTTTCATTTCTTCCTTACTTGGTTCTATTATTTGTATAATTATTACACTGAGAATCATTGACCACTTTATTTACAGTCAATTGTTTGGGCCAGTAAATATATTCCATTTCATATGTATTATAGTAGGCCCTCAATATTTAACAGTTACAATAACTTTACTTGGAATACACAATTATAAATTCACATTTTGAAAGTGAAACTTGGTTCAACTTATTGGACAAAACATGTATAGATATATTGCAAGGGACTTCTGAATGAGTCACACCTTTACCTTTCTTTCATATGTATAAATAGACGTAATATAAAATGTCCATTAGAATGTATTATCTTATATTCAAAACCTAATTCCAATACAGAAAGATTTGTCAGTCCCCTACTGGCTTTGCTGAAGGGGACTATTAGTTTACCTTCGGTCTGTCCATCTGTCCATCATTCCATATCAGTTTTCCAGACTTTTCTCCACATTGGATGAAGATGTTAAACTGAAATTTTATATATGACTTTGTCTTGAATAGTTACAGATCAAGTTTGAGTTTTGTTAGGCTTGACTTATTTTTGACTGAATTATGTCCCTTGATAAATTGCAAGAATTAGTTTTCTGGACTTTTCTCCACAGTGGATGAAGATATTAAATTGAAATTGTATTTAAGCCTTTGTTTTGAATAGTTACAGATCAAGTTTGAGTTTTATTATGCTTGATTCATTTTTGACTAAATTATGCCCCTTGAGGAATTGTGCCAGAATCAGTTTTCCGGACTTTTCTCCACACTGGATGAAGATATTCAACTGAAATTTTATATATGGCTTTGTCTTTGATAGTTACAGATCAAGTTTGAGTTTCGTTATGCTTGACCTACTTTTAACTGAATAATCCTACCTGTAGGGGACTTTGTATCGCGTGCAATACACTTGGAATGCTTTTTTCAGTGTATGTTGGGGCCTCTGTGGATGAGTGGTAAGAGCATCACACTCAAAATCACAAGGCCTCTCACCTCTAGTTGGCCTGGGTTCAATTCTCATTTGCACTGATATATATGAGAAAGTTTGCCAGTTTACTTTTGGAAGGTCGGTCTCTTCCTGGGTACATTGTATCTGGGTTCTCTTCTCCACCAATAAAAACAGGACGCCACCAGATAACTGAAAAGCTGTTGAGTACGGCGGAAAACAACAATCAATCAGTGTATGTCTATAGCATAATGTTTTTGGTTTTTTTTTCAATTTAATGTGTACATGTATTCATAAATAAGATAAAATTCATGAGCATTATAAAATAGCCATCATTAATCTAACTTGCATGCTAGGCACTATATGGATGAGCTCATTGCTGATTAGAGGAGTTGAAGATTAAAATAAACTACACAACACATGAAGTCTCTGCATTGAATAAATAAAATAAATACATGAATTTATTGTACCAATGTTAATGCACAGATTTGGTGAAAATAAATCAATATTAGATAAATAACAAAAAAAAAATCAAAAAACAATAGCAGAATTATCTTGATGTATAATTATTTTTCTTTAAATGTTTGAAAAGTTCCACTCCCAGAAGTACATCTTTTTTTGATTTCTCTTTGATTGTAGATCATAATCTATATACACTTTATACAATATAAATATATGAAAACATAAAGTATACTTCACTGTGGTGAAAATGTTCAGTTATGGGCTGTATTTATTACAAAGGTCAAGGTCTCTAACAGGTGTGCAGTGAAGCATTACCAATCTATGCAGTCTGTGCTATTGTTAGTGTGAGAAATATCAAGGATATGTATTACTATATGTAAAGTGGTAGAACAATACAAACAGAAACAGGTTTTACTTTTTCAGCTTTGTTTCAATCATTGTGATATTGCAACTGACATTTGAACCAATGTACTTGGACATTGCCAAATTTAATATACCACTTACCAAAGGAAATTGAAAAATATCTCAATAAAGACATGATCATTGGGTTAATACAATCTGATCTGGGCTCGTGCTGAAAAAAGTGTACATTGCTAAAGTCTCTTGTTTCTACCATGTTTAAAGCAGTTAATTATCTGCTTTGACAGGAAAATTTTTGTGGAGAATTCATTCTCACAGTTCACTGAATAGTCCATCATAGTAATTGAGCTGTCAATCTCTTCATGTACTGGTATTAAGGGTGTCTATTGTCTGATCGATTTGTCAGGAAATGTTCAATGAAGTGCTTTTTATTCCTTGGTATACTGTAAGGTCCATCTAGTGATTGATCAATCAGTATCTCTGTCCAGATTAAATTCTTTTCACCATTTCAACTGAACTTGACCTTGGGGAGGGATGCTTTGACACACAAATGTGAGCATGTGCCAATCAAAGTTCATACTCCCTTTCCTGTGCAAGTTGACTCAAATTGATTATTTTGAAAATGTACATATATGACTTAGTTGAAAGGTAGATCAGTTTTCTCAAATCTTGATAAAACTAAAGTGATTTGCTCATTAAATATCACTAAATACCTTTTTGACCAAAAATGTATAATCTACCAACCCACATTTCAAAATGGAGGGCTGCAAAGAGAAAATCGGCTGTATTTTTATATAGGGTTAAAAGTTTGTATGATTAAATTCACCTGAGTAACAACAAGCCCTGCCTAGACTTTGTCCGCATGGAAGATGTATCTACCAATAATACTGAGATGCTTCATATTGACTTACTGTACCACAGTGGTGTCTGCCTTGCAAGTCAATTCTTAAGAAAAGCTTTACATAAAAAGAATGATTGATTCTACACATTGTTATTATATAGGATGAGGGTCAATATTCATTTGTCTGTTGACTTTTCAACATTGAAGTGAAATGTTAATCATTGACAGAGAGGAAATTGAGGAGTTTCAGTCATTGTGGAAGGAAGTACGGCGGGAGATAATGGAAATGGAACAACTGATTGCCAGCCGATTAGGCGGACTGGTGATGGGAAATGACAATTATAACCCTCTGCTAGTTCTGGACATTATACATAAGGCAAGTTTTCTTGTACAGTATAACTTAAAATGAGTGAACAGGCGAAGAGGTCATGAAACAAATGTAGACTTATTTCTCTCACAATTCATAATGAGAGGAGATATAGTAATGGGACTCTTCGTGTATGGGTATGTGTATGATTGTGTATAACACTGAGATTGTTGACACTCTACAGGCCACATTTTTTGCTTGATTGATTTGATACTTCACATGTAGTTTTGTTATCAAGAGAGGAAGAATCCTATTGATTTTTGGTGTCAAAGGTCAAGGTCACTATGGGACTTTGTAGAAAAAGCTTGTGGACACTATACCGGCTATATTTGGAGCTCTTGTTTTATAGCAGAGTTAGAATCTGCCGACTTGAGATAAATTTGGGGAAGAAAATAGTGATGGATATGTTCCATCATACTTTGATAGAATACTTTGTTGTCCAGAGATGTACTGTTTGCTTTCTGCAAGAAAAACTAAAAGAGGAACATGTCACTTTTGATTCTATGTACTCCAACAAGCTGTAAATATCAGAGACAAATTATGTGACACTGTATTGAACATTGTCTCTTTTAGGAAATAAAAGAAGATATTGTCTTTCTCTACAGCTTTACAATTTTGAGTTTTTTGGGGGCCCAGAAAGACTGTTGTCATACATAGTCCTTTGTGTGATATTTAGAATGTGTGTGTGTGTGTGTCCACCCCCACCCCCATTTACAGTAAACTGTATTGAATACTGTAATTTTAACAGATGATAGAACTTATCAGAGAGCAGCTGTTCCAGCATCAGTTGAGTCTGAACAAGGAGGAGATTGCTGCTATGGAAACATCCTCTGGGAACTGGCTTCCAGAGGGATCAGTATCCTGTCCTCAGTCTCTTTACGGTGATGAATCTCTTCAGGAGAGTCTCTCAGATGTAAGTAAGGCTGTACAATAGAGATATATATTGTTATTATAACTGCAAAGTTGAGGAAAGGGTTGAACTCTCTCATCATCTAATACGAAAGACAGTCAGGAAAAAAATTACGAAACTTCAGGAATAATATTTGATATGGTTCCTCTTTTATTTAGCCTTTCAGTATAAACTGTAATGAAGAAATATGCAAACTTTTGATGTGATATTTCAGGTTATATTATGAATGATGGTAAATGTGGTCACAAAACGTGCATGATTTACAAGGGCTGTTCGATATGTAATGTGTATTATACCACAGCGCGATAATGCTTTGCACGATTTTGTGGATGATGATACTCTTGAATAGCTCTATTCAATACCTTTCCAAAGGTATAAACACACAACTTCAGCTCCACATATTTTCAAACTTTAGTCATTTCATTAGAGCTAGTCTTTGACCACTGTTGTAAAAAAGGTTGGGAAACAGGTTGAGAATATTGAAGAAATTAGAGCTTATATAAAAGTTTGCACAAAACTCAGTCATTCAGTAATGCAAATTTTTACTAAATTGGGGGAAGTTTATGGGTCTGATAAGGTATCTTATGAGACAGTTCATAGTTGGAGAAGGAAATTTTTGACTGGCAAATTTTTACTGAATTGGGAGAAGTTTATGGGTCTGATAAGGTATCTTATAAGACAGTTCATAGTTGGAGAAGGAAATTTTTGACTGGCAAATTTTTACTGAATTGGGGGAAGTTTATGGGTCTGATAAGGTATCTTATGAGACAGTTCATAGTTGGAGAAGGAAATTTTTGACTGGCACAGAGTCCATCAAAGATGCAGCAAAATCTGGCCAACCTGTGACTGTAACAGGCAAGGCAAATGTCTCAAAAGTCAGAGAAATAATTGAAAGTGATGGTAGGTATGTGATATTGCCAAAGCTGTTGGTATATTGCTATTGTGGGTGCATTTCATTTTGAAACATATTTTGAAAGTTCGAAAGATTTCTGCCAGGTGGATACCACATGTATTGACTGATGACCAAAAATGGATACGAGTACAAACCGCTAAGCAATTGCTCAAAATGTTTCCCAAATTCAATCAAAGACAATTTGCAAACATTGTTACTGGTGACGAAACATGGGTTCACTATTTCAAACCAGTAAGAAAAATTGGAAACAAAATATGGCTAACTAAACACAGTAGAAGGCCTGTAGTTGTCAAAAAAACCATAAGCACAAAGAAGGTTCTTTATTGCATATTCTTCTCATGTGATGGTATAGGCATACAAATTTGATGCCAAAGGGCAAAAGTGTTACAGGTCAGTATTACTGAGATGTTATACTAAAAAAGCTCAAGAAATATTATCATAAACAATGCCCTGTGTCAGGATTGAGGCGTGTTTATCTAATTCATTATAATGCTCCATCACATACATCTGAGTTTGTGAAGCAATTTTTGAAGTCGGAGAAAGTTACTGTCTTGCCACACCCACCATACTCTCCAGATCTAGTCTCATGCAACTTTTTACTTGTTCAAAACTTTAAAAGTTCTTAACTAGTCGTTGTTACAAGTCCTGACAAGCTCTTGGCTCAGCTGTCAATCAGTACCTCAGAGGTCTTCCTAAGTCAGCATATCATGGCGCATTTCAGAAATGGATTCAGAGATAGAAATTATGTATTTTAAACCGTGGAGAATACTTTGAAGGGATGTAATGTTCATTTCACTATTTGAGTTGAATGCTTTTTGAGATATTGTACAATACACATTACATTTCAAACAACCTTCATATATCAAAGTACTGATTATAAAAATAAAAGAACAAAATCAAAATGGTTACTTGTACTATATATAAAACATTAATTGTATTTATTCCTACATACTATAAATACATGTACATATATTCTTACTGTAAATATATTCCTACATACACAAACAAATACTAATTTTAGTCAGAAATAATAAATTTACTAACAACTACTTCACAAATATGTGCATTTTTAAATATACCAATACAGCATCATTATTCCAAGATGTTTGGCTACAAAAAATATGGGCCACATGCATCAACCATGATTAGAAAAATTTATGTTAATTATCAAATATCAATGTGGTATAAATTGAGAAAACTCATGTCGTCCATGTCTAAAAAGTTGACATTTTTTACCATTTTTTGAGAATATGTAACACATCATCAACTTATAAATATAGGAATCAGTTGTGATGTAAAGAAAGTTTCATTTAAGAAAGAAATTTTATTCTTGAAAATACACAAGGGTGTGAACGGCAACTCTTCATGCTGGCATGTTTCATGAAAGTGTGTTAGGACTTCATGAAAAGTATGCTGATGTGAAGCATCATCATGTATTTTCAAAAGTGAAATTTATTTCTTATATTTACAATGTACTTTCATTTCTGTCAGAATTCCCAGCTGTTAGAATAGACATACTATATTTTATCAAGATTCATACATGCTTTGTATACAACTGCAGTGCATTCATGAGGACATGTCTATCATCACAATTTGTAAAGATATTTAAGGCAAAAACATTGGAAATGTAATTATTTTTGTTTAAACATGGAAATAAATGAATTTGAGAGAAATCAGACCCTGGGACTATAAAACTTAGATTTACATCAAAAGTGAGTTTGTCTAAGTTTTATGGCCCCAGGACCAGACATCTAGTGTTTCATATTGAGTAATGTTCAACCATTTAGTTCTCTTGCACAATTACAATTTCGCACATCAGGAAATTCTTTCACTTAATGACAGGCAGCAGTAAAAATAGTTTCTTGGTGAAAGAATATGATTGAAAGCAAAGTTGTAAGATTACATATTATGATAGGAAGATCTGTATTATTTTTGGAGTCACCGTACATCACAGGTCAACTTTACACTTCAAGTAAAGAGTTTCCACATGAAAATATAAATATTTTACATCCCAGTGAAAACTCAGATGTGGTTACATATCTTGTAAAAAAGGCCTTTAGTGTTGTCTATTGAGTCACTATAATCAAGAGGACTAAAAGAAGTTGGGCCAAATCCCTACAGGGGGACAATTAAGATTGCATTAAGAAATTTACTCAAATGCAAAAATAGCCCATTTTGTATTTCAAAGTATTCCATCATTATCTGTTTATCAAGTAATAACTACTTATATATCATGATGTTGTATTTAACATCCTTTAAAATGTCCATGTATCCATAAATGATGTATAGAAAATAAATGAATACATGTATATTGTTTTTTGGCATTGAGTGGGCCAACTCTCCATTTTTTTTAAATTGCAGGATAAAATTGTAAACTTTTCCCTTAGAGTGCTGCTCCCACATCTGCAGTGTGATATGGTATTTCGGGTACTCTTGCCACCATCAGTGTACTTACACACACACACACACACACACACACACACACACACACACATATATATATATATATATAAAAGAAAAAAAATCATTTCAAACATCCATGATACATCAGATGGATGTGAATGTCTTACTGATTCTGATGAATTAACTGATTAATTAAAGTATCTAAATTAAACAAAATCACACTTTAAATATGTGTATTTTATATATTTCTTGCATGAAGCCTGACATCTTTGTTTTCAAGAGTGCTTTATAAAACATAGTGCACAGGTACTCTGATGTGGATGTACATTCCCAGTCAACTCTGCAAGCGAGTAATTATTAATTGGCATCTTTACCCATCTTCTTTGTAAAATATAATGCTTTTTTCTCAATAATTACTCAAGGACCTGATGGAACTAAGTTTGGATGTGGTTAAATATCAAATGAGGGAAAATTTCTGTTTTATTTGGTTCAAAACTTGTTTGATATCTTCTTATAATTCGCAACTTCAAGATTGTGAACTTTATTCATAACATCAAGTATATGAACTATTTTCTTGCTTCCTTGAAATAAATTTGTCAAGATTGTTTATGTACAGTATAGATATGTTCTTTTTGTTAAAATGATGTCTGTGTGACACAAATGTATTGCTTCCCTCAGACACCCCCCCCCCCCCCCCCCCACACACACACACACACCTCTGCTTGCGATTGATATTTTATGAAAAAGAAATTCATTCATTATTTTTGTTGTGATTTATAGCTGAAGGAATCAATCCTACAGGAAGTCCGACAAGAACTACAAGACAGTACCCATTGGCTCCAACGAGAAGTCCAGGTAGGCTTACACTTTCTTGATTAATAGTTTTACATGTTAGGTTCATAACGCTGTAGTGTAATTGAAAGTACCAGTCTGTATTTTATCGAGTAGAGAATTTAAAAGACTGAAAGGTGCAAAACTGTTTCATTGAAATAATAAATTGTAAGTAAAACTGCCTATCTAGAAAGGCATAGTGTAAACATGATAGAATATCCAATGGGTCCAGAGACTTATTGCCTCGTTCTTTCTGTTGACAGCATGTATTCTAACAGAGTGGGGGTAGACTGATAGTATGTCTCGGTTCTTTAGGTGCACAATTATCTCCTTTATTTTACGCCTTATTATTATTAGTCAGTCTTGATAAAAAAAAATTCATACAAAAAGACCATTGATATATTAAAGACAAATAAAGCTTTAGAATGTCAAGTTGTTCATGTTGTTGTTATATCTTTAAAGAACAAGGATAGAGAACTGAACAAGTTGAGAATGGAGGTCATGTCACAGAGTATAGATAAAGGAAGGACAAGACAGAAACATTATTATGAAACTGATGTGTGATGATAATCGTACAGGAAGCTTTGAGGATTGGAACAAGCGGTTGTTGTATGTGGAGAAAAAAGCAACATTTTGTGATAGTTATTATGATGAGGAAACAAGAAACTTTACAGTATACCAGAATCACAGCGACATTGAAACCATTTCTCTAAATCTGTTAACTGTTGTCTGTAGTGTGTGAACAACTACTATTCAGTGTTGAATCTTGTACTGAAAGTTTTATGTGATTTGTGTGAACAAATTGTATTTTGTACATCTACCTGCTAATGTATTTTTCCTTATTAAGACAAGTACCTCTATTTGTCAAGTGTAATCTGGAAGATATTGATTGAATAGAGACTAAAATATGATGTGATGAATTGGTTTAAAATGCATATATTTAAATGTAAGGGTCTAATTTTAGTGTGAATGAATAAATTCTCTCAGCAGATGGAAGTTTGTAAAGAAATTAATTTATGGTATGTTTCTGTTTTTTGTTAGTTCAGAGGGAATGATGCTTAGACTCTATTATAATGAATATATATTTTTTCATGTCATTAATTATTGAGAGATTTTATGCTGCTTTTTATGTATTTATGACACACTAAAAGTCTTTCCATACTTTTGTTACTATTCTTGGCATTTGACATTTTTTTAGTTCATGACAATTTTTTATGAACAATGTTGATTATCCCATCACATTCTGTCATATATGTTTAGAAGATTTTCTCATTTGAAGGAGAGTAAAATTTGTTTACTTCTAATTTTGTATAGTCGTGGACCAATATTTTATTTGTAGCTTTTCCATTTTTTTTTTTATGGGTCCAAACTAATAAAGCAGTAACAAATATTCTCTCCTAGAACAATTACAATGTAGTATATATATGCCTAGTATATTGAGAGGAACTTCCTTTTGGTATGTATACATATATATGTAATGCCAAAATGTTTAATGGATGCCAAAAAATGCAATTTTCTGAGAAATTTTCAGTCCTTGTTTTTAAAGTTACATTTTCTTGCATGTTGTGCTTTTGAATTATCATTTATCATATTATTTAGATTTCATTACATTCCTTTCAAAGGGCTCAATCATGAAAACTTTCAATTGAAACTTTTTTTTTATTTTTTAAAATATCTCATTTTTTTTATATATTTCATTTAGATCCATCATACATGTATATTATATAACTTTAGACTTTCTCTAGGGTGCTTATTGAAATCTTGCTATGTTGCAATATCACGACAAAAACATTGTATTGCAGTACTTTTTAGATAATTGATATATTGTACTTTATCTTTATACATTGATGTAGCATGGAAACACAGCTCTTTCACATTTAATTCCTGCAAACAAGCCAATAGATTATTGAAATTCACAGTACATTTTAATTTTGTAGCCAATAGATTATTGAAATTCATTATTTTCACTTATTCATTTTTATAAATACACTTTTGATAATTGTTATGAATATTAGAAATATTTGTAATGATGAATAAATGAAAATTTAGAATATTTGATATTTGAAACTCTTCAATATTTTGATGTGTATAATTCTTATAATAGAATATTGCTATAAATTTCTAACATTACCTATCTGTCAGTTTTTTTCTTGAATTAATTCATGTGTTTAGTTATTGCATGAATATTTGTTGTACAATGGATGCTCTATAAAATATATTTTTCAGTATTGCTCAATGATTCTATGTGAATAGAATATGATCATTTTAAAGTACCTTTCAGTGATTTAGATTTCAGTGAAAAAAAAATTGTTGTTAATAAACTGTCATGGCTTTGTATGCAGCATGAGCCTGCACATCATTCTGTTAAAAAGAAAAGGGAGGGAACTGGTTCATGATAATTCTAATGATATTTTAACATAGGCAAGAAAGATTTTTAACATATGCAAGCTACTATAATTGTGTAAATTTGGTGAATTCCAGAAATATGATGATGGATTCTTGGCACATTTTTATTAATTACATATAACCAAATATGCCCTGCATTGAACTAATTAGGGTATCAAGGTGGCCCCAAGACCCTTCTGCTTTTGTCACATGCACATTGTTTAGCATATGGCTAAGCACTGAAGAAATATCTTTGAATAATCCTGTGTATATATATATATATATATATGTATGTATGTATGTATGTATGCAAAATTTATTAGCTTGCTGGTCACAAGGTTTTAATGAATCCAGGATTAAAGAATTGTACAATAATAGTATACAACAGCAATATGTGTGGATTTTTACAAGTTGAATCACAAGGTGCTATAAATATTTCACATGATTTAGTCTTTCTATGAATTATGGATAATTGTATACTGAGAAAGTGTGATTTAAAAAAAAAAATTATCACAATATCTGCCATTTATGAATCACAGTTGGTCTAGTATATTTCAAGATTTATTATTCATTGCAATACATTGTTTCAACACTTTATTTTCCAAAGAATATATTTTATGCATGAAATACTTTGAAATATATTTATATTGTTCATATTTTAGTGTGTTCGTACTACTTACTTTTTTAAGCGGAATATTTCTTGTTTTTTGGTTGTTTTTTTTTTAGTGTTACTATTCCAATTGTAAATTTAATGATATTGATTACTTGATTGGTTTTTTTTTGTTTTTGTTTTTTTGGTTTTTTTTCATAAATTGTAGGTAGAGTTAAAAAAGTGTTATGCAATATGCCTGTTCATTGAATTGTTTGTTAATTACATAAATAAAATTTTATGAAGTTCTGTGATAGTAACTTTCTTAGGTGACTTGAATCTTGACTTGCCAGGTTGGTGACCTGAATCCATTTGATTCATTCATCATCATTTGCTGAATGTTGTGCATTGCATTTAAATATTTTCATCATCATGGAATCTACATGACGAATGTCTGTGAGTTGGGGAACAATTTCTTGTGTGGTATTACGGAAAAATAGATCGTTTACCATGGATACAATTTAGTAATTATTACTAACACAAGAATCTGCATTTCAGATGAAGCCCTGTTACTAGTGTATTAATTTAAACCACAGGAGAAAAAATCAAGATGACATGTTGCGGTCTTGTGAACCGAGATAATACCACAGATTTCTCAGAGCACCAGTTATTTGTTTAGTGTCAGTCTAGTAGGTGTGAATAAGAGTATATAGTACACTCACTTTCCCATTCATTTTTAGGAATGATTAAATATAATTCTAAATACGAGGTTTTCGTTATTTGCATATTTAAAAACTTGGAGGACTCTGCATTTGTCAAATCTTCCGAAAGCCCGTTTTATCCCAATTGAAAGTAGTGTTATTTGTTATGATTTACAGATCACCAGCAAACAACATTAATGTTACCATTTTGAGGTTGGGTTGTGATGACCAGAGAGTGTATTGCTGACTGCAGGGATGATTACTAAAAATATTTTTAATCTAAGGCCAAATACCAATTAATTACATGACAGTTACATGCAGCTAAAGTTACTAACATGTATGTCATTGTTTGCAGTTGCTTTAGCAGAGGAAAGTATGTCTATCGGCTTGTGTTCATTCTGAATAGAGGTGGAGAAAAATACAGGTCACAAATAAAATCTGTAATATGTCCATAGAGTGGGGAAGGGTTTCTTTATTTATAAGAAGATAGAAGTTCAGATTCAATGTTCTATACCTCAAACTATACTTGAGCTTAGTCCAAGTCAAAAACTATACCCCAAAACTTTTCTTGAGCTTAATCCTAGTCAGAGGCTATACCCCATAACTTTTCTTGAGCTTAATCCTAGTCAGAGGCTATACCCCATAACTTTTCTTGAGCTTAATCCTAGTCAGAGGCTGTACCCCATAACTTTTCTTGAGCTTAATCCTAGTCAGAGGCTGTACCCCATAACTTTTCTTGAGCTTAATCCTAGTCAGAGGCTATACCCCCAAACTTTACTTTAGCTTAATCCAAGTCGGAGCCTATACCTCCAAACTTTTCTTGAGCTTAATCTTAGTCAGAGGCTATACCCCAAATCTTTACTCGAGATTAATCCAAGTCAGAGGCTCTACCCCCTGAACTTTACTCGAGATTAATCCTAGTCAGAGGCTCTACCCCCTTAACTTTACTTGAGATTAATCCTAGTCAAATGTTATACCCCCTGAACTTTACTTGAGATTAATCCTAGTCGGAGAGTATACCCCTGAACTTTCCTTGAACTCAATCCTACTCGGGGGCTATACCGCAAAACTTTACTGAGTCTAGACCTTGTCAGAAGATATACTTAGATGTTTACTCAGCTGAAGGAGGAATAAAACATTACCAAAATTGCCACCTTCCTTTTGAATCTTGAATGATAATATAAATATCAGGAATACATATATTTTATCTCCTAGTCAACTGCGGATCTGCAATTCGTACATTCAAGTCCAGTTGGGCTTTTCATTTCATTTTTCAGTGTACTTTCTACTAAAACTGCATATTTTCACAAAATGAGGTTAATATGAAACATTTCAATCTCAAATTATTATTGTACATATCCTCCACTTGTAATCCATACCATATTTTCCTCCTTAATCCTAGTCAGGAGATATACCCTGACCTTTATTCCTAATTAGATGCTCCAGCCTAATCCTAATCAGATGCTCTAGCCTGGCCTTTACTCCAGCTTAATCCTAATCAGATGCTCTAGCCTGACCTTTACTCCAGCTTAATAGTAATCAGATGCTATAGCTTGACCTTTACTCCAGCTTAATCCTAATCAGCCGCTCTAGCTGACCTTTACTCCAGTTAGATGCTATAGCCTGACCTTTACGCCAGCTTAATCCTAATCAGATACTATAGCCTAACCTTTACTCCAGCTTAATCGTAATCAGATGCTCTAGCTGATCTTTACGCCAGCTTAATCCTAATCAGATACTATAGCCTAACCTTTACTCCAGCTTAATCGTAATCAGATGCTATAGCTGATCTTTACTCCAGCTTAATCCTAATCAGATGCTATAGCCTGACCTTTGCTCCAGCTTAATCCTAATGATAGGATCCTTTTATGATGATCATTTTACTTGATTTTTCCTAAAGCAGGATGTATCTATTGGGTTTTGAATCAAGAATATTTCAAGTTTTATGATTTATTGCATGAAAACATTCATGATTTAAGGTATTTACATACTTCATAGGATTTCACAAAATATCACATGACATCTTTCCTGTGCTTTGATTTGTGTACATCCGACAGTGTTATACAAAATTCATATACAAGATATCATTCAACATAGTAGTGTATCAAGGGCGTGATTACACTGTAATACACTGTATTTCAGTAGCTACTGCTTCCAAACTTCAAAATCTGTCATTGGAAGTATTGCGTTATTGAAGACTGCAGATCTCCAACACGGAACATTTATTGCACAGGAAAAGAAAGACAACTCATACACAAGTCCATCATGTCGCAGATACAAAAAAAAAAAAAAGAAAAAAAAAAGAGTGATACAATGCAATGACACAGACAACATGTAAACATTATGCTGATCCAAACCAGACTAGAATATCAAGATCAGGAGGCTTCTATCAGGATTTCTTATCTATTCCTGTATTCCACTACAGGAAACCAACTATCAAAATGTCTACTACAACTCTGTACAATCAGCAAGTACAGTTCAGAAGTTGAAAAAATGCAGTATTATATTTCTATAGGATTATGGAAATTATCAGGACTAAGAATAAAGCATGTATTTTTTTAAATGGCATATTTGGCATACAAGCATTTCGAGAGTAATGTAAGATAATAAATTTAACAAAATATCACCAAAAAATTATATTAAAATAAGACACATTCTCACTTCCTTGCAACCATATTAATCACAGCTTTATTAACAATTTTTTCCACATTTCATTCATACATCTTAAAAATAATTAAATACACTTTTAACAAAAACATACAATTTACACATTAACGTGATTCACATTCATCAGCATTTATCTGAATGCTGATTTGAAAATAACATGCAACAAATATCAACATTTTGAAGTCAAGCAAAAATACAATACCTGATTATGCAAATAGCAGATTTTTTTTGTTCAGTTTGTTGTACAATAATTTGGAAATAAACTTTTTCCTAAAATTTCTTAGAAATAGCTATAGTTCAAGAAGTTGTGTTTCCTGAAGAAGCAACTGTATTCCTCCAGAAGTAAATACCTTCATTAAAAGTACATGTATCTTAAAAAGGATGTAAAATCCTCATCACATGACCTTCATCAGGAGCAGCAGACATGGACACCTTTAATAAAGCCCTTTGAACACATCAGTGACAGTGGAAGATAACACGCACACATGTAAATCACCAGCTTTAAGTCAACAGAGGATTTCCTATTGAACACCATCACAATATCTGGATATACATCTGCATCAGCAGCAGTCTTGAATTACACAGAGTGTATTGCTTTTAGAGAAAAGCACTGAGTTGATTAAGATCTGTGCAGTCATCTTTACAAAACATCCGAATGTTTCTAGTCCAAAAATCCAAACGGCACAGGACATTTGATTGTCGTAAGATTTCTACACCAGACCACATTATATTTATCTGTTGGAATCTGTACAAAAACAGTCAACTAAGTCACAACATTATCTCTTTCCTGCAATTTCCATTACGCCAAATAGTTCTGTGATTGGCATACAATGCACAATTAAGCTACAATTTAGCATATGGCACTAAAAGCTCTCCTTCACATAACAACAGCCAAAAGGATGACAATGGGTGAGCAGGCTTCCTTTGGAATTATGAGTAACTGATGGCACAGAGATTAAAGGACTGTTCCTCCTCAAACCTTCAGTGTTCCTGCTGAAATGAAACAAAAATGCTGTGAAGAAATCAAAGTATTTTCATAAACAAATTCTACGTACAAACAAAATTGGGGCCTGGGTTATATGTGCAACTAAAAGTAGTTATCAATAATAGAGAAAAGCAAGGTTTTTTAAGCTTGTGATGTGCGAGAAAGAGAACTTACGTAGTCCCTCTTTAGAAGTGGGTTCTACGTTTATACCACTATCTTGCCCTTCATCTTTAGAATCCTCTGATTTATTTACTGAGGGTGGAGGTTGGAATTTGGGTCGACATGCTTTTTGTGGGACAGCATTTGGAAAGTTAGGTTTGTTGTATGAAGGAACATTACTGGTACCATCTATAAGTGAAGAGGTTTTGTGTTAAAGGGTGCTGGGCATTTTAATATAGAATATACCATTAGAAATTGTGTTGTATAATGATTCCCTTTGGTATGGGGTTGTCCAACTTACCATGATGAGAATATTTTGACTGATTCTGAGGGATAGTTGATCCAGTGGGCAAGTCCTTTCTGTTGGACCACTTTCCTGGTAATGAAATGGTTACAATAATTTTTATGCTCAGTAAATAGTACACTTTAATGGTTCACAAAATTGTAGTGGGCAGTGGGGATTTACTTTTTCTGCAACACCTCAACTTTATAGTGACATACCTCCTTGGTCCATAAGTTGTTTCTTTCGTTGTGACTTTGGATATGGTTTCCGCACGACTTCGCTGAAGTTGCTATCAGTGCTGTATGGACTGGTGGGGCGGGCTCGGTGGTGGCGTCTCTGTTTCTTCACAACTATAGATCAGAATTACATTAGTTTATATCATTTCACCTATGGACTCTAGTGCATGGGGACTGTACTCTTTATTACAGCTTAACCGATTGGAATTGGTTTTATTGCTATGACACTATCCTCTATAGTAAAGTAATTGCACTAACTTAACCTATTGTTATCTACTTAAATCACGGTATGGTTTCTGCATATTAAACTTTCATCTCATTTCTGGACTTGTTATTTCTACCATTTAATTCATAACATGTACATTAGTGAGGACACTGAAGTTAAGTCCATTCTGTCACCATATCAATTTCAATTCATAACAAATGAAGGAGCTGAACTCTGGCATGTCAGCTTAGTCAAACTGGTCAGCATGTTCCAAAATTTTAGAATCTGTGTAGAATGTTAAAATATGAATGATGTGTATTTGTGTACAGACACAGAAGTGTCATAATTTTATGTCTCCTCAGTGCCAAATAGTCTTTAAACAAGGGCACTGCAAAGACGAGAGATTCATCACAATATGGCATTATCAAACATTTAATTACACAGTAAGATAATATTTGGTTACTATTTTAAAAGTGTCTTCCCTTTCCCCATCTATATCTGGATAATCTATGTAGCAGGTGATGGAAAAGTATCATATTTACAGAGTATGTGCATTACTATGCATTTCTGACTATTCATGACCTTGACCAATTGTCTGTGAACCTAGAAATCAAAACTCCATTTACCACCAACTACCTACCTATATTGCATATGAGACTGACAACTAATCATGCTATAATAACACTGTTACATTCAATTCTGAATAAATATAATTGTGACCTATGACCCTTGCACTAGGAATAGAAATCTTCTCTCCACTTGCCATCTCTGCACTCACAGGGTTTTCTTTGTATACTTCATCTATGACCTTTCAACTGAGAAAATGATAGACAATTTTCTCTCTCCTTCTGCCATCTGAGACCAATATTTTGAATAGTGTCCACAACTCTGCTACATTTGATTACCATAATCAATAGGCATTGGTTTCTCTTCACCTTCCATCTCCAGCAAGTATGAGAGTAATAAGTAGTTTGGAGGAACACAGGACTTTCGTGATATGAATCCACTTTGACTTTTATCGCGCGTTGAACATAATTGTAGGGCAAGTCACTTCCGGAAATCTTACAATGTAACAGTTACGTAAACAAAATAGGAAGACGCTCTCTTTCCAAGAAAAGAATCACTACATTAACCATTCATAGGAAAACGTATTTGATTAAATTATGCAAGTTGGTGAGGGAAATAAATCTTGAGGACGTAGAAATGAAAGACAATTATGCTGACAAGGATAAGGATAGGATAGGATATCGGTAAAAGTTCATCCCTTGCATCCAAAGATGCGCATCTAAATGCACCCTTATCTTTCCGTCTCCTTTACACCCAGGTACTGAACACCAATAATGACTTATACTGTCAGCATTCTTCCTCTTTTTAGGACTGTGCATAGTTCTTAATGGACCGTCTGCTAGCGAAACATTTGTATTGACATGAACTTTGCCCTACAATTAGTTACTATCATGTGACCGCAGTGTATAAACATCAAAGGTAATCAGTCATTCCGGCACATCCTGAAAATTCCGTATTCAAAATAATTAACAGTATCTATTTGCATTCACTTGTGTAATCTAATAACACAATGAAGAAAAGGTAAGGACTGACAAATTTAAAACATTCAACTACTATCTGCCCCTCTACTATTTTTCAGAAATGTCTGTTCCTTTCAGATGTGTTATGATACTGTAAACGCTAATCAGTTTGACCTACATTACCGAGTTTGACCCCTCTCCTTGTTCATAGTATATTGACTTTTGGTGACAAAATGAGCTTGAGTGCCTGAGAATGAGGATATAGAGACTGTTTGAATATCGCACCTTGCTGGTCCGCATTTGGATCAGAGACAGTGGAACCAACCACTGTTAAACCAGACATCTCTGCTGCCTTGGCAACAGTGCTGGCAAAGTCAGCTTCATTAAGGAATGATTCATCACTGTCACTATGACAACTGGAATGCTCACTACTATCCTCTGTGTTGCACTGATCCGTGTAACTTGGCCAAGTCTCTATGCCTATGGTATAAAAATGTTGCAAGTTGTAACTTTCCACTCAGTACAACTCTCATTTCACGTTTCATTATTATTATTTTTTTTTTAGCAAAATGCACCCATCACCGCAAATATTTCAGCTTGCTATTATTCATCAGAAAACTATGTTAGAGAGCAAGGCTTAGGAAAAGCAACTCCTGGGTATTTTTTTCTTTTTAATAAAAGGGAAGTTGCTAAGAAGAAGCAGAGTATTAGAGAATAGTTTTCAGCAGCATGAATTTTGATTAAATTATTTGAGAACGAGATCTGCCAGCAATAAAGAGTACCAATACCCAGTCTATCTACATATGCAGAGTTTTCACTAAGCAACCTTTCAAATTTTGATCATCTTTCCTACATATATACTATATTTTATATTCTAAATAACAGTCTAGTAATTTACTCAATAATAATACACTGATCTAAAATCAACTCATGCATATATTTCTCAAGAAGCTGTAGCAAGCAACACTTCACACAACACTTAATTTGCACATATTCAAAATGAGGCACTGGATTGCACAAACTGCAGTAACATGTCCAGTTCTGTATGGGCAGAAAAATAAGCTTACACAACAGGCTCTTGTAACTAGCTAAAGCTAAATAAATCATGTGTGACAGTCCAGGCATATGCTAAGCTAAACATGCATACTGTGCTCAACAAAGGACAGGAACTCTAGTGTTTGAAAGGTGGAATTCATTTTCATCACTGCAAATTTTATTTAATTCATAGTTGACAACTTTCTCAAGAGTCTTGCATTTCCTGTCATTCCAAAAGCTAAGCATATTCTGGCATACATGATAATAATTTCTGCTCTAGCAAGTAAAGACTGCTTAAACATACTAGGACTTTACTGCTTGCACCATCTTGAAAATGCTGCTGCTTTATACTTGTATGTATGTAGAATTCTGGGATTTTTTTTTCAAAGAAGATATGATCAAGTGATGAATCTCCTCTTTTCCTTTTTTTAAGATGACAAAATGGATTTTTGTAGCAAATCAGATCTATCTGATGATGCAAGCAAAGTAAATGCATCAAACTGAAATCTGCCCAATACCTGACATGTTACCGCCGTCATCTTGTCCCTCATTTTCTCCCTCCTTTCTTGGAGAGGTCTCATCCTCTGTCTCCAACTCAGTGGACTCACCAGCATAATCTGGACCATTGTCCGAGACAGGTGAGTCAGCATTTCTATGGTAACCGTCTACGCCTATGTTCATGTGGTGGCCCTCCATTCTGAAAATTTACATATAGAAGCACTTTCTAAAATGATGGTTTTCTATCAATTTTGCAACTAAAGCATCAAAAAATGAAAAAACACACATTTTTCATAGAATTATCCACATTCATTTATGTACATTTCTAAAATTAATTGTTCCAGTATTGTTTATCAAAGTTTAAGGAGTGCTTGATAAAACTTACTTATTATTATGATACACAGGAGAGCAAGGCTCAGCCATACTTGACTGACAAGGATGTTCCACACATGGGCCTCCATCTCCATGCACATAGAGTCCTGCATAACTCGGAGGCATATTGTATGCACCTGGTGGTCCTTGCTCCGATTCATGCAAGAACTGATAGTCATTTTCACAATGTGGAACAATCTTATAGTTCTGAAGCTGTGGCATGGGGCCTCCCTGCTCCTGATCACTATGACATGTCCGACACTTGAAGTCTGTTGGAGTGCCCCGTGAAGCATTCATGCAAGCGATTGTCCGCTGACCCCAAGTATCATGTCCCCTTGGACAATTATTCCATTCTGCACCTCTTGGAGACTGAGTCCTTTGAACCACATTATACTGATTTGATGGATAGTGCACATTTTCAAAGTACTTTGGCGAACAACACCTTCCACAACCTGTGTCGGAATAAGCTGGCATATTCCACCCTGACACAGGGGTGGCATTGTGGGGGACAGGACAGGAACAAGAGGAAATCTTAGACATGGGAGACATGGGGCTTCGAGCTCCCATTTCACGGTTCAAACAGTTGATTTCTGCATACTGCTGGGAGGTGGATGAGTTTCCAGATGAATGTTGAGACATGTTCATTTCACTTGGTGGTGGTGGATGTTCAGGAGGAGGTGGCAGAAACTCAGCCCAGTTGACCATGGCCTGCTTCGGTTGGGTGATTTGTTTCAGAGGCTTCTTTCCTTTCTTCAGCAAAAATCCATTTTCATCTGTTGTATGACTCCCACTGTCACTGGTTGGGCTCTGCATGGCATCAGCATGGTCCACTGGAATCCCTAAAATAATTTAAAATAAAAAAAAGTCAAAAAATGGTGGATCAGTTGATAGATAACACAAAAATGTTTTGATGCCTGAAACTACTAAAGTCCCCCTTCTCCTCCCCAGATCTGCATTGATATATACCATTTTTGACTTTTATTGCTTTTGATATTTCACATGATCCAGATGTAAAGATAATGTATCAGACCAATCAGAACAGCTGTTACATAATGGGGAAAATTCTTTCATCAAATAAAACTATTATGGATAATTTGATAACATTTAACACCAACACTGACAGTGAGAAACACATTTCCATGAAACAAAACATCAGGACCTATAATTAAAGGCCACAGACAGCAAATCTATTTAATGCTAAACCTAATTACCAAACTTGATCATCACTTCTGCTAAACTAAGTGCAAGGAATTATATTTTTACAATGTTGCATAATATAGAACCTTTAGTGTTAGAGAAGCTGGTTTTTTTTTTTGTTTTTTGGGGTTTTTTTTGGTTTTTTTTTTTTAGGTCTGTTAACAAATAGTCCAAAAAATCTTCCAATATATATTGCGAAGACATAACCACAAACTAAAAATCAACCTCTGCACAAGAAGCATTGTCAGAATTTTTCTCTTCAAGGCTTCAGTGCAAATAGCCAAAAAAACTTTATACTGGATTCACTGCCAAAGTGTGTACATTTCTAAATTCACAAAACAATGAGATGAAATCTGAGATTACTAATTTAGCCAGACATAAAACAAATAAAATAAAAGTTAGTGTATGAAATGAAACAAATCAACATAATATGCAGAAAACATGTTGAAGAGATGCTGTAAAAATTCAGCAGAGTCTCACCAGTGTTAGAGTGGCTAGTATTAGAATCACCACTACACTCATGTTTACAACAACCAGAATCTCCAGATCCACTCTGTTGGCTGTGCTGTGTGATAGGACGGAACATGTGATCTTGCATTGAATGTCCGCCAACTGCATTTCCTGCATTTATCAATGTTGTAGTAGCATAAGGAGCCACTGGGTCCTTCTTCTGATAAAATGTCTTCATCTGTGGGACATTATAGACACTTGGGCCCTGGCCCTGCTGCATCTCCATGTCCTTGCTTTCCAAAAGCTGTGCAAACTCTGGTGCCATTTGGGTCATACCTGGTAAAAATAACATGAAGCATGCCAATTTTTTGAATGATCACAATGTCTATTACAGGGAGTTAATGTGTTGTGTAGCAGAATTTCAGGAATATAAACAAATGATTGTTTACCTCCTGTTCGATTCTGCACATCTTTTTGGCTGTATCCATATTTAGCATAATAATTAAAGCTGTTTCTATTGCTGTCATCAGATTTTGAATAGTTGGGAACTAGAATACAAAAGAAAGCAGTTTTATAAAACTCATAAATTTCCAAAAATTAGGGAAGGGGTAATTCTAAGGTCACGTTTTATATCAATACATGTGTAATTGTGTTAATCTAGTCGTAGCACATATCATTTCATAAACCAATATCAAAATCAATCAAACTTCATTTCTGAACTTTACTGAGTACCTGAACTAATAATGATGTGTTTGACTGACAGTAATCAATTGCACTCTGATAAATACATGTCCTTACCACTGTACATTTCTTGCATTTTCTGTTTCTTCATGGCTTTCCTCTTTCGACAAAGCCATACCACAAAGATACACAAAGCGAACCATAGGGTGACACCGATGATACTGATCAGAAGGCCAATGAACCAAGGCTGTTTCATCAAGTTATCTTTTTCAGGCCCTGCAATGGAATAATTTGCATATTCATGAAAAATAGACTCTGCAATATATAAATAAAAATTCATCACATTTGTGAAAAAGGTTTGCTTGTGATACTGAAAAGGTGTAAGAACAGCAAGATGCAGTAGGGCTGTATCTGTTGTACTGTATATGTGATCCAGCATGAATGATGTTACTCACCACCTTGTTTGATGTTAGTCATAAGCTTATATCTTATAATTAAGAACAGAAGCAGGGAAAATGCACAGATTAATCAATCAGTCAATACAAAGGCAGACTACTATCAGCCCCAAAAATCAACTACTGCTTGGATGGACTGAGAAAGTTGGCTCCTTCTAGCTTGATTAATGTCACACTTGCCTTCTAATTAGAGAGATCAAATCACAAAATGAAAATTACCATAACATATTTATCATTCTGTTTTGGAAATATTGAGTTATTAGGAGATGTTCTACCAATCAAGAAAAAGAGCCCCAAGTGCCAAAGTTTGTCACAGCCAGAGGATGACTCTAATACGAGCAATAGAAGATACGATCACCTCGCTAAATTCAACTACCCTCATGTGTCTCATGCAACTGCTATTGTCTTGCAGATGACATGCTCTTAACAAAGGTCTGGTAAAATTTTCATTTTAAAAGCTCATCAAACCAAATAAAATCTCCCACATTTGAACAGTGATTGCTGCTGTTTGTGGTTATGGTACAAGGAGATTCTGCCACCAGACTGTCGTCTTTTGTTTCATTACATTGATAAGTGTTTATCATTGAATACAAAGGGAGTAAGAACATAAACAAGACAATATTTATCAAAGTATGACTTGACAGATCACAATATCAATTTTCCATCAATAAAGGTGAAAATGTTATATCTTTTAGTGTTTGCTACCCTGAAATCCCCATAACAATTGGAAAAGTCCTACCAACGTTTATCAGCAGGCCAATGAAATATCACAATGAATAAATTTTCATTAAAGCACAGACAGAGTTATAAAAGTAATCAATCTATTCAACAGAAATACTCATTAATTTGTGCAATGCATCAGGGGAAATGAAATGCTTCATTTCATCTTGAGAGAAGGCAAAAAACTTCAAAAGCTATTTCATGTGACAAATATTTCAGTTAAATGCTCAAATTGTTACAACACTTTGATTGGATTTTCTTGTCATTAAGTATTGAAGAAATGTAACTGTTGTGTGAGGGACACTTTTCACATTGTTAAAACCCTTACTACCATATGGAATTTATTTTATGGTGTAATTTTAATGACAAAATATTGGCTTTTATTTCTACATATAGCACTGATAAAAGGAGCTGAAAATAAATGTTTCACTGAAATGGTTGCCTTAATTACAAATGAAATTACAGCCATGAAAAGCTCATTTCTACGATTAAAAAAATGCGTTAAATTCTGTCTGATTACTTGAACTTGAGAGATTATGAGGTACTAAAATGCAACTTTATCGGTCCCTATGAGTCACTTGAGCCAAAAGCAAGAGCATCCCTTTTCTCACAATCTGTGGAAGAGCCCTCTATGTGACAGGCAACTCCTTACCTAATTACAGAATATGATCCAATGCTTAAAATTTTCTGTCACTTGGAAAATGAACAATTTTTTTTGGTGTGCCCCTCAGCTGGGCTCATAAATTCACTTTTATTATTTGAAAGGAACCGCTCTGCTGCATTGAGAAGGTTCAAGGATCAGATGACAGCTCTCCCTTAGGCTTGGCAGATTAGGACTCAATTTGCAATAGTTATCTAACTCCAGCCATCAATCACATATCATAGCCATTTGGTCTTTATATTTCAAAAGAACAATGCTAATGCACTTGTCAGCCTCAATTTATGCCTCCGCTGCTTTCAGATTTTTACAAAGTGGAGGAAATATGTAGCATGACATTAATAAAACAGAGCATTTAATTTTCTTTTTGCAGTTGGAAATATTCTCAGACTGCAGTGCATTTTAATGAGTGATTGCATCATGTCAGTCGTAGAAATTGTTATTTGAGACATCAGTTGAAGTGTTTTATGCTATCCATTATAGAAAAAGAGAACATTCCATGTCTACTGCAGACATCATTTTGCACGACATTCTTTTAGCTACGGTAGTCACTATTTCTACTTGGTTCATATCAGCATATACTATACAACCATATCAACATACATTACAATCAGCTGAAGTCAGCATCTTAAATAGATACAAATACACACTCACCTTGATTAACACTATTAAATACAGCACTCATTAATATTACAGTTTGTTTCTAGGGCTCTCCATTTGGATTATAAGGGAATTGCATCAACAGTAAGCCTTTTTCTATCTTTTAATATACTGAAATCTTTATGTCTCCAGAGTGATTCTAGGTACATGCTAGGAAATTTAACACTTGTTTAGGCCTATAATTTTATATTATTTGCACATAACATCTATGCTGTGAAAGGGTTTACTTAATTTTGTTTAAAAAATCAAATGTAATAAATCTCAAGGGATGGCAACTATAATTCCAGTGATATGGGTTTGGTTCATTTTGGGAGAAAACTCAAACATTGATAATAATAATCTTTTACCAATGATTCTAAAGGAAGAACAGAAAATATTGAGGAAATCAAACGAGAAACCTTATAATTTATTCTCAAGTGGTATACTACCCTCAATGAACAAACTTGAATGGAGCACTGAATCACATTCAGGAAAATTCATTGTACTACACAGGTGTCTTGGATCTGAAATCTTCCATATAAATATCACCCCTATGGATTAATGCAGTGCTAGATATGGGCCTAACAAATGAGGGTTATTTCATTAATATACCATCATTTATTGATACACAAAAGGAAGAACTATGAATTATGAAGTGTGCAGTATCAATAAAATAATTTTAATATCAAAGTTAATCTCCATTGCCCATGCTTGAAAAGGTCAAACTTTTTAGAAACATTTACCAATCATGTATTCCTTGCTCCAGGACCCGACACCACCACTGGTTCTGGCGGCTATCTTCACCATATATGTCTGGTCAGCTTTGAGGTTTTCCAGAATATAGCTAGTGTGATTAGCTGGAATACTTCTGCTACAGTTATGTTTGTTGTCATTACTAAGGCAGAATATCTACAGAAAACGAGAATGCATACAGTAGAATTTTGCCTTTATGTTTTCAGTACATATCTTTTCAAATTGTGACATTCGTTCATTTTCTGATAACTGATTATATGTAACATGTTCACAAACACTCTGTAAAACTGTATGATACTGTATAAATTTTGGTTATTAATGAGATGGACAGTGGTATTTCAATTACCTCATATGACTTGATTGTGGAATGTGAGGCGTCACTTGGTGGTAACCACTGCACTGAGATGCTGGTGTCAGTAGTTTTGTGTATTACAACATGGGATGGAGCCGTTATGTGCTGGGTGGGGAATTTGACACCTCTAGATGGCTTAACCTTCATGGGCTGACTACACTGTGTGGATATGTTTTTGCTGTAGGCCTTGATGCAAATACTGTACCTACAATGGATCTCCACCATTTAACCATTTGTTCATTCCAATATTTACACTGATTACTAATTACATTTCATGGAATCCTCTTTGTGATATTACATTTTGCAAATCTATGAACATACAACAAACATCATCGTAACTCCTAAATAAAGTGGCTTTCCAATCATAATTAAACACAGACGAGAATTAGAGAATCTAGATCATATGAGAATAATGGAGTACTATTGGTATAATATAGATTTCTGTAACCCAAGAGATTACTTTACAGTTTATGGGCTTAGAACTATTGTGTTTTTATGATGCATGTACAGTACATGTGTAATTACAGAAACATTGATACACGCTGTATTCAGAATATACATAAAATATTAATAGAAACTTGATGTTTGTGAAACAATTCCCCCGTGTGGGATATAACTGTGGCATATTTAACCTTAATGAATGACCTGGATCTTTAAGTTCACCAAGTATGAAGTTTCTATCATATATAATTCCGAAAGTTATGACCAAGGGTAATGTTACAGAAGATTAATGGACAAATATTGATAGACCAAAAACAGTATGCCTCATATCTTTGACAAACAGAGGGAAAGACATGAATATATGCAAATGATTTATCTGTTAAATAAACACGTTTCTTACCACTGGTCACTCTTCAGATTCTGTATAGTGTACGACAGAGCTGTTCGACTGATGGTCACAGACTCCATTCTACCTGTTCTACCAGTCTTCAGGTTACGAATTTCTCGGTACTCGATTACAAATTTGTCAATGATATCCATCATCTTATGTACCTACAATGAATTGGTGCCAACAAATATTAATAGAAAGAAAACAGTATTGTAATAAGTGACTTCAAAATAGATTGTTAAGTAAACTGAAATACCAAGCTTTCATGTGTCTCTGTATAGCATAGGCAACTTGTTCCCCATGTATGAGCAAAGTAATGAACTTAATTAACTATCAGCTGCACCTGCTATGATGAACATGCTGAATGCACAGGTTACTTAAGAAGTTGAATGAAATTTCAAATCATACCAAATAAAACTTTACAACTTTGTAAAATGCACAATAATATCATCTATTTTATGCATATAAAATCGATGACCTTATTTTACGGGAAAAGGGTCTTAATTTTTGGTCGAGATTGGCCTGCGACCATTGGTAATATATAAGTTGGGAGCTCGGGATCAACATACTTTTCAACAAGTTGCTGGATACAAAGTTGGTTGAAAATTTTAGAACAAATTTTTTTAAAAAAAATATTTGTAAGAATTTCTCGGCATCTGTCTTTAATATCTCACCCACCCATTCCCAGATTTTTTTAGGATTTTAAGTTTAAATGCTTGCTTATTTGGTTCTTGTTGCTACCTTTTCCTTTGTTTTTTACAGAAAATAACATTGGAAGTCCCATGAATGAAATGTGGTGGCATACTGAACAGAAGTGGCATTTGTGCACACCAAAGCAATGGAGGCCTACATAAACTTTGTATTATAAATGATTGTGAAGTTGTCACCATTGAACCATGAAAGGGGTTGAAGTGTTGAACCATTTTGTATGTAAAATATTTGTTTGATGTTGATCTACTTTGTATATAACTACTTTAACACTTAAATAAGTAACCACCCGCAATTTACCCAGGGTGATCATTTTTGAACATATGTTGTTTGTGTTGATGAAATTTGTTGAATTTTTGTGGGTTTGCCCAAAAGTTGTGTGTATTGGCATCCCATGAAATACTATGTCACAGCCAATGTTTGCCAAATAAAAAGTTAAATCAATTATTTCCCTGTATAAATAAAAAGATATATATAAAAAAATGAAAATGTACATTTTTTGTAATTACACATGCACATACACAAGATCATGTCCAGCATGATAATAAATAGCCTGAATTTAAAAGAACTGCAAAAATTTTTTGTTTGAAAAATTACACTGTATAGCATGAAAATCTGTTTGTAATATTAATATAAGAATGGAAATTCCACTGACATTGTTTGACCATCATTAAAGCTAATCCTTCTGTAAACCACATTAATAATTTCTTATCTAAACTTACAATGAAAGTGGACTTACCTTCCACCTAA